>CAWVNO010002559.1:0-454532 GCA_963930645.1 Salticus scenicus | reverse complement strand
GATGTGAGATAAGGTTTTACCAATGGTGTTTGCAATATTTTTAGTAGAAGTTATAGTTTGTCCATTATCTTTTAAAAACGAAATACTTTGATTAGAATATATTCCTATTGCTTTCTTGACACGATGCCAAAGCTGTTTACTGCTTACATTGGAGGTAATGCTGGACACATATTTAATCCAGGAATTTTTTTGGGAGATTCTGCGGATTCTTCGTGCGGCTGCCCTTGCTTTTTTGAATGCGATATAATTAGCAGTAGTCGGGTACCTCCTAAAAATTCCCCAAGCTTTTTGTTGCTGTCTTTTTGCATTATTGCATTCATCATTCCACCATGGCTTTGAATGTTTACTGAGACGTCCAGAGGATTTTGGAATAGTAATATCAGCTGCATTTATAATACTGTTTGTGACATCAGTGATTGCTCTGTTGATATCACCCTCAGTCATTTCGTATGTGATAGTTGCATTTATAGTGAAAGTAGCCCAGTTGGCCTTGTCATAAATATAATGTGGATTTGTAGGATGATGATCATTAAAATTATAAAAAGGTAAAAATAGAGGAAAATGGTCACTATTATGAAGGTCGTTACTAACAAAGAAATTAAAATATGGATAAAGAATAGGAGAGCAAATGGCCAGGTCTATTGCATGAAAAGTTCTAGAAGGTTGGTTGTTTTTTTGTGGCACAAGATCCAGAATTGCATATGCTGCGCCAAACTTTATACTCTGGATGGGGGATCCCATCCATAGTCTAAAAAAGGAAAAGAATAGAAAAGATGTATATAATAATAGATAAAGATAATAAAAAATAGAGTAAACAGTGTATAAGATAAAACAATATGTAAAGATTATAAACAATGTATATAATAAAATGAGATGTAGAAAATGGCAGTGTAAATGATAAAATCAGCGATGGAGAATGATAAAGTAAATAATAAAATCATATATTGTAGTAAAAACCTGCCTCTTTTAAAAAGTTGGTCAGATGATAATGAGGATTAATACCCAACAGGTTAGTCAAATTTGGTGATGATAAATTAAAATAGTGCCTATACAGATGACGAAGGCAAGAGCAATCGGTGAGGATATGGCTAATGGTTAGTAAGCTGAAGTGGCATTTGGGACAGGTAGGTTCCTGTTCTCCAAGAAGTAAATGTTTGTGTGTAAGTCTCGAATGCCCAATCCTGAGACGAGTGATTATCACATCATAACTCCTAGGAGTATGTGTCGGCCAGACTGAAATGTGTGGTTTGATTCCCTGTAATTTATTATTTGTCTGACAATTCCACTCTCTTTGCCACATATTTTTTAAGAAAACTTTAAAGGAGTACTTAACATCCTCATATGGAACTGGACAGTTAATATCGATCAATGCCTGTCTTGCTGCTTTATCTGCTAATTCATTGCCCTTGATGCCAACATGACCAGGAACCCAACAGAATAATATGTCAAAGCCTTTTCTTAAAAGATCATTATAAGTTTTTAAAACTGACATAAAAGAAAGCGCACAAGCACTAGAAGAAAGAGAATCTAGGACACTCTTAGAGTCAGTGTAAATTGATTTGATGAATTTCCTGTTGGGATGAGATGAAATAAAATTAAGTGCAACTTCAACTGCAAAAAACTCTGCAGAGAAAATGGAGAATGAGCAAGGAAGTCGATAACTAAAAATGGTTTCACCTGAAACAACACCACAACCAACCTGATTGCAAGTCTTGGAGCCATCAGTAAAAATCTCAATATAATCCTGATAAACGCTTCGATGAGCAGAATAAAGTGCCCCAAAAATTGAAGCATCTGTGTCAGATTTTCTAAAACCACTAAAAGGATGAAGGTGAGAAATAACCTGGAAGTTCCAAGGAGTCACATTTAAAAAGGAACGAGGACGATTGGTTGGTTGGTTGAATGGCCTTTTTTTGGCGCAAGGTCCAAAGTTGGACATGCTGCGCCAAGCAAACGGAGAAAAGAGACAGTAGTTTCTGGATGGGTTTACCCATCCAGAAAGTCATTAAAAAACCACAGTAGAAAAATGAAGCAAAAATACATACAAGATAAAATCAAAAATAATAAAAACAGTGTATATAATAAAACAGATGTAAAACAGGATGAACAATGTAAAGAATAAAATCAGATGTCGAAGTAAAAACCAGCCTCCTTCAAGAAGTTTGTCAGATGATAATGAGGAATTACACCTAAAAGGCTCGTCAGAGTGGGTGAAGATGAATTAAAATTTTGTCGGTAAAGATGACCAAGGCAAGGGCAGTCGGTGAGGACATGACGAATGGTTAAAGCACTATTATGACATTTTGGACACTCAGGTTCCTGTTGTCCAAGTAGTAAGTGTTTATGGGTAAATCTTGAATGCCCGATTCGTAGTCGTGTAATAAGAACATCATATTTTCTGGGGGTAAGTGTAGGCCAGACTGAAATTTGAGGTTTTATTTCATACAACTTATTATTACTTTGGTTATTCCACTCCCTTTGCCACATATTTTTAAGATAGCTTTTAAGTGTGTGCTTTATGTCCTCGTAAGGAACAGGACAGTTTAGAAGTATGGAAGCCTGCCTTGCGGCTTTGTCTGCTGCTTCATTGCCTTTAATGCCTACGTGACCAGGAACCCAACAAAACAAGATGTCAAATCCCTTTTTCAAAAGGTCGTTGTAAGTTTTTAAAACTGAAATGAAAGTCAGGTTACAAGAGCTAGAAGAGAGAGAATCAAGAACACTCTTTGAGTCTGTATATATAATGAATTTTCTACTATGATGAGATGAAATAATGTTAAGAGCAACCTCAACAGCAAAAAATTCTGCAGAGAAGATGGAAAATGAATTAGGGAGTTGGTAGCTAAAACTGGTGTTACCAATGACAACACCACAACCGACTTTATTGCTTGTCTTAGAGCCGTCTGTAAATATCTCGACGTAGTCCTTGTAATGAGAGCGATGAGATGAATAAAGGGCCTGAAAAATAGAAGCGTCAGTGTTAGGTTTGTCAAATCCTTTAAACGGATGAAGACAAGAAATAACCTGGAAGTTCCAAGGTGTCATGATTAAGAGAGAACGAGAACGGACATTGGTATGAATATGAGAGGTGCCAGCAAGAAAGTTTTTAATCCTAAGAGCAAAATGTGGGATGCAAGATGGGCGATTCACATAAAGATTATGATCATTACAGTTTAAATGAGAGTGAAGTGGATGACTAGGATGAGAAAGGATGCGATAGTACAATTCAAAAGAAAGTCTTTGTCTAATATCAGTGAGAGAAGGCTCCACACAGTCAGCATATAAACTAAGGACTGGAGTCGTACGGAAAGCACCAGAGCAAATTCTGAGCGCACTATGATGTGTTGTGTCAAGTTTTTTAATATAAGAGTGAGGGGCTGAGCCATAAACCTGACAAGCATAATCAAGTTTGGAGCGAATAGTGGCTCGATAAATTTTGAGTAAAGATGAACGGTCTGCTCCACAAGAAGTGTTAGAAAGCACTTTTAAAATATTAAGTGCTCTGTCACATTTAGTTCTCAAATGTAAAATATGTGGCATAAAGTTCAGTTTTCTGTCGAAAATAACACCCAGAAAGCGAGCAGTGTCAACAACTGAAATTGGCCTGTTGTTTATTAAAATCTCTGGATCAGGATGAAGACCTCGTTTACGACAAAAATGCACACATTGTGTTTTGTCAGCAGAAAAATTAAAACCATTTTTATTTGTCCATTTAATTATGTTTTTTATAGCAAGTTGTAATTGGCGTTCTATGAAGCGCATGTCATTTCCCTGGCAAGAAATTTGCAGGTCGTCAACATATAAACTCCCATGGACACTTTGCGGCAGCTGTTTTAAAATATCACTTATTTTTAAGGAAAAAAGCGTGACGCTTAAAACACTGCCTTGAGGCACACCCTCCTCTTGAAAATAAAAATCCGAATAAACTGATCCTATACGAATTTGAAAGCGTCTGACTCTTAAAAAGTTTTGAATGAAAATGGGGAGATTACCTCTAAAGTCCAAATTAAAAAGATCTTTTAAAATACCATACCGCCATGTCTTGTCATAAGCTTTTTCAATATCGAAAAAAATTGACACCAAATGGTTACGTCTCACATTAGCTTTGCGGATATTTGTCTCTAATAATAAAATATTGTCAACCGTAGAACGGCCTCGTCGGAAACCACTTTGCCATGGAGAAATCAGATTATTTTTTTCAAGAATAAAAACCAATCTAGTATTTATCATTTTTTCGAGTAGTTTACATAGACAGCTTGTAAGAGCAATGGGCCTGTAATTTTTTGGGTCAGTAGCATCTTTACCTGGTTTAAGTGAATAACAATAGCATCGTGCCAAGCAACAGGGAAAATATTTTCAGTCCAGATCCTATTGTAAAGATGAAGGAGATTTTTAAGAGACTGTTTTGATAAATGTTTAATCATAATGTAGGTAACACCATCGGGTCCGGGAGCAGAGTTATGGCAATGTTTCAAACTATTTTTTAATTCATTTTCTGTAAAAGGTCTATTGTAGTCTGGTGAAGAGCGGGAGTGAAAGTTGATTGATGATCGTTCAGAATTATTTTTATATGACAAAAAAGGTTCAGAGTAGGAATTAGAGCTGGATATGTCAGATAAAGTTCTACCAATGGTGTTTGCAATATTTTTAATAGATGTTATAGTTTGGCCATTATCCTTTAAAAATGAAATACTTTGATTAGAATGAATTCCCATTGCTCTCTTGACACGATGCCAAAGCTTTTTACTGCTTACATTGGAGGTAATGCTGGAAACATATTTAATCCAAGAATTTTTTTGGGAGTTTCTGCGGATTCTTCGTGCGGCTGCCCTTGCTTTTTTGAATGCGATATAATTAGCAGTAGTTGGATACCTCCTAAAAATTCCCCAAGCTTTTTGTTGCTGTCTTTTTGCGTTATTGCATTCTTCATTCCACCATGGCTTTGAATTTTTACTGAGACGTCCAGAGGATTTTGGAATACTAATTTCAGCTGCATTTATAAATACACTTTGTGACATCAGTGATTGCTCTGTTGATATCACCCTCAGTCATTTCGTACGTGATGGTTGCATTTATAGTGAAAGTAGTCCAGTTGGCCTTGTCATAAATATAATGTGGATTTTTAGGATGATTATCATTAAAATTATAAAAAGATAAAAATAAAGGAAAATGGTCACTATTATAAAGGTCGTTACTAACAAAGAAATTGAAATACGGATACAAAGATGGAGAGCAGATGGCCAGGTCTATTGCATGAAAAGTTCTGGAAGGTTCATGGAAGTAGGTATTGTCACCATTATTTAAAATACATAAATTATTGTCAGTGATTAAGTCTTCAATATTTTGTCCATGAGGATTAATATCGGGACTACCCCAAAGTGGACTGTGCCCGTTTAAATCACCAAGAATTAAAAAAGGTGTCGGCAGTTGTGAAATAAGCCTATTTAGGTCACTTGGGCGAATGGTCATATTTGGCGGTAAATAGACAGTGCAAATAGTGATAAGTATGTGTATATGGATCTGAACTGCAATAGCCTGGATATCGGTATTTAAAGTGATACATGAATGTGGAATATTATTAGAGATTAAGATGGCTACACCACCTGTAGCTCTATCAGAATGTGTAAAATCTTTCCTGAAACACTGATAGCCACGGATTTTAACAATATCGTTTTGTCTTAGGTATGTTTCTTGGAAAGCGAAGCATACAGGTCGATGATCAGAGATTATTTCTCTTATTTCATCTCGTTTATTAATAAAACCTCGGCAATTCCATGAGATGAAATTAGTCATGATTTTTTTTTTTTTTAGATTATAACATCCACGTCATTATCCTCTGATGCAGTAGACATACCGTCTTCTCCATCAGAAGGATGGAGGCAGATCATATCATCTTGTTTTGGAAGATTTCCTTTATTATTTTTATTTGTAGTGGGAGTGGGCAATTTTGTTAGTTTCTTTTTCTTGATGATATTGAGACGAGAGGGTGAATTAGAATGCTTTAGAGAGGCAGAGTTAAGACTTTTCCCAGACAATAAGGTTTTAGCAGTTTGTGGAATTTTCTTTAAATTTCTTGATTTTGATGAAGAGGACTGTAAAGAGTTAGAAGACTGATTTGGTTTGGTTTGTAAGTTTTGGGAATTGTTCACTGTAGTTTCAAGTGGAGAGCTAGTATTGGGTATTTTTGTAGAATTACGTGAAACAGTTTCAACTGGGGGGCTGGTATTGATTAGAGAGTCAGTTTGTGTAGCTATTGTTTTACAAATTTTTTGGGTGGAAGTAACAGCAGCATATGATTTACCAACGATGGGTGTTCTAGATTCTACTATTTTTCTGGCTTCTGGGTATGATATATTTTGTTTTGTTTTAATGGTTTGAATCTCTTTTTCTATTTTCCATTTCTCACAAGACTTAGAATATGACGGGTGATCTTTTTTACAATTTACACAACATACTGTGGCTTCGCAATTTTGACTGTCATGACCAATGGCACTGCAACGGGCACATGTCTGTTTTCCACGGCAGGATGTTTTAGAATGGCCAAAACGTTGGCAGTTGAAGCAGCGTAACGGATTTGGTATGTATTGTCTGACGGGGCATTCAAGATACCCAGCTTTTATTGATGTTGGGAGTTTTGGGGAGTTTATAGTTAAGATAATGTGTTTAGTTGGAATTGGTTTATTGTCGCGAAATATGGATATACGTTTTACTCCGATAACTTTTTGCTCTTTGAGGTTTTCAAGAATTTCGGCTTCTGGTATAAACTGGAGGTCAGGTTCAGATATGACACCACGGCAAGTATTTAATGTTCTATGGACATTAACAGTGACTGGAATATTAGCAAATTGATTACATTTCTTTAAGTTGTTAGCTTGTTTGGCATTTTCGACTTCAATTAAAAGTTCGCCCGATCTCAGTTTTTTTATAGACTTTGGATCGCCCATTATTGATTGACATGCTTTCTGTATAAGAAAAGGCGACGTCCTTAGAAAATCACCCTCTTTCCTTTTTATCACAAAAAATCTAGCTTCTAAGGTCATAAATACATTGCTCTCATTCAGAGTGGAAGAAAATTCTTCCATTCTGTCCGCCCAAGTTTTCGCCTTTGAATTTTCACTAGTTTGGCCCGAGCCAGACGCATTATTCGTATTTCCTTTGTTTGTCGCCATATTGAGATAAGTAAAAAGGGTCGAGGGTTTCCTTAGTCCCACAAGTCAGCCCATTTCTTGAAAGGACGGAAAGCAAAGGGTTTTCAGAATCGCTCCCTGGGATACCCATAACCACTCACCAGCTACCAGACCGTCGACCCAGATTGGGAATCACATGTGGTAGTCGTGTTAGTCCGGTGTTTCTCGTTCGAGTAGTCACCGTTGTCTCACCTTCACCAACGGCACCAGTCTCCCAGTGTGCTCCCAAGGCTAGACTACCGTGAGACCCTCACCAAATCGCCAACCCAATAACCAGCGCCACATCAACACCGTTTTCAGCTTGGTTAATGTTTTAGAAGTTAAGTAAATTTAGTATAACCAACAAGAACAAGACCAAAAAATAAAGGTGAGTAAAAATAAATAAGGTAAGTAGAAAACAAAAAGGTGAGTAAAACAAGGTAAGTAGTTTCATTTTTTTTTTTGTAAGTTTTTCAAATTTTTAAATTTTTTTTTACAATTTTTTTTTTTTTCAAGAACAATGAACAAGAACAAGTACCAAAACCTTATTGGCAGTAAAACCCAAAAATACAAACAAGGACAAAAAAGCAAGAAAAAAAGCCAAAAACTTAGGGGGAAAAAAAATAAATAAATAAAAAATAAAATAAATAATTAAGTAAATATAAAATAAAACTAAACTGAAATAAAAGAATAGAAGGTAGAAGGTTAAAAAAAAAAAAAAAAAAAAAGAGAAAAAAAGATCACTCGGGCCCGGGGGGCGTGACTCCCCCTGAATACCTGAAGAAGGTACCCCCCTGGGGGAGGAACGAGGACGAACTTTTGTGTGAAGATGAGGGGTGCCAGCAAGAAAGTTTTTAATCCGAAGACCAAAATGTGGAATGCAAGATGGACGAATCAGAAAAAGATTTTCATTGTTGTTATTTAAATGGGGATGAAGTGGATGATTAGGATGTGAACGAATGCGATAGTAGAGATCCAACGATAGTTGTTGTCTAATATTGGCAAGAGAAGGCTCCACACAGTCAGCATAAAGACTAAGGATTGGAGAAGTGCGGAAAGCCCCTGAACAAAATCTAAGCGCACTATGATGTACTGTGTCTAATTTCTTAAGATAGGAAATGGGAGCTGAGCCATAAACTTGACAGGCATAATCTAATTTAGAACGGATAACAGCACGGTAGATTTTCAGTAAGGAACTGCAATCTGCTCCCCAACAGGTATTTGAAAGTACCTTTAAAAGATTTAATGTTTTATCACATTTGTCCTTAAATTTAAAATATGTGGCATAAAATTCAGTTTTTTGTCAAAGATAACACCTAAAAAGCGGGCAGTGTCAACTACAGATATAATTCTATTGTTAATAAAAATCTCTGGATCGGGATGAAGACCTCGTCTGCGGCAAAAATGCACACAATGTGTTTTGTCAATTGAGAAAGTGAAACCATTTTTATCTGTCCATTTGGTAATATTATTGATGGCTAGTTGAAGCTGGCGCTCAATAA
This sequence comes from Salticus scenicus, assembly GCA_963930645.1. NCBI lineage: Eukaryota > Metazoa > Arthropoda > Arachnida > Araneae > Salticidae > Salticus > Salticus scenicus. The sequence continues at coordinate 445,864 of CAWVNO010002559.1, read as the reverse complement.
AACGCATATCATTTCCCTGGCAAGAAATCTGCAGGTCGTCAACATACAGGTTCCCATGAACATTTTGAGGTAGTTGTTTTAGTATATTATTAATTTTTATAGAGAAGAGTGTTACACTTAAGACACTTCCTTGAGGAACACCCTCTTCCTGGAAGTAAAAGTCTGAGTACACTGATCTAATTCGAACTTTAAAGCGTCTCACCTTTAAAAAATTCTCAATGAATATAGGAAGATTGCCCCTTAAGCCCAAATTAAAAATGTCCCTAAGTTCTAGAAGGTTCATGAAAATATGTATTGTCACCGTTATTTAAAATACATAAATTATTATCAGTGATAAGGTCTTCAATAATTTGTCCTCGAGGATTAATATCAGGACTACCCCAAAGTTGGTTGTGTCCATTAAAATCACCAAGAATTAAAAAGGGAGTCGGTAGCTGCAAAATAAGCCTATTGAGGCTACATTGTCGAACAGTCATATTTGGCGGTAAGTAGACAGTGCAGATGGTGATAAGTATGTGTATATGGATCTGAACAGCAATAGCCTGGATGTCTGTATTTAAAATAATATTAGAGTGTGGAACATTATTAGAAATTAAAAGAGCTATACCACCTGTAGCTCTGTCAGAATGTGTAAAATCTTTTCTGAAACACTGGTAGTCACGGATTTTAACGTTGTCGTGTTGTCTTAAATATGTAGAGCTGCCAATTTCTCAAAACTGTTATCAGTAATGGTACTGTCATCAGAAACTGACACGCCGTACCGCACTATTTACTATATATATATATATATATATATAATACAGTATATAATAATATTTAATATACATGTATGTATGTATAAAGTATAAGATAATGGGCATAATTTTAAAAAATAGATAATATTTATATATTATACATATGCCTAAAATATTTTGAATTAGGAAAAAAAAAATTACCTTTTCAATAACTTTAAAATTTAAGATTAGAAAACTACTAATATTTTTTAGGAGACATATTTGTTATGATAAACACGTGTCTCCTGAAAAATATTATTAGTAAGTTTTATCTAAACTTGGATGGGTAAAAAGAGTTTATGAACACTTCCCAACAAATTCTGTTGTAGCTTGCTTTGCAGAAGCCAGCATACTTTCAGAAAACTTTTTTTGAGAGAAATTTAACTTTCTCAATTAATAAAGCATTGAGGGTACTTGTGTTCATACTTGCACGGAACTCTGTCTGATTTTTGCGCACTATACTAAAAATCCTCTCTGTGGGAGCATTGCTGTGAGGAATCATCAGAACACTTAGCATTAACTTAGGCAATGCTAAATACTTTGGCTTACCCATAACATCTTTAATGGTTGATAATTTTTGCCAATATATATCCATTGATGGAAATGTTTCATCGATTTCCTCAAACTGATATAAAGCAAATTCCACATCTAAAAGTTTTTTTTCTTCTTCTGTTAGGACATTAGGGAGAGCAGATGTTAAAAATTCAATGGAATCATATGAAAAAGTTTTTCGTAGAGCAATATCAGCCACTTCTGCATGTTGTAGCAATTCCATATTTAATGGAAATTTTTTCAAAGTATATTCACAAGCAGAGGAATAAAAATTCCTAACCTCACAATAAAATGTGTTCATTTGCTTTTCAGTGAAATTTATTTCTCCGATATATGATTTAGCATTTGAACCAATAACCAAATCCATATCCTCTTTCTGATTTCTTTTCTTTTTAAAATCTATTTCAGTGACTGACATAGCATTGTCATTTAATGCTGTTGATTTGACAAATCTCACTATTAAATTAGTGTATAATTCTGATAATTTTCTACGTAAACAATGAATTTGAGGACTTTCCTGCAACAGAAATATATTAACATCATTAAAAACAGGGAGTATATTACTCAGAAACATACAATATAATTTATAAAGTGGTTTGCTAAAATATGATGCAATTTCACAGTTTCCATCATTTTCTTCAACAAAAAATTTTTCTAGTGCAGTCCACTGCTTTAAAACTCTATTTATTGTTTCTAATAAGGACAACCAGTGAGTACTCACGTACTTTAAAATTTTATGAGGCTTTACACCACATACTGTTTGACACAACTTCAAAGAACTTTTGTCCAAATAATAATATTTGATCAAAAATTGTTCTATATTTATTTGTTTCAGAGCTGCTGTGGCTTTTTTAGCAGCCAAATTAATTAAATGGCATGAGCAGCCAATCATTATAATTGAAGGTTGAACTTCTATAATGAATGACACCACGCCTTTATTAGATCCTATCATTGTATTAGCATTATCTGAAGAAAAAGAAATACAGTTTTTCCAAGGAATTTTTTTCTTCTCCAATTCGCTGTTTATCACTGTAAAAATTCCTTCACCGGTATTATCCGAAGATTCGCATATTGACAGTAAAATGGTTTCAATCTTATTGCCATTGTAAAAAGAAACAACAATGGGGTACAGTTTTACGTCATTAATGTCATTACTTCCATCGGTCGCTAAAGCAAAAGGCATTTTTTTCAAAATTTCTGTGATTTCTTTTTCTGTTTGACGAGCCATATATTGGACTAATGAATTTGTTTTTGTTCTGGCACATCCATATCGCTTAGCGATCGTTGAATCCGGAAACATGCGGCGGAACAAAGGACCTGCATGATCAGCACAGGATAGAGGAATGTTGTGCTCTATGAGGAATGATGAAAATAACAATTCTGCATTTAAAACTTCATTTCCAGGATTTTTGGAGAAAAATGTAGACATTGACTTCATAGATGATCTCCTTTGAAAGTTTTCTTTATGCTTTTTTGTCTCAATATGCCGACGACAATCATCTCTGCCGCCATGCGTAATAGTAAAATCGCATGCACAAATTTCACAGAAAACGTAACTTTCAGAAATCAAAGATTTTTTTAAGCATGGCCACTCATTTGTATATTCTTCTTTGTAATGCTGTGTGATTTTAATCTTTTTCTCCATTTCGTTTAACAATAAATAACGGAAGAGTATCTTTTATCATCAGATCCAATACGTTAAAAACAAATGAAGAACACACGCATACTGTTAGCGCTTTGGCCAATTTCTGCTCCGGCTGCAAGAAAGACAAAGAGAGAGATTTACATCTCTTTCTCTTTGTCTTTCAAAGGGGGGGGGGGAGGGAGTTAGAGAGCGAGAGGAAATCTAGAAGAGAAATCCAAAGAGAATTTTTTTTTTTTCATCTTTATCAACATCGCGGAATCTAGCACTATCGGAAACTATGTTCGCCATTCTAACAAAATTATTCCCTAAATGGGATTTAAAATAAATGAGATAATAAATAAAACATTTAAAAAAAAGCTACATTAAAAACAAAATCGTTCTTTTCGACGCGCAAGTGTAACTCACAGCCTAAACAAAACCAAACAAAGAGCACAGAATCTTCTCCTTCTCTCCAGAGTCCCATGGCGTGCGCCATTTATTAACTTTTTTTTCTATGCTCCGCTAATGATTCCCCCTCTCCTCCCTAACTTTTTCCATTCAAAATACTTCTATCGCCTCCAAGCACGACGCGACAGATACCGAGCGCCGATTAAAAACTACCCGTCCCGTCATTGAAGAAGAGTAAGCTTTTCGTTTCGTCCTCCCCCTCCTTTCCTACAGCAGCCGGCACCGGCTGCGAAAGCACAGACTTCGGACTTTGGAATGAGCGAGAAGAAAACAGAACAGCTGCTCTTATCAGTTCCGTTTGCCTTTTTAGTAGCGCAAAATATCGGTGTTCTCGGATCGGTGTTCGCATAAATTCAGACTGATCAACCCCCCCCCCCCCCCCCCTACACACGACCAAAAATGCGGATTTGCATCGATCGCAAGAATGATAATTTTCAAGCCTGAAATCTGCCTGTCTGTGAACTATTCATTTAAAATAAAAATAAAACTTTGATCCGTTAAATAGGTTTTTTCCGTAATATTTTCGGCATCATCCGTAAAGCCGTAAAACAAACCACAAATCCGTAATAATTACGGACAATCCGTAATTATTGGTAGCTCTAAATATGTTTCTTGGAAGGCAAAGCAGATAGGTCGATGATCAGAGATAATATCTCCGATTTCATCTCGTTTATTAATAAAACCTCGGCAATTCCATGAAATGGGTCATAATTTTTTTTTTTTTTTTTTTTAGATTATAACGTCTACGTCATTGTCCTCTGATGCAGTAGACATTCCGTCCTCCCCATCAGAAGGATGGAGACTGATCATATCACCTTGTTTTGGAACGTTTACTTTATTATTTGTATTTGGAGTGGGCAATTTTGATAGTTTCTTTTTCTTGATGATATTGAGACGAGAGGGTGAATTAGAATGTTTTAGAATTTTGTGGCGTTTTCTTTAAGTTTCTTGATTTGGATGAAGATGGCTGTGAAGAGTTACAAGCCTGATTTTGATTGGATTGTAAGGTTGGGGTTTTGTTTAATGCAGTTACAACTGGAGAGTTGGTATTGGGAACAGTGTCAGTTTGGATTGCGATAGACTGATACGTTTTTTTGGTAACTATGGCTGCAGCATATGATTTCCCAACAATGGGTGTTCTTGATTCCACAATTTTCCGTGCTTCGGGATATGATATGTTTTGTTTTGTTTTAATAGTTTGAATCTCCTTCTCAGTTTTCCATTTCTCACATGATTTTGAGTAAGATGGGTGATCCTTTTTACAATTAACACAACAGGCAGGTGCTTCACAATTTTCACTGTCATGGCCAATTGCACTGCAACGGGCACATGTTAGCTTACAACGGCAAGAGGTCTTTGAGTGGCCAAAACGTTGGCAATTAAAACATCTTAGAGGGTTAGGGATGTATGGCCTTATAGGGCATTCAAGGTAACCAGCTTTTATTGATTGGGGAAGTTTAGGTGAGTCTATTGTCAAAATAATGTGTTTGGTGGGAACAGGCTTATTATCACGGAAGATTGAAATTCGTTTAACAGCAATAACTTTTTGGTCTTTCAAATTATCAAGTATTTCACTTTCTGGAATATATTGTAAATCTGGTTCAGAAATCACACCACGAGAGATAATTAATGTTCTATGTGTACTTACAGTGACTGGTATATTGGGAAAGTGGGTACATTTTTTTAAGTTATTAGCTTGCTTGTTATTTTCGACCTCAATTAGTAGTTCACCTGATCTAAGTTTTTTAACAGACTTTGGATCACCCATTATCGATTGCAATGATTTCTGAATCAGAAATGGAGAGGTCTTAAAGAAATCTCCTTCATTTCTCTTTACCACAAAAAATCTTGCCTCGCAATTTAGAAATACATTATTTTCATTAAGGATGGAAGAAAACTCTTTCACTCTATCTCCCCAAGATTTCTCATTTGAATTTTTGATAGCTTGGCCCGAGCCCGACGCATTATTCGTATTTCCTTTATTTGTCGCCATATTGAGATAAGAAAAAAGGGTCGAGGGTTTCCTTAGTCCCACAAGTCAGCCCGTTTCTTGAACAGACAGAAAAGCAAAGGGTTTTCAGAATCGCTCCTTGGGACACCCATAACCACTCACCAGCTACCAGACCTTCGACCCAGATCAGGAATCACATGTGGTAGTCATGTTAGTCCGGTGTTTCTCGTTCGAGTAGTCACCGTTGTCTCGCCTTCACCAAGGGCACCAGTCTCCCAAGGCTAGACTACCGGGAGACCCTCACCAAATCTCCAACCCAATAACCAGCGCCACATCTACACCGTTTTCAGCATGGTTAATGTTTTAGAAGTTAAGTAATATTAGTATAAACAACAAGAACTAGACCAAAAAATAAAGGTGAGTGAAAATAAACAAGGTAAGTAGAAACCAAAAAGGTGAGTAAAACAAGGTAAGTATAGTTTCATTTTTTTTGTAAGTTTTTCAATTTTTTTTTTTTTTTTTTTTCATGAACAATAAACAAGAACAAGTACCAAACCCTTGTTGGCTGTAAAAACCAAAAATAGAAGCAAGAAAAAATGCCAAAAACTTATAAGCAAAAATAAAGAAAGAAAAATAATAATAATAAAAAAATAATAATAATAAAGAAAAATACAAACAAAATTTAAAGAAATAAAAGGAAGGGAGAAGGACAAACAAAAAAAAAAAAAAAAAAGAGAAAGAAAGATCACTCGTGCCCGGGGTGCGTGACTCCCCCTGAATACCTGAAGAAGGTACCCCCCTGGGGGCCACGGATATCCAGATTGGGGCGCTCAGACTTATGAAAACGCCAGAATTTTCACAGGATAAACTCACAGATTTCGTAGAATTAGATGGGCAGTGCAATTGTTTTATGAACCAGCACAATTTGTGTATCAGAGCATGAACCAAGCTTGCACAAAAACTTCTTGCAGATTTGGAAAGCAAGTTTGAATCGTTCCAATGATATGCAATTAGTGTGCTGAAGAAATCCTCTTTTGAACTTTGTCAAATTGGCAATATGGATGAGATGCCCATTTTCTTTGATTTGCCAGCGAATTTATACTGTCGACAATAAAGGCAGCAAGACAGTTTTTATAAAAACTACCGGCCATAAAAAGTGCCTTTTTACGATTGTTTTAGGCTGCACGGCTAATGTGTAATTTTTAAGAGAATACCTTTGCCTAAGGCAACAAAATTTCCTAGTAAAGTTGTAGTACATGCCCACAAGAAGGGGTGGATGGATGAAAATGGTATCCTGGAGTGGCTGGAGAAAGTATGGAATAAAAGGAAAGGCATCGTATTCCATAAACCATCCATGCTGGTTCAGGACTCATTCCAGGTGCATCTAAAAGATGCAGTGAAGGATAAGTGCCAGCAGCTGAAAACGAGTCGCCGTAATACTGGGAGGCATAACGTCAATTCTGCAGCCGCTGGATGTTTGTATAAATAAGCCGTTTAAAGACCGATTGTGTCGATAATGGATCGAGTGGATGGCCTTCGAAGACAAAGCCCTCACAAAAGAAGTAAATTTGAAAATGGTGTATATAGAGACCTGTCATGCGAAATCAATATTTCGTCTGACATCTTTCTCTAATAAATAGTTTTATCTAATAAGAAACCCAAATTTTCTATTTAAAAAATAAATTAATAAAATAATAATGATAATAAATATGAAAGGGGGTGAGGAGAAATTGAAATAAATAAGAAGAAAAACATTTAATTTTTTTTCTATCTGCATATTACATCGTTTTTATGAAATAATTATAGTATAAAAACATAATTTAATTAATAGCCATTTTGTTCTCATTTTAAAACATTATTCCGTTTTCAGAAAATAAATAAGTATTTTATTATACACTATTTGTATGAGGTATGTTCTAGAACTTTAGTTTTTTTTCAAAATTCGGTGAGCACCTTGTCAATCAATCTTATTCAACGCCTTCCCGAATTTATTTCTAATTTTTCCATTCGCCAGTTTGAGTTTTGGGTTCGCCTATGAAAAACGTAAATAATTATTTAAATTTGATTAGTAGAACTCTTTATACGTCATTTGGCTTGTTTTCCTAATTGGCATTAGTCAGGGTAACAATATATTTCTAAATTTCTCAATTTTGGCGATTATATAATCATTCTTTTCTTTTGTTTATAACATGTTCGTTAGCCTGTCAACTAGCTTTTCTGATCGTCTGCGTTCATCTCGCACCTGGCGATGGTCGGTGATTAAGATAACCTTTTCCCCCCACTTAAATAGCGGACACGCGCCGCGATCGGCGGTTTTACTCTCTCTTCAGTTCGCTCTTTCTCTCCGGCTCTTTTCTTCTTTTTCTCCCTGCGCAAGTTAACGGAAGATGCCGGGCAATAATTTTAACGATGTCTAATAAATGGGATGGAAGATTTTGGGTCTCGGATTTATATTTATAGTGGACGTCTGATGCCCCGAAGATAAATTGATATAAATTTATTTATAAAGAAGAAATATAAATAAAGGAAATGTAGATGTTCAGTGGAGTCTTCTTGCTTAATATTAGTCTCAATTCCTTTTTATATAGCAAAGAACATATGTGGTAAGTCTCAACAATATATTATTTTGATGATTAAAAAATATAGATTTCCAACAGAATGTGCTATTCAACCCCTGGGTTGATTTATTTCTTGGTGGATCACGGCGATTTATTTCTTTTAGTTTATTGCCAAGATTTGGCATGACAACATGGTGCCTAATATCCGGGATATTTTTTTTTATGATGTAGATTTGAAACGTTTTGTTGGAAATGACTAATATTATATAGTATTTTATATTTCTATGATAAAATAATAAGGACTTAATAAAAAAAACAAAAAAAAAAACGATAGTTTTGTTCAAAACAGGAAATGACTTTATAAAATGTATTATACTTGACCGTTATTATAAATGTCTACCTGGATCTAAAAAAAAAAATAATAATAAAAAAAAAAATAATAATAATTAGGTATTCATTAAAACTAAGTGTATTCCGATTGTAATGAAGACAATCTGAAATAAAATAAAGACTAATGGTCTCACTTCCTGATGTTTATATATGTATATATATTTTATTTTGGTCATATATAAGGTGATTATCTATTTATTTTATAATTGTATAACTTATTGGTACTTATAGTTGATATACCTAATTTGTGAATAAAAGAGAAAACTAGATATTTAATATCTTGAATATTTTAAGTAATTCAACAAAGAAGAATGATATACATTTATAGGTGTTTTGCTAGTTTTCTAAAAGCAAAATAATAATAATAAAAAAAGAAAATATATTATAGATACACAATAACCATTGTATGTAATATAATAAAATATGGCTAAGGTAAATTTACCGTCTTCGAACATTGTTCCCTTTGATGGGGATCCTGAATATTTACCTTTTTTTAAACAACAAATTACAGACCTAGCAAAAATAAACAAATGGTCAACAGAAGCAACGTCAATTTTTCTTAAAAATAACTTGAAAGGCCCAGCATTAAAATATATTATACAATTATCTCATACACAGAATTTCACAACTCCACAGGAGATTTTCTTGGCATTGGAGAAATTCTTTAAACCGTCTTCACTGCCACAAGCACTTGTAGATTTAGCAAACTTTAGGCTACTCCCAGGCGAATCCATGAATAATTTAGCACATCGCCTGAACTGCACGGTGGCAAGAGCCTATACAGATATATCGGATCAAAATGTACTTGCTTCTATAAAGTATCGTAAACTCCTTGAAATTCTCCCAACTGATATAAGATCACACATACTACAAAATAATGTCAATAATTATGATCAGGCAATAGAACAAGCTCAATTGGTACAAGAATGTTCTGTTTCCAATGAAGTGCTAAATCAGATTGCTAATAAAGATAATGATATCGACAAACTAAAACAAGAAATTCACTGCATCAAAGAAAGTTTACAAAAGCCGAATGAAGATGTTAGAGTACACCAAACAAAAACACATCCTAAAAATATGTTTCCAAAAGCTAGATACAGAAACAACGCAAATAGAAACCACTACGGTATAAAAACGTCTCCTAGCAAGTTTAACTATAAAAAACATACACATTTCCAGAACAAACGCAAAATGTTATTCCCAGAATGCATGTGTTGTGGCCTTAATAACCACCTGTTAAAGAACTGTCGCAAACTCCAGAACATGTGTGATGCAGCTGGTTTCGCTCGGGCTTCCCCTTACCAAAATGTTTACAACAATACACCGCAATGCTTCCCTGCTACTCAACATCATTTTATGCCAGCTCCTCAATCAGCGCTTCCACCAAATTATCCTCATGCAGTTAACAATAGAGACATTAATTATGTTCAGAGTGTACCCGATTCAAGTAACGCCTGCCCACAGTCCTGGTCTCAGCAAACCACAAATACAGCAAACTCTAACAATCTTCCTATGATGTCTTACTCTGCACAGGAAAACCAGTGGTGAGGACTTTGTCTTCAGATGCCCTTTGTCCTCCTAACATTTTCAATAACTGTGCATCTGACAACTCTCATTTTAACCGAAATAAATTACATGACAAGGACTCGCAGACACAACAAATTATTGTCCTGGACAAGGAAACTCAAATGGAGAATTATCTCCAAGATCAGACTTATAATAATTGTCCTGAAATAATAGCTAATGTCACCCAGACTCAGTCTTCATACATTCCAATTATTTTAATCAAAATTAAGGAGTTAAAAGTTCCATTTTTAATCGACACAGGTTCTTCAATTTCAATAATCAATAGAAAATATTTTCAAAAAATAAAATTCTTACTTACCCCAAAATACTTATCAAGAAGAGTCCAAATCTCAACTGTTAATTCAAGTGTACAATTCCATGCTTGTGTACAATTTTCTTTTAAAATAGGCCGACATTTCTTAAATCATCAATTCTATGTTATTGATTTACATACAGATTCAAAATTCGTAGGAATTTTGGGATATGATGCCATTAATAAGTTCAATATTCTAATCAATCCTGCAGAAAATTGTTGCAGTGTTAAAGATACTATTATTCCTTTCCATGTAAACAAAAATACAAACATTGAACATTTATACGACATCCAGGAAACACGAATGCCTTTCCATAACAACAATGAAATATGTAGTTCGCAAGATAATTTTCCCTGTGCTAAAGAAGAAATCCATACCATTGTGCCATCCGAAGATATTATTGCCTTAAGAAAAGATGAATTTAATATACAAGACTTTCAATTACAACATTTAACACAAGATGAAAAACATAAATTAGAAGAATTACTCAAACAAAATTTTAAAGTCTTTTCAAAATCTCTTAAAGCAATTGGGCATACTGATTTAATAATTCCTGAAATTAAATTTACTAGTACATTTCCAATACGCACTTTGCCATTTCCTATACCCCAAGCTCTTCAGAAAGAGGCCAAAGCACAAATCCAAGAACTATTAGATGCAGGAATTATCGAAAAACATCTCTCCAGCTGGGCATGTCCCATGCTGCTTGTAAAGAAGAAATCGGACAATACAAATACCCAAAAATACCGCCTTGCACTTGATCTAAGATTACTTAATTCTATCATTGAACATGCTACGTATCCACTTCCCAAAATAAGTAATTTAATTAATCAATTGTCACAATATACATTTTTTACTTCATTGGATATGCCAAGTGCTTATCATCAAATCAGTTTACCAGAACAATATCAAGACAAATTAAGTTTTATTACTCCATGGGCTACTTATAGATATCGACGAATGGTATTTGGTCTTAAGACAGCCAGCAGCACATTTCAAGCCCTTATGGATGCAATTATTGAAGAATGTAATATTGATGGAATTTTTGCTTATCAGGATGATCTGATAATAGCAAGCAACTCATTCCAAGAAACTTATTCTAAACTTCAAACATTATTCAAAACTTTGGAAAAACACAACATTACCTTATTTGCTGCTAAATGCTCCTTCCATCAAAGGAAAATTAATTATCTTGGTTTTGAAATTGCAGATAATAAAATATTTCCCATTCAATCTAATATTATAAAAATTACCTCTTTTCCTAAACCTACCAGTAAACGGCAATTAAAACGATTCATTGGAACAGCTGGATTTTACCGTCATTTAATTCCACACTATGCTGATATCTCTAGTCCATTAATTGCTCTTACATCTCCTAAGGTGCCATTTAAGTGGACTCCTGTTCATGACCAGGCTTTCAAAAATCTACAAGACATATTTCTATCCAAACCCTTTATTAAACAACCTCAATTCGACAAGTTGTTTTACTTAAACACAGATGCATCACAAATAGCAATTTCAGCAATTCTTATGCAAGACCACGGGGGAATTCTCTTTCCTGTATCATATTTTAGTAAAACTCTAAAAAATTCAGAATCTAAATATTCCGCACTGAAACGTGAATTGATGGCAATTGTATATGGTGTACAGGCATTTCATTATTATCTTTATGCACGGAAATTCATTATTTTATCTGATAGTAGTCCACTCAAATTTTATTCTAAATCATCATCTCCTTCAGATATTACAACGAGATGGTTAATGAAGTTGAGCGAGTATTCACCAGCTACCAGACCGTCGACCCAGATCAGGAATCACATGTGGTAGTCATGTTAGTCCGGTGTTTCTCGTTCGAGTAGTCACCGTTGTCTCGCCTTCACCAAGGGCACCAGTCTCCCAGTGTGCTCCCAAGGCTAGACTACCGGGAGACCCTCACCAAATCTCCAACCCAATAACCAGCGCCACATCTACACCGTTTTCAGCATGGTTAATGTTTTAGAAGTTAAGTAATATTAGTATAAACAACAAGAACTAGACCAAAAAATAAAGGTGAGTGAAAATAAACAAGGTAAGTAGAAACCAAAAAGGTGAGTAAAACAAGGTAAGTATAGTTTCATTTTTTTTTTGTAAGTTTTTCAAATTTTTTTTTTTTTTTTCAATTTTTTTTTTTTTTTTTTCATGAACAATAAACAAGAACAAGTACCAAACCCTTGTTGGCTGTAAAAACCAAAAATAGAAGCAAGAAAAAATGCCAAAAACTTATAAGCAAAAATAAAGAAAGAAAAATAATAATAATAAAGAAAAATACAAACAAAATTTAAAGAAATAAAAGGAAGGGAGAAGGACAAACAAAAAAAAAAAAAAAAAAAGAGAAAGAAAGATCACTCGGGCCCGGGGTGCGTGACTCCCCCTGAATACCTGAAGAAGGTACCCCCCTGGGGGCCACGGATATCCAGGTTGGTTGGTTGGTTAATGGTTTTTTGTGGCGCAAGGTCCAAATTAGGACATTCTGCGCCAACCGTTATTAATTAAGGCAACTAAGTAAAAATAGTAAAAAGCATCTGGATGGGGGCTCCCATCCAGATTGTCAAGAAAATGGTCACTTTAGAAAAGGATGAGACAAGAATGAAATATAAATAAATAAAAGTTAAATTTGACTGTAAAAGCCTGAGTCTTTTAAAAAGTTAATTAATTCAGTGTGTGGATTTTTTCCTAAAAGGATCATGAGATTAGGTAAGGAAGTTCCAAAGTAATGGCGATACAAATGACGGAGGCAAGGGCAGTTGGTCAGAATGTGGCGTATGGTAAGCTGGCTGAAATGACATTTGGGACAAGAAGGTTCATGTTCTGAAAGAAGTAAATGCTTGTGTGTCAATCTTGAATGCCCAATTCTAAGTCTGGTAATGATAACATCATATTTCCGTGGTGTAAAAGAAGGCCACATTGCAATATTTGATTTAATTTCTCGTAATTTATTATTATTTGCACATTCCCACTCTCGTTGCCATATATTTCTTAGAAAACTTCTTAGGGTATGTTTTACATCTTCATAAGGAACTGGACAATTAAAAGTAGTCAAAGCCTGTTTTGCTGCCTTATCTGCCTCTTCATTACCCTTAATACCAACATGGCTAGGAACCCAGCAAAATAAAATGTTATATCCCTTTCTTAAAAGGTCGTTATGCATTTTAAAAACAGAAGTAAAAGAAGGTGAGCAAGAGCTAGATTTCAAGGAATCCAAAACACTCTTTGAGTCAGTGTAGATAATGAATTTTTTATGACTATGAGATGAAATGAATTTCAGAGCAATTTCAACAGCACAAAACTCAGCAGAAAAAATGGAAAATGAGCTAGGAAGACGATAGCTATAAACAGTATTATTTGAGACAACACCACAGCCAACAAGATGATCTGCCTTTGAGCCATCTGTGTAAATATCAATATAGTCCCTATATGTATAGCGATGAGATGTGAAAAGTGTCTGAAATACAGATGCATCAGTACATGATTTGTCGAAACCTTTAAAAAGGTGTATGCAAGTGATACTCTCAGAGTTCCTAGGAGACCTATAGAAAAAAGAGCGAGGGCGAATATTGGTATCGCTGTGAGATGTGCCTGAAACAATGTTTTTAATTCTCAGTCCAAAATGAGGAATGCATGAGGGGCGATTCTGAAAGAGTTGATGATCTATGCTGCCTATATAAGGATGAAGAGGATGATGAGAGTGTGAAAGGATGCGGTAATACAACTCCAAAGAACGTTGTTGTCTGATATGAGATAAAGGAGGTTCCACACAGTCAGCATATAGGCTGACAACAGGAGAGGTGCGAAAGGCACCAGAACAAATTCGCAGAGCAGTATTGTGCACTGTGTCCAGTTTTTTCAGATAAGATGTGCAAGTAGAGCCATAAACCTGACAAGCATAATCTATTTTGGAACGGATCAGAGCTCGATAAATTTTAAGCAAAGACATACGATCAGCACCCCAAGAAGTGTTGGAAAGCACTTTTAAAATGTTTAATGATTTATCACATGTTGTCCGTAAATGTAAAATATGTGGAATAAAATTAAGTTTTTTGTCAAAAATTACACCCAAGAAACGAGCAGTGTCAACAACAGAAATTAGATTTCCGTTCATAAAAATCTCTGGGTCAGGATGGAGAGCACGTTTACGACAAAAATGCACACATTGTGTTTTGTCAGTAGAAAATGTAAAGCCATTTACTTTTGTCCATTTTGTAATGCGATTGATAGCAAGTTGTAGTTGGCGTTCAATGAAGCGCATGTCGTTTCCCTTGCAAGAAATCTGCAGGTCGTCAACATACAAAGTGCCTTGTACAGTAGGTGGTAATTGTTTAAGAATATCATTTATCTTTAGTGAGAAGAGTGTGACACTCAAGACACTGCCTTGAGGTACACCCTCCTCCTGAAAGTAAAAATTTGAATACACCGAACCAATGCGAACACGGAATCGTCTAACTTTTAGAAAATTTTGAATAAAAATAGGCAGACATTTCAGCTTCACTGAAAGTTAATATTTTAATTTGTTCACTATCTAATAACTTTTTTCCTCTTGGCATTTTATTAAACACACCAAATACAAAATGAATGCATGTAACAGGTTTACATTTACCTAAACTTTCATAGCGACCTGCTTTCTCATGTCTGGCATTATGCCAAATGAGGCTAAAACCATCGGCTTTATAATTTTTTCCAAGTTTTTTTTCATTGGTTGTAAGTAATTAGCATAATTTATGTTCCTCCTTCCGTTTTTCTAAACAAAGTATATGCGTATTATTTCGATGTTGATCATGCAAATGAAAATAGAATTTGCATTATCAACAATTCCATTACTTTTTGACTGTAGTAAATTTTTATATCTGCTGTATAATTTTTTCCAGCACTGTATAAGAAGTGAATTCATTAAATTTTTGTGTTTGTATGTTTACTTTTAGGTAATTGGTATAAAAGAAAGTTTTGTGATGCCCATATTTAACACTAAACTTACCGATACTTTATGTATACCTATTACTACCACAGCGGGTCAAGGGACCCATGGGGGGGGTGTCATTTGTTCTAACTGAATTTTATGTAATGCTTTTAACTACACAATTGTTTTACTTGCATCGATTTTTACTGTATTAATGTTTTACTCATGTATTTACATTTGTCTGTGTTTATATATAGTGTATGAAGGCAGATAAATAAACTGTTATTTATTTAAAAAAAATTCGTTATTTTACTTTCACTCACACTGCTTACTCAGACCACGGCTACTTGCGATTCAATAGATTCTAATAAATTGCAGGGAGCCATACTCAGACCTACAACTTCAAGTACTTTGACTGTAATCATTCACATCACTAGAAGTTCTTCCATGAGGAGGCAAACTTAAATTGCAAAAGTTACAATATATTTATAGATTCAGATAGACACATATGGTTGGCTAGCTGGTTAGTGTGTTGAGATGATCATGATGTAAGTCTTTGTATAAGGCAATAAATCAATAAATTCTTATACATGAAATTATACTTGCATAGATTATACAGTTTATTCCAAACCAGCCTAAACCCAAAACATATATTTAAGTCAGTTTGAACTCCAGTAACAGAAACGCTGCGACATGGCGACATAGTCGCAGACACAGAAAAATGGCTTGGCGACAGTTTTTGTCTGCACTAATAAAAAAAAATTAGTCTGCAACTTCTGGAAACTCTTTGTCTGTACTAATAAAAAAAAAATTGCCCGCAACTTTCAGACAATTGTCTGCAGTCATAAAAAATTGTCTGCAATTTACGGACATTTTTCGCCCACAACAATGCACTACCGATGTATGATGTCTAATGGCCATATCACATGGGAGCATATATACTCAACGCAATATTATACGCAACATGTTCACTATGCTGAACGAACGAGAAACCGGTCAGCTGTTCGTAGTGTTCCCCCGAATTGATAGCGTGATGTATTCCCTTATCTAAAGGTATTCCAGGAAAAAATCTTGTTTATTCCTCCTATTGGTCAATTTTGATCAGCACGCTCAACATACTCAGCTTTTTCTAAACGGTTTTGTAAAAGTTGATCATCCGAAAACTTGCTGTCCTTGAACAAAATTAGGCTGAGTATGTTGGGTATAATGCTGTGTTTAGTAAAATGCTGAACGAAAGTCTCTCGTGTGATATGGCCATTAGATGCTCTCCGGTAGGAACTCTAGAGTCTAGAGCCCCCTATATGTGCCTTGGTAGGAACACACAAAACAGTGATTAACAAAAGCGACCTAGGAGCCTAGATCTCCCTTGATAGGCAGCGTTATGCGTGTATTCTTTTCTCCTGTTACCTGTTACTGTGGTTGGTTGGTTGAATGCCTTTTTCTGGCGCAAGGTCCAAAGTAGGACATGCTGCGCCAAACAAACAGGTAAAAGAATAAAAAGAGCGTTTGGATGGGTACAGTCATTAAAAAGTCACAGGACAAAAAAGAAACAAGACAAGATACAAGATAAAATTAAATATAATAAAAACAGTGTATACAATAAAAAACAGATGTAAAATAGGATGAATTTGTAAAGAATAAAATCAAATGTCGAAATAAAAACCAGCCTCTTTCAAAAAATTTGTCACGTGATGATGAGAATTTGCACCTAAAAGGCTTGTCAAATTGGGTGAAGATGAATTAAAATAATGTCGGTACAAATGACGAAGGCAAGGGCAGTCGGTGAGAATATGGCGAATTGTTAGTGCACTAAAATGACATTTTGGACAATCAGGTTGTTGTTCTCCAAGCAATAAGTATTTATGTGTGAGTCTTGAATGCCCAATTCTTAGTCTAGTAATAACGACATCATATTTTCTAGGGGTGAGTGTTGGCCAGATTGAAATTTCAGGTTTTATTTCTTGCAATTTATTATTGATTTGGTTATTCCACTCCCTTTGCGAAATATTTTTAAAATAGCTTTTAAGTGTGTGCTTCATGTCATCGTAAGGTACAGGGCAGTTTAAAAGTAGAGAAGCCTGCCTTGCGGCTTTGTCTGCTGCTTCATTGCCTTTGATGCCAACATGACCAGGAACCCAGCAAAACAAGATGTCAAATCCCTTTTTTTGAAGGTCGTAAGTTTTTAAAATTGATGTGAAAGATGAATTACAAGAGGTAGATGAAAGAGAATCAAGAACACTGTTTGAGTCTGTATAGATAATGAATTTACGATTTGGATGAGATGAAATAAAATTAAGGGCAACCTCAATAGCTAAAAACTCTGCAGAGAAAATGGAAAAGGAGTTAGGCAATTGATAGCTAAAAGTGGTGTTACCAATGACAACACCACAGCCGACTTTATTAGTGGTCTTTGATCCGTCGGTAAAAATCTCGACGTAGTCCTTATAATGGGAGCGATGAGATAAGTAAAGGGACTGAAAAATAGAAGCATCTGTGTTAGATTTGTCAAACCCATTGAACAGATGAAGACAAGAAATAACCTGGAAATTCCAAGGTGTCATGTTTAAAAGAGACCGAGGACGAATTTTGGTATGAATATGAGAGGTGCCAGCAAGAAAGTTCTTAATTCTAATAGCGAAATGTGGGATGCAAGATGGGCGATTCACATAAAGATTATGATCGTTACTATTTAAAAGTGAATGAAGTGGATGGTTAGGATGTGAGAGGATGCGAAAGTACAATTCACATGAAAGTCTTTGTCTTATATCAGTGAGAGAAGGCTCCACACAGTCAGCATATAAACTAAAGACGTGAGTAGTACGGAAGGCTCCTGAACAAATTCTTAGTGCACTATGATGAGTTGTGTCAAGTCTCTTCAGGTAAGAATCGGGTGCTGATCCATAAACATGGCAGGCATAATCAATTTTAGACCGAATAGCAGCTCTATATATTTTCAGGAGAGATGGACGATCGGCACCCCAAGAAGTATTAGAAAGGACTTTTAGAACATTAAGAGCTTTGTCACATTTAATTCTTAAGCGTAAAATATGTGGTTTAAAATTCAATTTACTGTCAAAAATAACACCCAAAAAGCGAGCAGCGTCAACAACCGAAATTGGCCTGTTGTTCATAAAAATTTCTGGGTCAGGATGAAGCCCTCGTTTGCGGCAAAAATGCACACACTGTGTTTTGTCAGTAGAAAATGTAAAACCATTTCTATTTGTCCAGTTGATGATATTCTTGATGGCAAGTTGCAATTGGCGTTCAATGAAACGCATGTCATTCCCCTGGCAAGAAATTTGCAGATCATCAACATATAAACTTCCATTTACAGATTGTGGTAATTGTTTTAGAATATCATTTATTTTCAAAGAAAAAAGTGTGACGCTCAGAACACTGCCTTGAGGCACACCCTCCTCCTGGAAATAGAAATCTGAATAAACTGATCCTATTCGAACCCTAAAGCGTCTGACTCTTAAGAAGTTTTGAATGAAAATGGGGAGATTTCCTCGAAAGTGTCCAGATTAAAAAGATCTTTTAAAACACCATAGCGCCATGTTTTGTCGTAAGCTTTTTCCATATAAAAAAAAATTGACACCAAATGGTTACGTCTCACATTAGCTTTGCGAATATTTGTCTCTAATAATAAAATATTGTCAACCGTAGAACGGCCTCGTCGAAAACCACTTAGCCATGGAGAAATCAAATTATTTCTTTCGAGAATAAAAACTAATCTAGTATTTACCATTTTTTCAAGTAGTTTACATAGACAGCTTGTAAGAGCAATGGGCCTGTAATTTTTTGGGTCAGTAGCATCTTTGCCTGGCTTAGGAAAAGGAATAACAATAGCATCGTGCCAAGCAACAGGGAATATATTATCAGTCCAGATTCTATTGTAAAGATGAAGGAGATTTTTAAGAGACTGTTTAGATAAATGTTTAATCATAATGTAGGTAACACCATCGGGTCCGGGAGCAGAGTTATGGCAATGTTTCAAACTATTTTTTAATTCATTGTCTGTAAAAGGTCTATTGTAGTCTGGTGAAGAGCGGGAGTGAAAATTGATTGATGATCATTCAGAATTATGTTTATGAGACAAAAAAGGTTCGGAATATGAATTAGAACTGGAGATGTGAGATAAGGTTTTACCAATGGTGTTTACAATATTTTGAGTAGAAGTTATAGTTTGGCCATTATCTTTTAAAAAAGAAATACTTTGATTAGAATATATTCCCATTGCTTTCTTGACACGATGCCAAAGCTGTTTACTGCTTACATTGGAGGTAATACTGGACACATATTTTATCCAGGAATTTCTTTGGGAGATTCTGCGAATTCTTCGTGCGGCTGCCCTTGCTTTTTTGAATGCGATATAATTCGCAGTAGTTGGGTACCTCCTAAAAATTCCCCAAGCTTTTTGTTGCTGTCTTTTTGCATTGTTGCATTCATCATTCCACCATGGCTTTGAATGTTTACTGAGACATCCAGAGGATTTTGGAATAGTAATATCAGCTGCATTTATAATACTGTTTGTGACATCAGTGATTGCTCTGTTGATATCACCCTCAGTCATTTCGTATGTGATAGTTGCATTTATAGTGAAAGTAGTCCAGTTGGCCTTGTCATAAATATAATGTGGATTTCTAGGATGATGATCATTCAAATTATAAAAAGATAAAAATAAAGGAAAATGGTCACTATTATGAAGGTTGTTACTAACAAAGAAATTAAAATATGGATAAAGAATGGGAGAGCAAATGGCCAGGTCTATTGCATGAAAAGTTCTGGTAGGTTCATGAAAATAAGTATTGTCACCATTATTTAAAATGCATAAGTTATTGTCAGTGATTAAGTCTTCAATGATTTGTCCCCGAGGATTAATATCAGGACTACCCCAAAGTAAATTGTGCCCGTTAAAATCACCAAGAATTAAAAAAAGGGTCGGCAGTTGTGAAATAAGCCTATTGAGGTCACATTGGCGAACAGTCATATTTGGCGGTAAATAAACAGTGCAGATGGTGATAAGTATGTGTATATGGATCTGGACTGCAATAGCCTGGATATTGGTATTTAAAGTGATACTAGAATGTGGAATATTATTAGAAATTAAAAGGGCTACGCCACCTGTAGCTCTGTCAGAATGTGTAAAATCTTTTCTAAAACACTGATAGCCACGGATTTTAACATTATCGTATTGTCTTAAGTATGTTTCTTGGAAGGCAAAGCATATAGGTTAATGATCAGAGATTATTTCTCGTATTTCGTCTCGTTTATTTATAAAACCTCGGCAATTCCATGAAATGAGATTGGTCATTAATTTATTTTATTTTATATTAAAACATTCACGTCATCATCCTCTGAAGTGGTAGACATACAATCCTCCCCATCGGAAGGATGAAGGCTGATTAAATCATCTTGCTTTGCACTGTTTGTTTTACTAGTTTTATTTAAAGCTGGAGTGGGCAATTTTGTTATTTTCTTTTTCTTTATCATGTTGAGACGGGAGGGTGAGTTGGAATGTTTTTTGGAGGCAGAGTTATGAACTCTGTCAGGCAACTTGCTTTTAACAGTTTGTTGAGGTTTATTAAAGTTTGGTGGTTTAGAGGTAGAAGACTGTGAGGAGTTTGAAGCCCGATTTGGGTTGGATTGTAATTTAGCGGGATTGACTATTGTAGTTTCAACTGGAGAGCTAGGTTTAAGAAGACTGTCAAGTTTGTGTTGCTATAGACTGATAAGTTTTTTTGTTAACTATGACGGAAGCATATGATTTTCCAACGGTAGGGGTTCTTGATTCAACTATTTTTCTTGCTTCGGGATACGATATGTTTTGTTTCGTTTTAGTTGTTTGTATCTCCTTTTCCATTTTCCATTTTTCACACGATTTTGAATAGGATGGGTGATCCTTTTTGCAATTCACACAACAGATTGTGACTTTGCAATTTTCGCTATCATGGCCAATAGAGCAAGCGCACGGGACGTCACTGTGACAGATTATACCGCACGTACTGTAGATTGTAGGCAAAAGGTGGGATAAAGCACCAATGGAAAGGCAGATACTTTGCCTACATGCGCAAAAGTTGCAGAATAGCGTCGTTTGTTTATAAACATGCGCCTGCTCTATAGCACTGCAGCGGGCACATGTTAATTTTCCTCGGCATGAATTTTTAGAGTGGCCAAAACGTTGGCAATTGAAACAGCGTAGAGGATTTGGAATGTATTGTCTTATGGGGCATTCAAGGTAACCAGCTTTTATGGAGCGTGGTAATTTAGGGGAGTCTATTGTTAAAATAATGTGTTTTGTTGGAATAGGCTTATTGTCACGGAAAATAGAAATACGTTTGACAGCAATAACTCTTTGGTCTTTAAGGTTTTCTAAAATTTCGGATTCGGGGACAAATTGGAGATCAGATTCTGAGATGACGCCGCGGCAAATATTTAATGTTCTATGTGGACTAACAGTAACTGGTATGTTTGCAAATTGAGTACATTTCTTAAGGTTGTTTGCTTGTTTCTCATTTTCTACTTCAATCAATAATTCGCCTGTTCTAAGTTTCTTTACTGACTTCGGATCACCCATAATCGACTGCAGTGCTTTCTGTACCAAAAAAGGAGAAGTGTGTGAGAAGTCTCCTTCTTTCCTTTTCACCACGAAAAATCTAGCATCACTGTTTACAAATACATTACTCTCACTTAAAGTTGAAAAAAACTCTTCAACTCTCTCTGCCCATGATTTACCATTTTCACCTTTATTAGCTTGGCCCGAGCCAGACGCATTATTTAAAATATCCATAATTGTAGCCATAATTAGAGAAAGAAGGAAAAAGGGGTGAGTGTTTCTTCCAACACACAAACGCAAAGGGTTTTCAAGAATCCTCTTTGGGACACCCATAACCAATCACCAGCTACCAGGTCGCCGACCCAGTTCAGGCACCACATGTGGCAGTCGTGTTAGTCCGGTGTTTCTCGTTCGAGTAGTCACCGTTGTCTCACCTTCACCAAGGGCACCAGTCTCCCAGTGTGATCCCAAGGCTAGACTGCCGTGACCCCATCACCAAAATCATTGCCCCAATAGCCAGCGCCACATCAACACCTGACTTAACTTGGTTAATGGATTATTAGTTAGTATATTTATTTTTTGTTGCCTTTTATTTATTTTTATTATTTTTTTTTACAGTTTTTCTATTTTTTTAATAACAACCAACACAGAAAAAGAAGGGGTGAGTCAGAACACGACAAAAATATATTAGGATAACAAGGTGAGTGGTATAATTTTTTTTTTGAACAACAAAATAATGGACCAAGGACTAATTGGCAATGAAAAATAAAAGACAATCCAAAAGAAACAAACAAACAAACAAAGCAAAAAAAAAATCAGTCCAAGAACTTATTGGCAGTGAAAAAAAATGTGAACAACCCAAAAGTGGAAAAAAAAAATAAATAAAATAAAAATATAAATAAATAAATAAAAATAAATAAAGGAAAAAAACGAGAAAAAAAAAAAAAAAAAAAGATGAAGAAGAAAGATCACTCGGGCCCAGGGTGCGTGACTCCCCCTGAATACCTGAAGAAGGTACCCCCCTGGGGGAACCTGTTACTGTGATTCTACGGTGCTGGCAAGATGAAAAAAATTGGTGCTCTAATAAAAGAAAGAGCCGGACACTGATTGATAGTTGTTCATGCTGGATCAAAATCAGGATTTGTACAGAATGCTGAATTGGTTTTAAAAGCTAGAAGTGTTAATGGTGATTATCACGGGCAAATGAACTATGATAACTTCGAAAAATGGCTGAAGAAAAACTAATTCCAAACATTCAGCCCAATTCAGTCATTTGCATGGACAATGCAGCATACCATACTTAAGTTCTAGATCCTGTTCCTAAACAGTATTCGTCAAAGAAAGTAATGTGTGAATGGTTAAAGGGAAAAAATATTTCATTTGATGAAAAAATCGAAAAGTTGAACTATTTGAAATTATTGCTGCAAATGCACCAGTTTCAAAGAAATACTGCGTCGATGAGATTCTGAAGCGTCATGGCCACGATGTCTTCAGACCTCCACCATATCACTGCGACATGAAACCCAAAGAATTAACCTGGGCTTCTATAAAACGCTACATAAAAGAAAGGAATGCAAATTCCGATCTTAATTTAAAAACGCTTTTTTACTCTGACAGCTGAAGCAATTGAAAGTATTAAAGAAGAAGAATGGAACAGCTACTGCAAACACGCAGAAAATGTCGAGAAAAAGTACTGGGAGACTGACGGTATTGTGGAAGAAACCATAGAAAACTTTTCTTTTATTGTCAGTTCAGACTCAGAAACAGACACTGAATCTGACGAGCAGCCTTTAAATTATAATTCAGACTTTAGTGACATTTATCCCTTGGACTAAAGTAGACTTATTCATTGCATAGTTTAACCTTGGGCCCTGGTAGCCCAGTCGGTAGAGCACCAGGCTCGTAATTGGAAGATTGCAGGTTCAGTACTCGAGCCGGCCAAAGACCATCGTGTATACTAATGGTGGCTGGTGCACGTAAAATCTGTCGTGGCCGCAATGTCCTCCATGTTCCCATCAAAAATTATACCTCTGGGGGTCACCGAAGCGGGAGAGCAACCCTTCCGTGGAGGATCAAAATTGTGATGGCATGTCTCCGGACCACTCTAGGAGTGAGTCCCAGACTGTCGCCAATTGCCCATTGCGCAGCACTAGTGCAGGGAAAATCCATACACCCATCAATAGTTTAACCTTAATTGTACTTTGCCTAATTTATCACATAACGAACAGTGAGAAAAATAGACTGATAGATTAATTAAATTCATAATCATACTTAAACATAGCTGGAAAGTGTTAAAAACACTTAAGATAAACGGAAATGCAATTACAGCAATTTCCAATTGTAGTCCTCAATGTACCTGAATATTTTAATAAAATACTGTAAATCTTAATGCTAAACATACCATATTCTACAGAAATCTTTTTTTTTTTTTTTTTTTAGCATATGTGAAAAGGAATGTCAATTTCATTTGTGCAGTACAAAATTATTTAAGTATGATATATAAAAATGCCTTCCATAGATCACATTTCATTAGCATAACTTTGGTTGTCTCTGTACATAAACTAGTCATGCTATTTATAATATTTTATATTTTATAAAGGTAACATGCCATAAAGAACTTGAATAACACATATACTTTGGAAGAAATTCTGAAGATATTTATGGACGCTAGAGGCAGACAGATGGACAAAACTATAGACAGACTACGGAAAATCATAATTACTTTTAAACCTTGTTAAAAAGTGCTAAAATCACTTCATTAAAACAAAAATGCTACTTCAGCAATTTCCAGTTATGGCCCTTAATGTATCTGAATATTTTTGTGCGGTAAATCTTAATACTAATCACACTATACTCTAGTTTCTTTCTTCCTTTTTTTTTTTTTCACATGAATGATAAACTTCAGTTTCACTATCATTTGAGCAAAATAAAGTTATTAAAATATAGTTTATAGAAATACCTCATATAGAACACAATTACCTTAAATTCTTTGGAGTGCCCCTGTACACAAACTAATGGTAGTATTTAATCCATTTTCAATAGGGAACAGCCCATAGTAAATTTGAAAATATATGTTAGTTTCAAGAAATTTAATGAATATTTATAGGAGTTAAAGCACGGACAGACACACAAACAAACAGAAGTCCTAAACAATTTTTTACTTTACTGGAAAGTGTTAAAAAGAACATGTGTTAATATTTAAAAACCAACGGCACAATAATTAAACAAGAACGATAAAATCATGCAGTAAGCATTGATTAACATATCCAACCGTAAGTACTTCTGTTCTTTGCCTACGTTATCACACAGAAGGACCGAAAGGCATAGATATAGACTAAATGTATTTATAATCATTCTTAAACATTGTTGGAAAGTGCTAACAATGCGCAACGGGGAAAAAAATGAAGCCCGGAGATTCTAATTGCAGCCCGTAATGCAGGGGTGGCGCCAGCTACAGGGCCGGGGGCACAGCCCCCCCCCTTCCATCGGGCATACTCCTGAAATCTCTCGGGGGGGGGGGGGGGAATACAAAACTTTCAGTTTTTCTACTTTTGGTAGCATTTTTCTTTCCTTGTACAAATGTGGAGAATTCCAGTTTTTCCATTCTGTATTCAACAGAAGAAAGTATTGGATTCGTAAAAATTTTCAGCTTCCAGTTTTCCGTGAATATTCACGTTTTGACCACGATATTTTTAGAAAATGTCTGTCTGTGGCACGATGATCTCCAAAACCACGTGGAGTACTAACAAATGGAATGGTACAAATATTAACAGTACTATTATTATTAACAGTATTGCAGTTTTTGATAAATACTTATATAATAAACTCCCTTTATGTAGTGCCCCCCCCCCCCCCCCTGTCGTGGAGGTGGTGTCCCCCCGTCGGGGAATTTCTGGTGCCACTACTGCCGTAATGTATCTGTATACTTCAGTGTAGCCTTGTAAATCTGAAAGTTAACAAAACCATATTCTATACAAAACTTTCAGTTTTTCTACTTTTGGTAGCATTTTTCTTTCCTTGTACAAATGTGGAGAATTCCAGTTTTTCCATTCTGTATTCAACAGAAGAAAGTATTGGATTCGTAAAAATTTTCAGCTTCCAGTTTTCCGTGAATATTCACGTTTTGACCACGATATTTTTAGAAAATGTCTGTCTGTGGCACGATGATCTCCAAAACCACGTGGAGTACTAACAAATGGAATGGTACAAATATTAACAGTACTATTATTATTAACAGTATTGCAGTTTTTGATAAATACTTATATAATAAACTCCCTTTATGTAGTGCCCCCCCCCCCCTGTCGTGGAGGTGGTGTCCCCCCGTCGGGGAATTTCTGGTGCCACTACTGCCGTAATGTATCTGTATACTTCAGTGTAGCCTTGTAAATCTGAAAGTTAACAAAACCATATTCTATACAAAACATTTTAGCATATTACCAATAAATGTCAATTTCTTTATGATTTTTACAGTATAAAGTTAGTGAAATGGGATTCATAAAAAAAGTGTCTGTCCTAAAATGCAAAGTATTAGAATTTTTTGGGTGGTGGAATTTTGTGTTTTTTGTGAATTTCTGTACACAAACCAGTTGTACAGAACCTGTTAATGCCATTTTAAATAGGAAACATTCCATACTGAACATGAATAACATATCTCTTTTTAAAAATACTGAAAATATTTAAAACGCTGAAGACAAGCAGATGGACAAATAAAATGAAGTAAATATTTAACGTATCTAAATTTATAACCAATGACCAGGAAGTTTTGCTCTCAAAGCTGAAGGTACTGAGTTTGAAATCCTTTTTCAGAGATATTCTGCATTAATAGATACAATATCTGTGGTATTTTTGCTAAAGTAATTGTTAAAATGTACTTAAAAGATTTTACTTCCATAGACTGCAATGTAAAGAATTTTTTTAAGTAGCTCTGCAGAAAATTGTAATTTTTACTTTCCGAACATACATTATGTAAGAAAATAATTGTAATTTTGAAAAAAAATCGACTGTGAGATTTTGGTGTATTTTTACATTTTGAGGTCTTCCGAGTTCATTTTCCTATTTTTATGGTGATGTGTGTTATGAGTGAACACGATAACGCCTAAATGCGTTGATCGATTGAGCTTAATGTCTAGGCATGTTATAGGTCACAGTCACATGGATTGTATAGATTTTAATAAATGTAGTAATGACAGTTTTTTTTTTCTTTTTAGAAAAAATTGTTTTCCATTACGGTCTATGGATTCAAATTATCTAAAGTACGATAGCGTCTAAAATCTACATTTAATTATAAATTGCAAAATAGATTATAAATTATTTTATGAATAATAATACATGGCCCAGCATGAAATACACTTCCATCAATTTTCAGCTATTGTCGCACTATGATCTGCTTCTTTTGTGCAGCCCTGTAAATAAACAGTGTATGATTTCCCTACCTTATTCTACATGGGACATATTTTTGTGCATATAAAAAATATATGTTTATTTCATTTGGTTTAGTGCAGTCTACAGATGTTAAACTCTGCTTACCTGCAATTTTGCCATAGATGTAATGTATTTGAATTCTCTTGGGTCATCATGTACACGAACCATTTGCTTCATCTCAACGAAAAGCTTAGTGTAGCATCCCTATATGATACACATTTAAAATATCAAGTTTAGCCTTTCCGCTATTTGTTCTTGAGATATGGTGGTGACAGACAGACACACATACAGACCAACTGCTAAAAACATGATTTTCGAATTCAGGGAACCTCAAAACGTGGAAATATAACAAAAACCTGCCTTCGAAAATTCAACCCAAAAACAATACTTTCTCTACCCGGGTAAGAGAAAGTAAAAAAAAAAAAAAAAAAAAAAGTTGTCATTTTTATTAATTTTTTTAACTTGTCATTTTTATTAATTTTTTTAACTTGTCATTTTTATTTCTTTCTCAGGAACACACAATAGAATTTAGATACATTACGCTCCATTAAACGAAATTCAATTTTTGATTTCTTCTTTATATATATATATATATATATAATGACTTCTCTTATTTAAATTTATTTAAACAGTTATTAGACAGACGAAACTAAATCATTATCGCTTTTTAACTTTGTATGAAAAGATTTTAGAAAATCAAGAAGGAAAAATCATGTGGCATACATTGGTTATTACACTTTCGTACTGAACTTACTTATTGCATTGTTTAATCTTCAAATGTTCTTTGCCCACATTATCACACAGTGAACAGACATAAGGAAAGAAAGGCAGTCTGACAGAATAATTGAATTAATACTCTCTCTCAAAATATAATTGCAAAGCGTTAAAATGTCTAACACAAACGGAAATGAAATGCCAATTTCCTTCTGCAGCACTTAATGAACTTGAATATACATTAAAAACACGTTTAAAAGATTACCTTCGCTAGCGCTTTCGGCTGCATCACGCACGCAGCCTTCTTCAGGCGTTTTCGCTCTAGTGAACCATCGTATGCTTGGCTATATATTCTTCTTTCTTCTTCTGTCTCCAAGATACTGCGCCATCTCGCGTCGATTTCTGCTTGGTCGGTGTTGCATGAACCCTCATTTGCTAAAATTTCAAGTATTTCACGTTTTGTGGCATAGAAATAATTATTATAGTTCGCTAATTTTTTGTAATTTTTAAAGTCTATTTCTATTTTTTCTTCTTGGTTTATTTTAGTTAGAGCTGTGGTTATATGGTTATATTTTATATCATTTTGGTGTTCTTTGATTCGTGTTTTTATTTTTCGCTTTATCATTCCAATGTAGCAACCGGTTTTTTGGTCATCTTTGTTAAAGTTTATTTTATATATACCTGCAGTTTCAGAGAAGTCTATTTTATCTTTGTCGTTTCTGATTCTTTGGAAGATATTTTGGTTTGGTTTTGTTGGTACATTAATATTTAGTTTAGCGGCTTTGTTTTTAATTTTATTAGATGTACCTTTATTGTATAGAATTGGGGGGGGGTATATTTTTGTTTTGGTTTCTGTGCATTATCTACGTTTATCAAGTTTTTTTATTCTATTTTTATAAAGTTTGTTTACTAAGTTTTTTCTATAACCCGCGTTTTGAGCTATTTCAGTGATTTTTTGAAGTTCTTGTTTAAGTAAATTTTCATTTGAGCATATGTTTATTGCGCGATTTATACAATATTGTATTGCCGCTATTTTGTATTTATATGGAGTCTTGCATTTTGCATTTATAATTTCGTTGCTATTACTTTGTTTCCGGTATACGGTAGTTTTGAAGTTTAAGTTTTGTGTTTTTACTATTGTGACGTCTAGGAAGTTAATGAGGTTGTTATTTTCTATTTCAAGTGTGAATTCGATGTTTGGGTCAATTTTATTTAATTTTTCAAGTGTACTTTCTGGGGGGAATAGTTACTGTTTATTATTGCAAATGTGTCGTCTACATATCTGAACCAATATTTTATTTCTTTGAAATTAGTTAGTATATTTTCGTTTTCAAGTAATCTTAATTTAAAGTCTGCTACTATGCCTGAGATGGGCGATCCCATTGGAACGCCTTGATTTTGTTTATAAAATTTATCGTTGAATCTGAAATAGTTTTCATTTAAAATTAGGTTACTGGCTGCGATTAAGGTTTGACTTATGTCTTTATCTTTAATTTCTTTTATATTAATTGACGGGTATAAGTTTATTATATCAAAGCTGACCATAATATTGTTAGGTTCTATTTTTACGTCTTTCAGTTTTTTTATTAAGTCTTCTGTTGAGTTTAAATTGGTGTTTGAAGGGGGGAGAATTTCGTTGTATATGTTTTTCATGTAATTTTCAAGTTCATATGATGGGCTTTCTCTTTTATTCACTATGGGTCTAAATTTTGGTGGATTTTTATGGTCTTTAAATTTTCCAAACATTCTGGCTTTGTTGGGTGCAAAGTTAGTTTTTTTTGGTTTATTATTGTTTGGCCACTTTCCTTCTTTTATAATTTTATTCATTTTTTCTATTAGTTAGTTGCACTTTCCATTTTTTCATTATATTCGGTACGATTAAAGATGGCTATTTTATTAGTTTTATCAGTGAGTACGCACGCGATGTTATTGTTTTCTTTAAGTGCTTTTAGGGCTTTTCTATCTTCACAGTCGGTACTATTGTATTTAATTTTTTCAGTAATATTGTTTTGCGCGATATTTCGTATTCTTGAATATTTTAATGTAGTTCTGTAAATTTGACGTCGCTAAACATATA
The DNA here is from genome assembly GCA_963930645.1 of Salticus scenicus. Classification (NCBI taxonomy): domain Eukaryota; kingdom Metazoa; phylum Arthropoda; class Arachnida; order Araneae; family Salticidae; genus Salticus; species Salticus scenicus. Next base: position 415,970 of record CAWVNO010002559.1, on the reverse strand, counting down.
TGACTCTATACATAACATTATTTTAGTACATTAACAATAAATATCAATTTCATAATAATTTTTGCAGTAGAAAATTATGTAAATTTACATAAAAAAGTTTCTTCTGAAATGCAATTAACTCCCCCCCCCCCTTTTTTTCCCCTTCTTTTTTGTGTGTTATGGCACACAAACCAATTGTACGGAGTCTATTAATTCATTTTTAATTGGGGACATTCCATAGTGAACTAGAATAACATACATAATTTTAAGAAAGTCTAAAAATATTTACAGACGTTGAGATGGGCAGATGGGCAGTCAGAGAGACAATAAGGAACATCTGATACTGCACTTGAATAACATATGTCAGTTTCAATAAATTCCATTAATATTTACAGAAGTTAGAGCGGGACAAACAGGTATACCGAAGTAATAAACACTTTCCAACTTTGTTGTAAAGTATTAATTAACAATAAAATAAAATAAATAAAATAAAAAAAAACTCTCGTTTTTATTTATTTTTTATTTTATTTGTTTATTTTTAACATTAAAAAAAAGTATTGAATGCATAATAGTGAATTTTTCTAAAATAAATTGAACTGTACACATAATTTACAGTATTATGTAGCTCCAAAAATATTTACATTCACATCAGTTGCAAATTAATGAGATAATTGCATATATTACTGATATAACGGATTTGAAATTCTATTGTTTCGTGAAAGTTTTTTTTTTTTTTTTTCTGTCGTTTTTAATTCAAGCAGGAGAAAATTCGGATTATAATAATTCCTCTTTATTCAATTTTTAAAATAATCTTTTATTCTTTCATTCATTCTTTTTTTTTATGTTTTCAAAAATAAATACTGAAAACCAAAGTGCTTTAATATTTTTCAGACAATCATGTCATTACTAGTCTTATTAATAATTTATTATCATGTAGCATATATATATTTTTTACATAACATATTACAAACCCTAAAATTTCTCCTAATGAGCAAATAAGTACATGAATAAAAAATATTTTCGCCAAAATGTCGCAGAACTCATAAGGATAGCAAACGTACTCCCTTTTCTCCCTCAACCGATTTTGAGGTAATAGAATCGTCACTGCCTACATCACGCTTGATTGACAGGGGCCAACTCGTGAAAGCCGAACTATAATTATTCTCCAAAAAGTTTCTCTTCAAAAAATTTCATAATGTGATATTCAGGATATTTAATATGCACATTTTAATCACAATAATAAGAAAAACATTAAGAAAAATATATTGACCTTATATGCTTTTAACCCGGGAGAACGCGCACCAAGCAAACGAACGCGAGCAGGCCCGCTGGGTATGTGATACCCGACAACTACTTGTCGCATTTTAAAGGGTTATACTTGCAGATATTTACTAGTATCATAAATAAAACTAAATTATGAGACAAATTTAATAATATGAACACATTTTAAATAAATATAAAATAATCAGCTACAGAAGGTTTCATCCATTTCTAAGAAAAGGGTAGGGAAAGAGAGAAAAATGAATAAGTTCTTGAGTATGAGATACCCGGCGCGCGTTCTCGCGGGTTAAGCTATTTACACTTAATAATTTACTTATTTATTTTATTATTATTTTTCCTTTAAAGGGGGGAGGGGTTAGAATGTACCTATGTTGGCTAATATTACATTTTTTTTTTATCATCATGTATATATATTTTTATTTAGTTTATTTATATTTATTGCTTCTTATATGTATTCACATTTAAATTAAAAAAAAGAGTTTTCATGCTTAACTTCTTAACATTTATTTTTAGTCGAATAATGTATTTTTAGTTGAATAATATATCACTTTAAAAGTTATAGCAAATGAAGAGTACATGTTACAAATTTGTTGCCAGGGGACGCTTTGTTATTTTAATAATTCAATATCTACAATTCTAATTATGATTAAATTACTGATAATACATCATTTGAAATAGTGCGGACTTTTAAACTGATATAAGCCGTTAAATTATGTATGACAGTTTTAGAGAAAACCACAGTAAAACCAGAACATTTTTATTACAATATCTCTAATTTTAATTATGATGTAGGCTTTCTAATTCTGATAATCTGCTCACATCTCATACTAAAGGTAATACAATTCAGCCTGCAGTTAGTTACACAAGCTGTTGCAAGTTCTAAACGGGGGAAAAAGTGCTGCAGGCACCACTGAGCAGGACTTTGCTAAAGTCAGAATTTTTAAAGATCATAACACGGTGAGCAAACAAGTTGTTTCAGATAATGAAAGGGGAAGAATGTGCCACAGGCACTACCGAGCAGGATGGTTGGTTGGTTGAATAACTTTTATTGGCGCAAGGTCCATATTTGGACATGCTGCGCCACACAAAAAGGTAAAAGAATAAAAAGCAGCTTCTGGATGGGTGAACCCATCCAGATTGTCATTAAAAAACACAGTAAAAATAAGAAACAAAAATACACAAGATATAAAATCAAATATAATAAAAAACAGTGGAGACACTAAAAACCAATGTAAAACAGGATGAACATCTCTTATATTATTAATAGTAAATAATAAAATCAGATGTCGAAGTAAAAACCAGCCTTTTTCAAAAACTTTGTCAAATGATAATGAGGATTTACACCTAAAAGGCTCGTCAGATTGGGTGAAGATGAATTAAAATGTGTTAGAGATGATGTTAGAGATGACGAAGGCAAGGGCAGTCGGTGAGGACATGCGAATGGTTAATGCACTGAAATGACATTTCGGACACTCAGGTTGTTCTTCTCCCAGCAGTAAGTATTTATGTGTGAGTCTTGAATGCCCAATTCGTAGTCGAGTAATAACTACATCGTATTTTCTAGGGGTGAGTGTAGGCCAGATTGAAATTTGAGGTTTTATTTCTTGCAATTTATTATTATTTTGGTTATTCTACTCCCTTTGCCACATATTTTTAAGATAGCTTTTAAGTGTGTGCTTAATGTTCTCATAAGGAACAGGACAGTTTAAAAGTATGGTAGCGTGCCTTTCGGCTTTGTCTGCTTCTACATTGCCTTTAATGCCTACGTGGCCAGGAACCCAGCAAAACAAAATGCCAAATCCTTTTTTCAAAAGGTCGTTGTAAGTTTTTTAAATTGAAATGAAAGTCAGGTCACAAGAGTTAGAAGAGAGAGAATCAAGAACACTCTTTGGGCCTGTTCATGTATACTCCCCGAAAAGTTCGAGTTACCCACTAACTCCCCAAGCTGTTCACAAGTTCCTTCCCAATCTACTCGAGTAGAAACGGAAGGTGTTCATGTTAACTGACCGGGGAGTTCGCTTACTACCCAAACTCCCCAAGAAATTTCTTGAGGAGGATAGATCACATGATTGTAACCTTAGCAATGTAGCAACAATCGAACAATCAAGCGGAATCGGTATCAGTTCAGTCTGAGGAGGTAATCCGTTGCACGTGTTGCGCCATTTCTTCTCTCTTTCGTTTGAATATTTTTATCTTGATTTTTATATTTATGATGACTACTTCGTTGGGTTACAAGTGCGATCATTGCAGCGGTTTATTCGTAGATTTAAATGATATAATGTCACATTCTTGTTCTGTGGAGCAAACTGTGTTAGGAAATAAAGATAATCCTGGAAAGAAATCGAAAAGTTGGCCCGATGCACTAATAAAGTTATTAATTGCAACATATAAGGATTTCCATGAAAGGCCAGATATGGCTAACGTCCAAAAAAAGCAAGTATGTACAGTGCGTGTCGAAATGATAGGTCCACTAGTAAAAACGAAAGTTATGTTTGTAAAAAAGGTTTTATTGTGTACAAAGTACTATTTTATAAACTACATTACTTCATTCAATATAAAATAATACATGAATAATATACAAATAATAGGAATAATAAGGAAAACAAAAATTACATGAAAAAGCTGTTTCAAAAAGATAGGTCCACTGAACCAAGCGTCAAATTAATGTTGAATTAATAAGAAATTTTTCCACCTTGTTTCAGAATAAGCTTATAAATCCTATTAGGCATAGTTTCTACAAGTTTTTGCAAACAGTTTTTCTCGATTTTTGACCATTCGGAGGAAATAGCCTTTTTCAAGTGTGCAGTACTGTTGTACTGCCTTCCGCCTGCATACACCGCTCTTGTGAGTATACCCCACATGTTTTCTACCGGATTCAGGTCGGGGCTGCAAGGTGGCCAATCAATAACATGTGCACCATTATCCAGAAACCATTCGAAAGTGGACTTTGCAGTGTGCGCAGGAGCATTGTCCTGTTGGAACATGAAGAATGGGCCCCCAATGTGCTCTTCTTGTGGAAGAAAATATTGTTCAAGCAACTGTTGATAGCCTGCAGCATGCAAACAATTGTCTACAAATGCCATATCAGTTTTTCCTGCACCTCCGAATCCGGCCCATACCATAACGGAACCACCACCAGCTTGCCTCTTTGAGAATATCTGTCTATCGTTACGCAGATCGTGCCAGTAGAACTGCCAGCCATCTGGACCATCCAGGTTGAATTTCTTTTCATCTATGAATATCACACGATGCCAATCTTGTTTCTAGGACATCACTTCATGTGAGAATTTCAATCTCTTTTCTTTGTGCTTTTTAGTCAATTTCGGAGTCGCTTTCCTCTTCACGTAAACTATATTGCCGAACTTCTTTACCACTCTATGGACTGCAGATTTTGATATTGGAGGGTTTTGTTGTCTGGCCACAGTGGATAAGCTCATATTTCCAGATTTTAACTCCTTTACGATAGTCCTTCTTTGTCGGGGTGTCACTTTTGATGGGCGGCCAGATGATTTTTTACTGCCATAAGCATTTCCAAGTCGCAAATAATTGTTTACAACATTATGTGATCTGTTTAAAAGTTTACCTATTTCTCTATTCGATTTTCCACACTGTTTAAATGCATCAGTTTTCCCCTGCTCAACCAGCGAAAGACTGAAACGACAACCCATTTCGTTTGATTACAACGTGATGTTCAAATCTGTTTAAATACCTCCACAGCAGCCAGCATAATCCCGCAGTAAGCCTAAGTAACGATATTTATGCAAATTTTTTGGAAATAAACATGATTGGTGCAAAATTTCTGAAGGCGGACCTATCTTTTCGAAACGGTCTGAAAATGAAAATTTGCATAAAATAAAAAGTAATTATTTATTTTTAAGAAATGTCTTCATAAATAGTTATAACAATTACTGATTAATTATCTCTACCAAAAAAGTGATTCTTATTCTCAATTAAGAGTCGAAATTTTGAAAAATGCGGGTGGACCTATCATTTCGATACGCACTGTATATCTATTCTTTTCCGTTCTTTTAAATTGTTTTTAATATCTTATTGATGTTATTTACCTTATTAATGTACTTAATTAATGTTGTACTGTATTCAAAGTATTAAATACTGCTAATGATGATTTATATATTGCTATTCCCAGTGGCGGCTCGTCATTAAGGGCCAGCGGGCAGGGCCCCACTTAACTTTTTTTTTCCGATTAATTATTATTTTATTTTCATTATTTCATTCTTTTTCTTTACTGCTCAAAAAATATATATACAAACTAACACCTTGCATTCATTTTTTTCTTAATATGCTTATCATTATCATTTATTTGTTAATATGATAATTGTGTAAATAATGTGTTAGTCATAAATCACTTAACACATTTGCGACCGCTGATGTGAATTTACGTCATTTCAACTTCCATAGCTAGTTACCGCTGACGCAAATTCACGTATTTTTAGATTCTATTCTCGGTTACCTCTGGCGTGAATTCACGTCATTTCAAGAATTTCTATGGAAACACAATAAATTAGTATTATTTTGATAGTATTATTAGGGTATCAATTCTTTGATAGTATTATAGGTTCGTTCTAATATTATATAACTAATCTTCATTCCAAGCTTCAGGTAATTACAAGAGTAACATTTCAAAACATTACATTCAACTTTTATCCACGTTTTAACATCAAAAGTTTGTGGCAAATAGCTTTAGTTTACTTCGAAATTTCCCGGCAGTCAGTTTTAGAAAAGATAAAAGTATGTCGGTCGCGAAAGTGTTAATGATTCACCCACCAAATGTTGAAAAAAAAAAAAAAAAAAATGTAGCTTTGGACGGTTCATTTGCCGACGAACTCCTTCACTAGCATTAGCACGCTGCAATTTATCGTCTGTAGGGCACCGGCAGAGTGGCCCTTTGAGACAAAACTATAGGGAAAAAAACTGTCTTTTTTAAAGAATGTTAACCATACAATTCCTTGATAAAATTTGGCGACTTTTGCATTACTTTTATTTGCATGATTTTTTGGTGCATTTTTTTTAAACGTATATGATATTTTTAAATTTTACCGTTTAAAAATGAATTCTGTTGATAGTTAAAAATATATTTTTTAGATTAGCGTTTGAGATATAAAAGCTCTTAATTAAGGATTTGAAACCTCTCTAATTGCGGTATTTTTTATTTAAATGAAAAAATTGAAAGAAAATGTGCAACTGCGATATTTTTCTTCAGATTGGTATACTAGAACTTTTATGCAAATAAATTGTAAAATTTTAAAATAAATAAATAGTGGATTTCCATGGATATATAGATTAACTATCTGCATAAAAATGTTTTTTTTAACTGGATTTCTTAAAAATACGATTTGATAAAATAGTTTTATCATGACTATTATTTAAAGACGATAGATTGTCCTTTTATTATTATATCATTAAAAAAATAAAAAATCTATTTTTGTTTTTTATTTTATTTAAGAATCAATTTTTAATTCTCAACAAACATTATGCATAAAAGCATCATAAAATTGGGTCAAAAAGTAGGAATTTTATAATCGTAAAAAGTTTTTAAATGACATTTTTCAATGTTCGAAATTTAATTTAAATTTTCTCTAAATGCACATTTTTTATAATTTTATGCATGAAAATTCGAAACTCATAAGGATAAAGATATTTAATTTTAAATAGATGTTTTCTAGCTAATTTTCTCTAAATTGAATCAAAAATTAAGAAATTTAATTTAAATTATTTAAAATTAAGCTCTTAAAGTGATAAACATGATAGTTTTTTAATATGTAGGGGAGACTGGGGATACTTGATCCCTAGGGATACATGATCCCTCAGCCAAAAATATACTAAAATCAATTAATGGAGCTTTGAAACCTGGCAACAATGTTAAAGTTATACCTGTACACAAAAAATGGCAACACTTAATCTTTTTCAGGAATTTTGTTTCAAGTCAAGAAAGGATTGTCTGAAATGTGGCAAGGACAACTTTTTTAAAGGTCAATATTTTAATCTTTGTATTGTCTGTTACATACAACTTAAAACAATTACGTAAGTGCAATTTTAAACTATAGACTGTGTTTAATAATTAAGTATTACCTTGAGTAAACAACTTTTTATTATTTATTATTGAAATCACATGTTTTGTATAAATCTCATACGAGGGATACTCGATCCCTTCCTTTGAGGGATACATGATCCCAGGGAACAAGTATCCCTATATACGTCAAATGAAGAAATACTTTTCGAGTCTAATTATAAACAACGTCAGATATTTACAAACGACGAAGAAGACTTGCTGTACCAATATTTGGAGAAAGCAAGCAGATTACATCATAGACTCAAACAGTTACATTTAAAACAGTTAGCATTTCAGTATGCAGTGAAAAATAACAAAGAAGTACCACCAGATAATTGGAAAGAAAATGAATGTGCCAGTTATGACTGGTATAGAGAATTCATGAATAGAAATCCTAAATTAACACTAAGAGCACCAGAAAGTTGATTTTTGTATTAATTGTTGTAATTTTAGTTTCTTTAATAAAACCGTATACTTTTTTACAAGAAAAAAAAATGAATTAGTTTCAATTATAAAATATATTAAGCACAATTTTATCGGAAAATAAATGATGGTCAACTAACAGAAAGAAACTGATCAAAAGTATCATAGCACATTTATAAAACTTGCATGAATTTTTCTTCAAATAGCAAAGTTGCATTTAAAATAAAAACGTTATTTTGATGTTCATATTGTTATCATACCTAAGAAAGAACCATAATTATTGCTATTTTTTAGAAGTGTTATTTAGTAAACTAAAATACATAGGTAAATTGCTTATCTAATGAATAGCCGGAGTAATTTCTGAGTAGGATCAAGTATCCCTCACAAAGGGATCATGTATCCCTCGGTGTGGGGATACATGATCCCCTTATAAAAAAATAAAAAATATATATTTTACTACAATTATCGGTTTACTTTTCAATAAAAAAAATATAGTCTGTAAGAGAAAAAATTACCATTGTTCATGTCCAAAAATTTTTGAAAACTGATAATTTGCTGCAGAGAAAAAAATTATAAACTAAAGTGGGGATCAAGTATCCCCAGTCTCCCCTATTCATATTAGTACATTATTCATAACTTTCCACATTTCAATATAACTTGTTATAAATTTATTAAAGTTTATTTTATTTGTTTTTTAAGATAAGAAATATGAATATAACATTTGAAATGTTTATTATTAAATGACTTAGGGATATAATTCGCACAAGCTAAAAAATATTACATGTAGAGTGAGAAAAAAATTGAGTTCAAATTTTAATGGCGTGTAGTGTTAGGGTTAAGGCCATTTGACTAAAAGTAGGTCCTAGATCTGGGTGATGTACTCTCCCTCAGGAGTCTTTCTAAGTGATGATACCTAGCTCGTATTTATGCGAGTTTCGGAGAAAACCATGGAAAATTGCAAACGCATATATCAGCTAAAGCGACCTGGAATAGAACTCTGCAATTCCTATCTACCATCTTCCAGATATTTAAATTTTGATACTCCACTGATCAGAAAACTGCAGAATTTTGTAAATGAAGTCATAAAACATTAATTTCTGAGATAAATTTACGCAGTTTTTTCCATATTGTTAAATTTAAGATTTGCCATAAAAAAAACTTACGCTTTATATACCTCCTTAATAATGTATGTATTTATGTTTGAACATTGAATATTATTATTGTTAAGTTATACACCATACGATGGGTCGGGCCCCACTTATGAAAATTTGCACGAGCCGCCACTGGCTATTCCTGTATATAAGCTTTAATATTTTAATGAAGTTAATGTTTGTATCTAAAATTTAAAAATTAATTCTTTTACAACAGGTTTTTCTGTTTGAAATAAATTTGAGTAAAATCGTTATTGAAATCCCAATTTGAATCGATTGATTTTACTTAAATTTTAAAATACACTGCATAAAAAGTAGCTGTATGTCATTAGAAAACATTAAAATTAAAAAAATAATGCAAACTTTAGTAGTTCTAAGGAATAGATCCCGGATTAAGCAGATTGAGATACTGTATGTGTGCGTACATATACAGCCCTGGAAACATGTTAAGGCCAAGTGAAAAACTTTATTTTACAACTACTGATAAGATTTTTTTTTTTTTTTTTTTTTTTCCCAAATGTAACACAAGACAATTTTAATAATATCAATAAAAACTTTTGCAAATAATTAAATTATTTATTTTAAAATTTTATTTTTTTATACGTGTAAAAAGCTGAAAAAAATATTAAGGCCACATAAGATATTATTTAAAAAACAACTAATAAATCCAGAAACTTTGTCTGATTTTCAGTTAATTGAATCATTCTTGAGATTATAAAATAAAAAAAAACCTTAAAGTCTGGAGGAAAAACATCAAAATATTTACAAATATGTATTGAAATTTTATGCATTTTCAAACACAATGTAATGAATGACAGTTTTAAGTAAATCTATAAAAATATTTGTTAGCTGGTGTGAAGTAGATCCAAGGCTAAGTGAATTAGCAGAGGAGCCTACTCTAGACATAAACACCAGCTTAACAACATTTAAAGTTAATTAAATGAATTTGATAAAATGGAAGCTAGAGTAAGTAAATATGCTGAAAGATAAATATGTAGAAATTGTTAAATAAATGACCATAACAAATTTTAATTTAATTTGTGTTTTAATTGAAACAATAAAATTCAACAAAAAGTTTATATAAATATAACAATAAGTTTATATGAATAACAATAAGATAATTGAAGTAGACAAATATTTTTATGAACAAACATACCAAAGCAGATGCTGGATGACAAACAAGGTTAAGAAGACAATATTTGACATATTTTTATTTCCCAATGTAGGTTGCAGAAAAAGACAATTAAGTTCCTTTTTCAAAGAGCTGGTGAAACTTATGTTGACGGCGTGACGTTCCACTTGTTATTGTCGCGATATTAACACTTATAACTTTCATTTAAATTTCGAGCTCACAAAAAGGATTAACATGAGTTATAACTAACTAAAAATGAAAAGATTTTATTTGAATATAAAAAATAAACGCCACATATTACGGCGATATCTTATGAAGCCGGCATCGGCGAAAAATGAACAGAGGCAAGGGCAAGAGCAACCGCAAAGGCAACCACGAACACCCACTACAATCGGCGTTCGCTATTTATAGCTTCGCGGGAGAAACGAAGTGATCTTCCGGACGTACGTCGGGGCATGTGCCGACGCGGCGCGTGCGTAGACTTCGGCTATCGTTCTTAGAGATGTTTTATGCAAATTTTTGAAACTTGGCTCAGTCGGAACTTCCGGAAGGTTAGCTATTGTTTACGTTTCGCGTTTGAAAAATTCAAATGGATGATTTAAATTTGAAAGCTCTTTAATATAGCATTTCATTGAACGATATATTTATTTTCCTGGTAAGTAGAAAATATATTAAAAGGAAATTAGGATTTTTAATAAATGTTTAATTTTTTCAACTAACGTTTTTTTTCTTTAAGCTTTATTTTAAGAGTGATTAATTTTTAATATATTTAATTAGCATAACGATAAGAAAAAAACGGTAAACTATAGGTTTACTATTAACAATATTTCAAAAATCAAAATTACTTTTCATTTTACAATTCACTTTTTACTTTAACCCGGGGAACGCGCGCATATTTTTTTACGCGGGGACGCGCGATGGGTCTCTCAGACCCGGCTAGCATTTTCCGTTAAATAATACTAGTGAGAATGGCTTTTATCTCAAATGCATTTTCTAAGAAAGAACAGACTCTAAGCATACAGAAAAAATGAATAATTAAAAATATACTTACAATTTATTCACATTCTTTACATATCTAAGTAGTGTGTTCACTACAGATATTTTTATCACACTTAGCACAACAAAGTGCAGATTTTCTGTTTTTTTACTCGGACAAATATGGCATCTTTTCCTCTGGCCACATGTCCTATATCGCTTCATTTTACTCTAAAAATATCGCCACCTCACTAAAAAAATTGGGCTAAGATCGGAAAAAACGAGCACGCGCGTCGGGCCTGAAAGACCCGAAAATCTAATATATCTACAAAAAAGAAATTCAGGAAATTGTGGAAATTCCAACCCTCAGAAAGATGACGACCTTGAATACAGCTAGCGGGGATCTGGACCAGATCCGAGAAAAAGGGGTGTTTCTACGAGGGGTTTTTGGAACGAACGGGCCTGTAAGACCCGACACGCCTGCTCCCGGGTTAATATATGTAGATAACTGGAAGAAATGATGCACATTAAGTTAGTTTTAAAAGAACTTTATATAATCCAAAAATTTGCCCTTCTTTTCAGTTAACTGAATCATTCTCGGTTTCATAGATTTAGAAAGTTTCTTCAAAGTATCTTTTGTTAAGCTTTTCCAGCTCATCTTAGTGGCTATTTTCAGCTCACCTATGGTGTTATATGTTTTCCCATTTCCATAAATATCACCAACTAGAATGCCCCATAAATTTTCTGTTGGGAGTAAAATAATTTACCAATACACACATCAGGCTCCATAAAATCCTCGCTTCAAGCTAATCATGTCCAAGTGCTTGGTTATCACCAAGCGCTTGTCTGACCTGAACCCAATAGAAAATTTATGGGGCATTCTGGTTGGTGACATTTATGGAAATGGGAAAATTTGCAACACCGTAGGTGAGCTGAAAATGGCCATTGAATAATTCTTTATTACAAACATGTGATTTTACTGTGTTAATTTCATAATTAATGTTACACTTGCTTGCTATGCTCTTGTACTTAATATACTTTTTTTTTTTTTTCCAGTTCTGGGAATTAGTGGCCCCAGCACATGCAGTTGTGTGGTTATGGTGACATAACAGCACACATGTGTGATGAAAAGTGGCGGGGCCTTAAAAGAACATACACAGCAGTGAAGGACCGCATGGCAAAAACCGGAACGGAAAGAGTCAAGTTTGATTATTTTGCCGAACTTGACGAAATTTATGGGAAACAGCCGAATTTCACTAGCAGTTTTGTGTATGAATCTGAAAATCCTGGCCCATCCAACGAAAATGAAGGTTTGATTTTTTTTTACTTTGATTTTAGTGTTAAACTATCTGTGTTTAAAAAGGGTCAATCATATATGAAAAGTCTACAAATATTGTGATATATATTGTAGTCAGTGCTTAATAAATATGGTCACAAAGTCGCTACTAATATCATAATGTTGTATTTGTTGGTGATCAATAATCAAAAATCATCGCCTTTTTGTTCATATTTCAAATTTCTCTTATTTTAATACTTAAATTGTTGAAATAACTTGTCAAAAACTGCAATTTATTCTTTGATCAAAGTTTTAATTCTTTTGCATTTGTAAATTTCTTTATAAATAATTTGTTTAAAAGAAGTTTAAGATTATGTGAATTTCATAATTATTAAAATGTGTTGTAAATATATTTATGCACTTCATGAATGATTTAGTTTGTTGTCAGGGTTGGCTTTTTGATGTTTTGACAGGACAGTTGAAAGTTCAAAAAAAAGACAGAAAATGGAAAAAATGAAATTAAAATGGCTCTATATTTGAATTTTTAGCTTTATTATGGCAAAAACTATTCTTGCCGGAACGGGTTTTTTTGTATGTATTTCTCTGTTTTTTCCCACTTTTTCGAAATTGGCCAACCCTGTTTATTGTCATTATTTTATGCAAAAAGTATAGAAAACCATTACTTAAAGAATAATTTCGCCAAAAATTGATTTATAAAAATTAAAAACATTGAAAAAATTTTGCATGGGTCTGATAATCTGTATTTATTTGCGCATAAAAAATTTTTTAGATAATAAAAATTTTGATTTAGATCAAATCAAAACTTTGGTAGCGAAAAGAAAAACACTTTTGATTTAGAAATGAAAATTTTAAAGCTTTAGTTGGATTAAAAATGGATGTATTTATTTATTTTTTTAACTGAAAATCACTTCAAAACATCACACATATGTAAATATTACATTCTTTCTTTCTTTTTTTTTTTTTTTAAATTTGCAAACAAAATTTTCCAAGTTGTTAAATTCCCATTTATACCCATTATATATTCTCTAATTAAAATAATATTTAGATTTATTAAGTAGATTATAAAAAATACATAATGTATGTGAAATGAATAGAAGATAAATCTTGAAATAAAAATAATCCTGTGCAAGCAACAAAATTTATAAAGCTGAACAATTTTGCCTTTTTAAAATCGTATTTTAAAAATGATTACTTACAATTTACATTAAAAGTATAAAAGCTACTGAAATCTCCTTATGCTTCACCTTAAGCATAAGATGATTTAAAAAATGGTTTTTAGAAGTTTTTTACGTAAATTTTGCCTTTGATCAATAACTCTCTATTTTTGTCAAACAAATTACATATTTGAAAATAATTTTACATCAAATAATACATGTATTTTAGTCTTTTTTAAAAAAATTACTTTAAAATTGTATAGTTTGAAACTGTAAATCGGGGGAAATACAAATAAAATAGCTTAAAGCCATTAAGTGCTTATCCAAGACGCTCTCTGATAATGCGTGTATCAATTAGAAGCATGTTTAGAGCAAATATTATTTAATGTTTGTTTGTGCCACCTATATTGATAGCTGAATTAAAATAAGTATATGTATATATATATTATATGATTTTTTGAGATTGTGAAACTGAATGCAACATGTGAGTAAAAGATAATAAGAGGAAGAACTAGTGCTGCGCTGAGTACCGTAGTTGTAAGAAAGAACAATTGATGCATATATGAAGAAATTTGCACACCTTAAAATTAAAGAAAAGGGCTTTTGAACATAAAATTTAGTTAAATGATAAACAGCATGCTTTCATGCAGAACTTTTGTAGTGTATATACATAATTAGGTTCATTGCTATATTTTGATACTTTCAGCATAGTGGATTACTAAAACCATAACTGATAACTTTATTCTTAACATCTTTTTTAGATATGAAATTATCATCCTCAGATAATTCTTAGAGAATATAAAAGTTACTAGGCACTAAGGCTTAATTTAAGATACATGAAATCCACATATGAAAGGGGAACATTAAAATATTTTATAATTTCAAACATGATAGACTTCATTAATCTTCAGATCGTAGAAATGTAAAATGACAGGTGGTTTTGGGCCATAATTTGCAAAACAACAGATTTGATTATGAAAATAAGTTTTACATAACGTTTTAGTGTATTTACCCGTTTTATATATAACGTAAAATGCCATAAAAGCCTTTATTGTTTACTCCGTTAAATGCCCCCTCCTCTTTTCACAGCATTATTATTATTTGTTCTTAAAATACTAAATAAACGCACCTTTTGCTCAACGGTAGACTGTATCCGAATAGGTGATAGCTTTTTACATTATTTTATAGTATAAAATTCAAAATCAATCTTTTCTTACCGATTTGAAAGTGTTACTTTTATTTGCTTAAATATATAAGGAAAATTTTGTGTTAATATTACAGAGAGGTTCTTTTTTTTTTCTAAAATATTTTATTTTTGTCCGATTTATAGATACAATTTCATGTACTAAGTTTTTATAAAATAATGCATATTACATTCATACAAGATAGTTATAATTAAAAGCTCATATCATGAATCATCTTTATACTAAGTTTGGTAACAGCCCGTTTTAACTGCAGAAAGCTGTTATTGCAAAAATTTTAATTATAACGTCTCTGTATTTATATTCATATTTTTTTAGTTTAGTTATAAAATAAATATCTCTCATTAACACATTTCTTTCTATAATGCATAAAAATAGTGAAATTCCCACAACTACTCGATATTGGCTGAATACTTAGCCTAAATTTGGCCGAGTACTCGGCAAATAGGCCGAGTGCCAAGTATATACCGAGTACTCAGTACAGCTCTAGGAAGACTACTTTTGTTTTAATAAAAGCAACATGAGGCAAATTTTCTGCACATTCCTACATATTGAAAATTTTGTTCATGAAATTTTATAGAATCAAAATTTAATTAAAAAACATTTGTTCAAACTTTAGTTTTGAATTTGAATTTTTATACAATTAAAATTCAGATATAGCTGCTTTCTGACAATTATATATAAACATGTTACAACAATATATATACAGTATTATCAGTTTTATTAATCAAAAATGCTTGTTTAGTGTTCACTAAGCTGTGTATGTTCACATGTAAAACAAAATAACACATATACTATACATTATTAGCTTGTTGAAAAAGGAGATTCCATTTTCCAATTAAAACCCCACCTGGGTTGGGTTTTTTACAACCCTGATTTATATATACTTACAGATTCATGTTTTAATTTTTGGGGCCTATTTTTGTGAAAATCAAAATATTTTTGTAAAAAAAATGTTGCTAGAAACTTTTCATTTTCATATCTTACGTTTAATATCAAGTTAATAGCATTTTATTAAACAAGTATAGACACTCATTAAAAATATTACTGTAAACATGGAAAAATTTCCAAAAATTATTTTTATAAAACAAAACTTTGTGAAAGGGCTTTTTTATAAATCTGAATTTTGTGAAGGGGCCCATTTTAGAGATTTGAATTTTGTGAAGCGGCAGCAAAAAGGTCCGAATTTTTCCCTGGATCGACCCCTGACTTATACTGCCTGTAATATTTGGCGCTTTTCATCAGTGCGCTACATCGCCAGATGTTATTTGCTGTATGTTGAGCTTTGCTTGTTTGCGTCAATATGCTGTGTGACGTCAAAAGCATGAAAAATTGTCTGCTTCGAACGAGTTTTATGAGAAAGATTATATTTTTAAATGAATATTTTTGGTAGGTAAATAGGATTTAACGTTGCACTAGTACTGCGTACAAGTTTTACAAGAAAGTATTTTAATTTTAAATGAATATTTTTGGTAGGTGATAGGATTTAACATCGCACTAGTACTGCGTAAGAGTTTTATGATAAAGAAAGTATTTTATTTTGAAATGAATATTTTTGATAGGTAGATAAGATTTAACGTCAGTACATATGAATACTATATGAATATGTCTGATGTAAACATTAGTGTTGTTTGACTGGTTGAACAGAATTGGAATTTAAGATTTTTTTTATATCTTAAATGGCATATGTTATGGATTTTGGTATAAGGTATTTAGTGATTTTGTTCATATACAGAAGCGTACAAACATAGTAATTACTGCAGTACAAAATTTTACATATTTTTCAGATTCATGCATTTTCTGATAGGGGTATCCAGTGATGTTTTGGTTTTGGTTTTCATGTACGCAGAGACAGGGTTCCCACGGGTCAGGGAAAACCTGGAAAAGTCAGGGAATTTGAAATTACTGAAAAAAGTCAGGGAAAATTTTAAATATTGCTCAAAAACCTGGAAAATGCTGATATAAACCTGGAAAATGCTTTTTGAGCATTCAATTTATATCGCAAGTTACATTACTATGTTGTCTTTTATGTCGTGAGCTATGTTCTGTTTTATACCGTGAGCTATTTTTTATGTCGCGGACCAAATTTTGTGACGGGAATTTTCTAAAAATAGACCTGGAAAAGATAGGGAATTTTATTTTTCAAACTGAGTGGGAACCCTGAGAGAGTACAAACGTGAGTAATACAGGTTACTGCAGTACAAAATTTTGCATATTTTTCAGATTCATGCATTTTCTGATGGGGGTATCCAGTGATGATTTTTTGGTGTTAACATACATGATAATGATTGCCGCGGAACCGAGCTATGTGCGTTTTCGGATTTATGCACAGTGAGGTAGGGGTGGTGTGTCCAGTGATGTTTTTTTTTTTTTTTTTTCTTAACATGTGTGATAGTGATTGCTGCAGAATCGAGTTACGTGTGTTTTTGGATTCATGCACAGCGACATAGGGGTAGACTACTATATAACAGATTGAATAATTCACCTCCATTTGTACGTAAAGTCCGTCATTGCTAAACTTGAGATTAGTATATAATAAGGCTTATATAGTCTCATATAATAATCTTATATGGTAGTTTGTCACTGCCAAACCTAAGACTATTATATATTAGTCTTATATAATCTCATATAATAGTCATATACAATAGTCTTAGTTTTAGAAATGGCGGTGAATGATTCAGCTTGTTATATAGTAGTCTTACGTAGGAGTGTCCAGCAATGTTTTTGTTTGTTTTTACAATAAAAAAATAAAATAATTATCATAACTGGAAAAATCTTGTCAATTTATTGTACCACATTACTGAATATTGCACAAAAAATAAAAAATATGTAATTATTTTTTCCTTATAGATTCTGCTAACATTCAGCGCCAAAAGCCAACAACTAGCAGCTCTGTGGATGAAACACCAAAGCGACAGAAGTACAAAGCATGGTATTTAGATTATATAGAAAGGAAAAATGAAGCTGACATGAAAAAAGAAAAACTACGAGAAGAAAAAAATGATGTTAAAAAGAAAATTGTTGGATGAAAACATTGCACTAAAATAAAAATGTGTCGAAATTTTGGATAAATTGTGTAATAAATAATTTTTTTTTTAAATTGTTTGTCAATTACTGTCTGATAAAATACTGAGAAACTGTAATTAAATTAATTATTTTTTGTAATTCAGTATTTGTTACTTTTCTTTTTGAAGATCTCGAGAATTTGGCATATTTTCTAATTCATGGTCTCATTCTTATCACTTTATGTCCAAAAAATGCATATATCCTAAATGTCAGTTACTTGTCATTTTTATTTTTGTATCTGCTTACCAAATCATTACAATATTTTTTAAATGTATATGTGTTCAATTCACATTCGTAATAGTTTCACAATAATTGAAAATTGAATTTTATATATATATATATATATATACATTCATTGTCAGTATAAAAATTATATTATTTAAACAAAATTATGTTAGTTTCATTTTGTAACTTAAAGTAACTCATTTTGCAATTACATGTACGGCTTATTAGTTCATTCTAAATTTTTTATTATTTCAGAAACTTTGCAAAGACAGCAGATATTTTGTAGAGAACTTCACTGGCCTATTTCTATGTATTGCTAATGATGTTACCTATTTGGAACACAAAGGGCAAAGAAATTTAGGAACCATGTTCGCGTATTTGATTTCAAATGACTATTTCTTTTGAAGTAAGTTTGTTGAACTAAAGATTAAAAGCATTAAAATTTATGATTTGTTTTTCTTTTCATATTTCAAATAAAATAAAACAGGGTTCCCACGGTCCTTGAAAATCCTTGAATTTTCCACTCCAATAGACGGGCTTACCGTGAATTCTGTCAAGGGTAAACTATCTCCATCTCCACATGCGCATACCATTGTCTAATACAATGATTTTGACAGAAAATTCTTATTTTATTGTCTTGCTTTTGCATATAGTTTCAACTTATTTGGGTTTTTTTTGCCAGTCTCATACCTGTTTGATGGACTGGTCATTAATTTTGAGCAGAAAGTGATTAGACCAGGACTCAAATCTAAAAACTTTGGAATAATCATAATGATTCCAAATCTTGAACTAATCGTTTTTTGACTCTTGTAAAAGCTAATTTGGTCAATCCATCAATACTGTATTGTGAAAACAGGCAGTTTTTCTAATTATATATAAAAAAAAATATTACTAATGAAAGTAGTTACTAAAGTTTTGTGTGTGTGTGCCTAGCGTTCTGCAATTTTCCCCTAGTCCTTGAAAAATTTCAAACAGGCCTTGAAAAGTACTTGAATTCTTTTCTTTTTTAAGAGTGGGAACCCTGTAAAACCTTATACATTCTTTTAGATTTTATAACATGTATGATGTATACATAAAAAACTGTGTGAAGAAACATACAATATTTTGTAATAATAATTATGTATTAATACATCCATGTATTTTGTGTAGGTTCTCTATAATGTAAATTTCAAAGAAACAAGAAGATATTTCTTCAAAGTTCTCTTTGAAGAACTGCTTTCTTTAATAGGAATGGAGAATTTTAGAAAGAAACTTGATAAGTAAGTGTTTTATATGCTTTCTTATTCACATTTAATTATTATCTATTGACTTTTTTAAAATTATTATTTTGATTAAATAATAATAATAAAGCGTTATTTTTATTTATTGTATAAATAACACTCAGTGCAGTAAATATTTTAGGTGTCATATTAAAATTTCTAGTTACAATTTTTCAAATTCATTTTGAGCACTTGCACGCTGTCGAACAGAAATATTTGAAAAATTCAAATTAATATTTAAATAAATAAATAAAAATATGTTTAATGGGAAATATATATAACCATAAAAAGATTAGTTGTCTAAAATATGGCAGAAATAGCGCTCATAGCATATTGTTACAAGGGATTAAGTCTTATTGTTACAATGGATTAAGTCTAAAATGGTGACAAAAATTCAAAAGCCGCCAAAGAGAACTATATTAAGGCTGTACTATCAGGTTTACAACCCATGAATTATATATAAACACAAAAATTGTCTCATGCGACAGACGTAGCCGGTCACAGCATATTGTAATATTTGGCTTGAAATTGCTGTCATTTAATGGTTGATTGGATAAATAAAATAAACATATGAAATAACGTAAAAGCAAATATTATGTTATCTAAACCAAGGCCGTATCCAGAAAAAAATTTCGGAGGGGGCCCAACTTTCACTCAGATGTTGGTCGTGCACCCGCACATATGTACACCAAGAGCGTGTGCATTAAAGTTTGTCCCTCCTCCCCCCCCCCCCCAATCACCTTAACTTTAAAACAAATATAAGTTATTGCCTTAAAATTCGTATCTAGGCATAGTAAAATGGTTATGTGCTATAAATAAGATCGGTTACAACGCCGCATGGCGGCAAACAATGAAATTAATATTAATATTCCTAAAATCTGAAATGGCAAGAAAAGATTTAATAATAATAATAATAATTCTAAAAAGTGCCTTGGGCCTGAAACTGATGGAACTAGTCCTTTTATAATGCACAAGTCTCTGCTAGAGAGTTCTTTAATCCGTGATGTTATAAACCGCTGACAAACGAAGAAAATCGTCTAATTAAAAGTCTTGTTTAATAAATCTGGACTAATCAATATGCAACATTTATTGCATGCTCTGATATCTAAGCCCAATAGGTTATGGGCCCAGAGCAGATTAACTTTTATTTGCAATAAATAGAATTTTATCTGTTTGCTAGGCAATCACTTTTAAAAATGGTGTCATGGAACATTATGTATTGAAACTCTAAATGAAGACAATTACGAAACTTGGAAAATACAAATGAAGGCTCTCTTGATAAAAAATAAATCCTGGATATATGTATTTGGTTTGAAACCAAAGCCAGAGCTCATGGAAAATGATGCAAAATCAAAAGAAGAGTTCGATAAATGGACTGATATGGATCAAAAGACTAAAGCCGACATAATTTTGTGTATATCACCTTCAGAACTGAAGCAAATAAAAAATTGTGTAACATCTCTGGATATATGGAAAAAGTTAGAAGAAATATATCAATTCAAAGGCCCCGCCCAAAAAGCATCATTGTTCAAATCGCTTATTCAGCATAATATGGCGGATTCCTCTTCTGTGTGCATTCGTGATCATCTTCAAATGTTTTTTGACATAGTTGATAAACTCTCCTAAATAAATATTAAAATTGATGATGATTTATTAACTGTGATGTTGTTTTCAGCCTACCATCCAGTTATGAAAATTTCTGGTGTGCTATAGAATCCAGGGATGAGCTACCAAAACCCTAAGTACTCCAAAGAAAAATAGTGGAAGAAAACGACGCCTTGACGGGTTTACATCTAAAATCATGCCTACCATAATCAAAGTTTTTTATATGATCATTTAAAATAGACAATGTGAGGAATTGGTCTTTACTTATTTAAACCAGTTTATTTTTAATGTTTCAGTGGCACATCAACCTTCAAATAAATCGTGCATAACATCGATAACTAAATTATTGGTAGCATGCCAGTATCCCAAATTATTTAGTGGACAAATATATCTGACACCACATGATGAACTAGAAATTGTTCCAGCAAGTACATCTAAAACTTGCTCATCATGTAAATCTTTATGCCGTAATAAATTAACTGCACTAGTCATGGTTTGCATAACAGTTTTGTGAACCATACACAATCAACAGCAATTTGCCAAGAAGCTCTCTAAAAACCGAAGTAATATATTAGTCCCAAATCATCCCCAACAATTTGCCAGAGTAGAAATTTATACAACATTTCATTAAACATTAACCCTTTTTCAAAAAGCACCGTTAAGTCCCAAATAAGTGGTTCCGAAATTTTTTCATATCTATATGTGTTGACATCAAGGGCATAATGGATAATAATGGGCATAATGGAAGTAATATTGAATCCAGGGTTGATTGAAGATACACTGGATTGTCTTTAATTGTGAAATATACAAATCCAAATTTATGGATACCAGTGCAAGATCCTAGTGGGTTTTACAACCTCTACTAATAACCAAGCAACCAATTATCTATACATTTTTGTCTAATTTCTTCATTATCTTCGTATAGCTTCCTTGAATTTTTCTCCATAAACACTGATTAAAATGAAAGACACATAGAGATATTTTACTTTATTGTAACGCTACTTGCACTGCTTTGAATACTGCAATTTTGAAATTCATTTTGATAAATTGAGGATTCCATTTATAGTACCAATTCTTAATTTACGAAAAAAAAATATATTTTTTTTAATCAGGGAATAAATATATAAATAAAACAGGAAAAACTCTTGTTTTTGATGCTATATTTCCATAATTAACATGGATTGTGCACATTGCTTTGGACAATTTTGAAATGTTCCATCCAAAAAAAAAAAAAAAAAAAAAAAAAAATCACATTCCTCTGCAGCAAAAACAAATATTTTTTTTTTTTTTACATTCAGCACACTTGGTTTAAAGCATATCGACCGCAACAAGGTGGTGCCATATTGGATAAAAAAACATCTGTTTTTAATTGCCTTTGGCCAAAAACTGTACAAAAAGCAATTAATAATTCGGTTTTAAATTATGTTTCAGCCAAAAACTGCATAAAAAGCAATCATTGAATGAAAGACTTATCTTACACTTTAGCAAGCACAGTGATATATTGCGACATTTCTTTCAAGGCAGGAAAAAATAGACATTTGTTATTTTTTAAAGACATATGCACACGAATTTTAATGTATACAAGTATAAAGTGTTTTCCATCCATTTTCTGGTATATTACTACCATAACTTTATCATAAAAAAAAAATGCATAAAAAGTGAATCAATATTTTGTGTTTCTTATAACTTATACTGTTGCTTTTTAGTATACCTCTGTATAGTTTGTCCTCTATTCTTCCCATTTTAAGCTTTAATTATTTTAAAATCATATTTTAACACAGCTAATATGCGATCTGTGTTTTATTTGTACCAAGTATATCAAAATTCATAATTCTACTAAAAATAAAGCTTAAGAAAAATTGTCTTAAGATGTAGGTATTAAAAAGGAAAATCATTCTAAATAGTTAAGAAATGCCATTGGATCTTTTTTGGTCGTAGAGAGTAATATTTTTTACTTAAAACTCTTATATGCATCCTAAATGTCAGTTACTTGTCATTTTTATTTTTGTATCTGCTTACCAAATCATTACAATATTTTTTAAATGTATATGTGTTCAATTCACATTCGTAACAGTTTCACAATAATTGAAAATTGAATTATATATATATATATATATATATATATATATTCATTGTCAGTATAAAAATTATATTATTTAAACAAAATTATGTTAGTTTCATTTTGTAACTTAAAGTAACTCATTTTGCAATTACATGTACGGCTTATTAGTTCATTCTAAATTTTTTATTATTTCAGAAGCTTTGTAGACGAAGCAGATATTTTGTAGAGAACTTCACAAACCTGTTCCTGTGTATAGCTAATGATGTGAATTATTTGGATCTCAAGGGCCAGAGAAATGTAGGAACTATGTTCGCGTATTTGATATCAAATGACTCTGTATCTTTTGAAGTAAGTTTGTTGAACTAAAGATTAAAAGCATTAAAATGTATGATTTGTTTTTCTTTTCATATTTCAAATAAAATAATACCTTATACATTCTTTTAGATTTTATAACATGTATGATGTATAGTATACATAAAAAACTGTGTGAAGAAACATACAATATTTTGTAATAATAATTATGTATTAATACATCCATGTATTTTGTGTAGGTTTTATTTGAGGTAAATTTCCTAGAAACAAGACGATGTTTCTTCAAAGTTCTCTTTGAAGAACTGCTTTCTTTATTAGGACTGGAAAATTTTAGAAAGAAACTTGACAAGTAAGTGTTTTATATGCTTTCTTATTCACATTTAATTATTATCTATTGACTTTTTTTAAATTATTATTTTGATTAAATAATAATAATAAAGCGTTATTTTTATTTATTGTATAAATAACTATTTTTTTTATTGTATAAATAACACTCAGTGCAGTAAATATTAAAATTCATATTAAAATATATGAATGTCATATTAAAATTTCTAGTTACAATTTTTCAAATTCATTTTGAGCACTTGCACGCTGTCGAACAGAAATATTTGAAAAATTCAAATTAATATTTAAATAAATAAATAAAAATATGTTTAATGGGAAATATATATAACCATAAAAAGATTAGTTGTCTAAAATATGGCAGAAATAGCGCTCATAGCATATTGTTACAAGGGATTAAGTCTTATTGTTACAATGGATTAAGTCTAAAATGGTGTCAAAAATTCAAAAGCCGCCAAAGAGAACTATATTAAGGCTGTACTATCAGGTTTACAACCCATGAATTATATATAAACATAAAAATTGTCTCATGCGACAGACGTAGCCGGTCACAGCATATTGTAATATTTGGCGTGAAATTGCTGTCATTTAATGGTTGATTGGATAAATAAAATAAACATATGAAATAACGTAAAAGCAAATATTATGTTGTCTAAACCCAGTTACATTTGAGTCCAGTCCGAGTTACATGTGAACAACACGTATAGTGTTGTTCACATGTAACTGGGATTCAAATATAAAATGGAAACTCCAATTTTTTCGATACTATCTATTTCGAAACTGTTATATAACAAGCACCTAAATGGAAGCTCATTGGTAAACTATTGTCGCAGGTAATAGGGACAAGCACCCGAGTTGCAGTGGATGACCAAATTGCTGCCGAATGTAGCAGGGACCTGGAGCAAGCTTTTGAACAATTTCATTAATTAATTTTATTTTTATAAAGCTATATAGAAGAGTTTCCTTTAAATTTAGTTAAATTTTTAATGTAAATAAAATTTTCTTACTAGTATTCTAATTAAATAACAAACGCAACACATTTTGAAAGAAATGAAATATTCATCCGGAAATAAAAAAGGCGTATTACCCAAATGAAATTTCCTCTCTGTCTCATGTTTTTTTCAACCTTGGTAGCACGCTCTGAAGAAAAAAAAAATATTCTTTTCTTTTGATACGTCATCAGTGTTGACCCCCAACTGAAAGTTTATTTTTGTTGGATGTTTTTAAAATATACATAAGCGGTTTTACTTGAAGTATATGAGACATAGTTATCTAGGTGGAGAAGAGGTTGAAGTTATAAATATGGCATCCTTCCTTGAATTTACAAAGAATTTTTCAAACTTTACTTTTCCAGTGAAATGTCAAATTGAATGTCCGTGAGTCAAAGTTGGAATTTTTTATTTTTATTTTTTCGTCTTTTGGCTATTCCTTTACTTCCTGGAAAGAACATATAATAAAAAAATACTCATCTAAATAAAGAATCTCCTTCATTTTTTCGGCCTCCCAGCGGCTGAGAGATTCTGTCCTCGAAGCTGGTAGACGTGAAGTGCCGGGTTCGATCCCAGGTCGCACTCGTCAGCCTAGCCGTTCTGAGTTTTCTGTGTTTTTTTCCGAAAGACGAATAAATGCGATGTAAGCCCTTAGAAAGATCCCCCCCCCCCCGCACACAGAGGGCCCCTCCCCTCAGGCCTAGTACCCTAGTGCAGTCAATCGCCTTCATCCTAATAACGATACCAATACCTTTACTTTTTCTCTTTTTAAATTTCCAGTATATAAAATATAATATTTTTTGGTTAGCCTGCGATTGTTCTTTTCAACCTTCCGCAAAAAATAAACAAACAAAATTAATTAATTAATAAAAAAAATAAAGTCTTTATATTTTCATAAATATACAGTTTTTTTTTTTCTTTTGTTTAACCTTTAATGTCCTCGAAGCTGGTAGACGTGAAGTGCCGGGATCGATCCCAGGTCGCACTCGTCAGCCTAGCCGTTCTGAGTTTTCAGTGTTTTTTCCGAAAGACGAATAAATGCAAGGTAAGCCCTTAGAAAGATCCCCCCCCCCTCCGGACACAGAGGGCCCCTCCCCTCAGGCCTAGGACCCTAGTGCAGTCAATCGCCTTCATCCTAATAACGATACCAATACTTTTGCTTTTTCTCTTTTTAAATTTCCAGTATATAAAATTTAATATTTTTTGGTTAGCCTGCGATTGTTCTTTTCAACCTCCCGCAAAAAATAAATAAATAAAATAAAAAATTAATGTCTTTATTTTCATAAATATACAGTTTTTTTTTCTTTTGTTTAACCTTAAATAGTAAAATCCTAAATTGTATGTTTCTTAGTCCATAAAGGCAAGGGGAGGAATTATATTAATATCGTTAAAAATTATGTAACTTAAAAACTACTACTCAAATGAAGAAGTTTAGGAACGAAATGTTTTGACTCTAAAAGTGCACTTGTGAGGAAATAATCTTTTCTTTCCTTTCCTTTCCTTTCTGTTAAACACCCCCTCTCACCCCTGCTGTGTTACTGGGGTAGAGGGATGAAAAAGAGTGGAAACTATCTAATCAATCACGCAGATAAGGAGGAACCGATGGGATGCGGAGATTTTAAGAAATTTTCAGTAGTTTCACAGAAATTCGCAATATCTCAAGAAGTATTTTTGATTTACGAAATTAGTAAAAATTATGGAAAAAATGTATTTGAAAACTTCGAACTTTAAGGTCTACTGATTAAAATTTAATTTTTAAGGATATTTCACAGGTTTATTAATTTAAAGTTGTAAATAGAACAATACCCTAGTTTTCCAAAGTTCCAAAATTGCAGTTAAAATCACAATCAAACAAGAGAAATCGAAAATTTAATAAAAAGGCGGCTTGTGATTTGATCTCAAATATGTGCAAAAAACAAAATTTAAAAATTATTAAAATGCGAATGAAAAATCTCTCTAAACATTTTACATAGGTTTTATACTAGCATGTCATTTCTAAACTCTTTCGGGACAGTGCCTTTAATAACAATGATTATTTTATTGTAGATTAAGTTTTATTACATTTTCTAATATCTAAACTATTAAAATTGTTCATTATTTTTACTTTTGTTACTCCAAAAATTTAAGATTTTGTTTAAAAAAAATCCAATTTTTCTATCTGTTTGAAGCATAGCATTGAAATTATTTTCACATCAATTGTCTTGTTCTTGTAATTAACCAAGTTTCTTTTGAATAGGCATGCACTAAATGTTTGATTATTACTGAATAATGAATATTCAGTATACCGAATAGTACCAACTAAAAATTCGATGTGTACCTACATTTTACCTTTTTTTTTTTTTACTTTTTTTTTTACTTAATTTCATATGATTATTGTTAATTTATTTTTGTTAGTAGTTTCTTTCTTTCTTTTTCCTTCTTTTATAAATTTTTAAAATTGCTCCTCAAAGTAGCCGAAATGCTCTTCAAAATTTCTCTGAATACTCCTCAAACTGTTTTTGAAAAGTTGGCAACCCTGCATATAATATGTGTAAGTATGTAATATAAGTCGAGTGGTTGTTTCACACCAGTTTTTTTTTTTTTTCTTCCCCAATTTCAATACATTTTTCTACCAATGATGACTGTATCGAGAGTTAATCTTATGGGCTTTTATTATTAAAGATGTAGTAAACCCTTTCACGGGATAATTAAAATGTGACCAATGGTGTGTAAAAAATGTCTCTGCTATTGGTAACAAAGATATTTTATGTTTAAAAGTAAATAATAAAAAATTAGATATTTTCTATGAAAAAAAAAAAAAAGAATTTAGGATTGTAATTTGTTATCTGCAATTTTTTTCCCCCTCTACATTTAGAATTTTTTTTTGTGTGTGTGTGTGTATGTGTATAAGGAAATAATGTCATGTTTGTGTAACTGAGTGAGTTTCTTTTTGTCTTTATAAGTGTATCCTTTTTATTTAAAAACATTTTTAAAAATATTTCTGATATATTTTGGCATTAAGGGCCCTCTTCACTTACCGCCGCCGGAAGCCGAAGCTAATGTTATTCTATGGGAAATTTTTCTTTACAAATAACTTATTAACTAAAACATATTGTAAAATTCTGTTTTGACATTCTAAAAATTGATGGACCTTTAAAAAAAAAAAAAAATTTTAATTATTTTTTTATATTTTATTTTGAAGCTGCAAAATATGAATATTCAATGTGTGATTTTTTTTCATTTTGGAATTTCAAAATAAAATATTCAAAATTAAAAAAATACATTTTTAAAAAGGGTCCATCAATTTAACAGTTGTACATTTTCTGAATGTGAAAACAGAATTTGAAAATATGTATTAGTTAAGTTAATAAATTATTTGTAACGAAAATTTCCCCATAGAACAACATTGGCTTGGGGTTCCGGCGACGGTAAGTGAAGAGGGCCATTAAGAAATATATATATATTTGATTTTTTACATTTTATAAAACACAAAAGTTAAATCAGAAGAAACAAACATCATGATGCTTTTTGCATAAAATATTTAATTTAGAACAATTATAAACTATGTTATAATGTATATATGAACACTTTTTCAAACATGTCAAAGAAAAAAAATTGTAAAATCTCATAAGGAGAAAAAAAAAGATCCAATACAGTATGAAGCCGAAAATCCAGAATCGCCAAAAATCCAGACGATTTCCGCGGCGTTAATCATCATCAATAGAGATTGTTTTATTATTATTATTATTATAAATATATCTAAATAAAATACCAAAAAAGTATTTTATTTCTTAGTAATCTTCAAAACCAGCATTTGCAAAGTCTGAAAGAGGAGGGAGAAGATTATAAGATTAGTAACAATTCTTAAACATTTATCTAATTAAGAACTAAATTCTATATTCTATTTCAACTACTTTTAATTGAGAACCTAAAGTAGTAAAATAAAAAAAAATCGCAAAATGTTTTAAAAGTGGTATGTTTTTTTTTTATTTATTTTCCTCTATTGTACACCTTGTACTAATTTTTGTTTGCAAATATTTCAATAAATCTGTTTTGTTTTTCAAGTTTAATTTTATTTATTTATTGTTAAAGTTGACAGAAAAATATTATAGAA
The DNA here is from genome assembly GCA_963930645.1 of Salticus scenicus. Classification (NCBI taxonomy): domain Eukaryota; kingdom Metazoa; phylum Arthropoda; class Arachnida; order Araneae; family Salticidae; genus Salticus; species Salticus scenicus. The sequence continues at coordinate 387,353 of CAWVNO010002559.1, read as the reverse complement.
CACATTTAAAAATCGTAATATATTATTTTTTACTTGAATTCGCATATTACCTTAAATATTTAAACCAAAATATTATATTTGTTAGGCATGACCAAAAATTCGAAAATCCGGTATCACTGTGGGCCCGGCGATTCTGGATTTTCGGCTTTGTACTGTTCTACATTTATATAAACCACTGTTACTCCTACTTGCCAACCACCTCATTGTGAATCGTAACACTTTTAGTACCCGCCTTTTTTTCTACAGTCTTTTTTAGAGTAATTTTATTCTTATTTAATCGTTACTACATTTGGAATAATTTACTTTAAAGATAAAGTGGTGTGGAAAAAAGGACGTGTTCTAAAGGGGCATAACAATGTTACGATCCCAGTGCAGGAACACGGCGACATAGTCGCGGACACAGAAAAATGGGACAGTTTTTGTCTGCACTCATAAAAAAAATTTGTCTGCCACTTTTGGATAACAATTCACTTATGAAAATTTCTGTATCAAAACTAAAGCTTCTATTTATATTGTGACAAACATTGCTATAAAATATTTAATTGAATGAGATGAATTGAATAAATACAATTGTTCATACTATATTGTTCTGTAGTAAAATTGTATTCATGTATCGTTGCACGATATCACCACTGATGTTAACCCCCCCGCATCACATATCATGCTTTTTGAGTGTAAGCCATTTTCACCCCTGATTGACTACTCACAAATTTTGCAGACAGATTATGAGATTTTAAATAAATCTAAATAGCATATCAGTTTCAAGGTATTCCATATTTATAATAAACTTATTTGCAATCATGATGCATTTGGTTGATAGCTGATGAAAGGTTGTGCTATTATTACATTCCAAAACAATTGTTACATGTTTTTGTAATTTATAGAGTTTGAAGAAATCCAAATAAGCTAAATTATTTTACATAAATAAATATATTTTGAATTTGGCATTTAAATAAGGTTTCATAGATTGTAAAAATCTACTTATTAAGTAATCTTTTTTTTCTCTTCTTTTTACAGACTTGTCTCTGGGAATGGAGTATACTCCAGTTGGCATTGTGAACAACAAAAGGAAACGAATTCGACTGTCTACACCGAAGACTGAGAAAATAAAATTTAATTTAGAACATAAATAAATAAAAAAACTTAGCCCCAAATTGTATTATCTCCAAAAAAAAAACATGTAAAATTAGATGGGAGATTGTCAAAATATGCTGTTTTGCGTGCAATAAAATGTATGGTATCTCCTGTAATTTACAACTTCATTGCTAACCAAATAAAATTTTCAGGCATTTCTCCATTTGGACGTAGATGGGGTATCAAGGATAAGAATTTGGCTTTGCAACTGTACATGTCAAGTCCTAAAGCATATAACTCCCTACGTAAATGGGGTTTTTTTGCCTTCTGTGACTACTTTACGTAAATGTGTATCTGGCATTGAAACAAAGCCAGGATTTAATAAATGTATCTTGGAATCGATTAAATTTCTTGCCAGTAAATTAAAGTTGCATGACAAAAAGTGCATCATTTCTTTTGATGAAATGAAGCTTAAAAGAGATTTGTCAAACAATATAAAACATGATAATGTACGTGGTTTTGAAAATTATGATTCTTTCCAGGTACCAAATCCAAGACTTGCAACCCATGCACTAGTTTTTATGGTGCGTGAGTTACGCAAGAAATGGAAACAAGCCTTTGGGTTGGTTGGTTGGTTGGTTGGTTGCCTTTTATTGGCGCAAGGTCCGCAATGGGACATACTGTGCCAAACAATAGTTTAAAGAATGGAGTGTAGCTTCTGGATGGGTTTACCCATCCAGATGGTCATAAAAAAACAACACATTCAATGTTAAAAATAGAATAATGTAAAAAGTTAAAAAATGTAAGAATGACAAATATTTAAAAAAAATAGAAAACAGAGTACACTGTGTATACGATAAAATGATGTAAAAAGTTATGAACAGTGTATATAATGAAATGAACAATGTAATTAATAATATCAGATGTTGTCAAAAAATAAGCATTGTATATAATAAATGCATATGTAAAAAATAAACAGTGTATATAGTAAAAACAGATGTAAAAAGTGATAAAGTGTAAAAAATAAAATCAGAGATCATTATAAAAGCCTGCTTCTTTTAAGAAATTGGTCAAATGATGATGTGGAATAGTACCCAAAAGGTCTGTCAGATTTGGAGATGATGAATGAAAGTAATATCTGTATAAATGCCGAAGACATGGACAATCGGTGAGTATATGACGAATTGTAAGTGAAACATAATGACATTTTGGGCAAGTGGGCTCCTGCTGTCCAAGTAACAAGTGTTTATGTGTGAGTCTTGAGTGGCCAATTCGCAGACGAGTAATAATTACATCATATTTTCTAGGAGTAAGTGTAGGCCAGATAACTATTTGAGGTTTGATTTCTTGCAATTTATTATTATTTTGATTATTCCACTCCCTTTGCCAAATACCTTTAAAAAAGCCTCTAAATGTGTGTTTAATGTCATCATAAGGAACGGGACAGTTTAAAAAAACAGAAGCCTGCCTTGCGGCTTTGTCTGCTGCTTCATTGCCTTTGATGCCAACATGACCAGGAACCCAGCAAAACAAGATGTCAAATCCCTTTTTCAGAAGGTCGTTGTAAGTTTTTAAAATTGAAATGAAAGTCAGGTTACAAGAGCTAGATGAAAGTGAATCCAGAACACTCTTAGAGTCTGTGTATATTATGAATTTTCGATTGGGATGAGATGAAATAATATTAAGAGCGACCTCAACAGCAAAAAATTCAGCAGAAAAAATGGAAAAAGAACTAGGCAGTTGATAGCTATAAATGGTGTTACCAGTGACAACACCACAGCCAACTTTATTACTTGTCTTGGAACCGTCAGTAAAAATCTCGATATAATTCTTATATTCAGAGCGATGAGATGAGAAAAGCGCTTGAAAAATGGAAGCATCTGTGTTAGATTTGTCAAAACCATTAAACGGGTGAAGACAGGAAATAGCCTGGAAATTCCAAGGTGTCATGTTTAAAAGAGACCGGGGACGAACTTTGGTATGAATATGAGAGGTGCCTGCAAGAAGGTTTTTAATCCGAAGACCAAAATGTGGAATGCAAGATGGACGAATCAGAAAAAGATTTTCATTGTTGTTATTTAAATGAGGATGAAGTGGATGATTAGGATGTGAACGAATGCGATAGTAGAGATCCAACGATAGTTGTTGTCTAATACTGGCAAGAGAAGGCTCCACACAGTCAGCATAAAGACTAAAGATTGGAGAAGTGCGGAAAGCCCCTGAACAAAATCTAAGCGCACTGTTATGTACGGTGTCCAGTTTCTTAAGATAGGAAACAGGAGCTGAACCATAAACCTGACAGGCATAATCTAGTCTAGAACGGATAACAGCTCGGTAAATTTTCAGTAAGGAAGTACGATCTGCTCCCCAATAGGTATTTGAAAGTACCTTTAAAAGATTTAAAGTCTTGTCACATTTTGTCCTTAAATATTCAATATGAGGCTTAAAATTGAGTTTCTTGTCAAAAACAATACCTAAAAAACGGGCTGAGTCAACAACGGAAATAGCTCTATTGTCAATAAAAATCTCTGGATCGGGATGGAGTTTTCGTTTGCGGCAAAAATGCACACAGTGTGTCTTGTCAGCAGAGAAAGTAAAACCATTTCCATTTGTCCATTTAATAATGTTATTGACAGCTATTTGTAGCTGGCGTTCAATAAAACGCATATCATTCCCTTGGCAAGAAATTTGCAGGTCATCAACATACAGGCTCCCATGAACATATTGAGGTAGTTGTTTTAGTATATTGTTAATTTTTAAAGAGAAAAGTGTTACACTTAAGACACTACCTTGAGGAACACCCTCCTCCTGGAAGTAAAAGTCTGAGTATACTGATCTAATTCGAACTTGAAAGCGTCTCACCTTTAAAAAATTCTCAATGAATATAGGAAGATTGCCCCTTAAACCCAAATTAAAAAGGTCCCTTAAAATGCCATAACGCCAGGTTTTGTCATATGCTTTTTCAATGTCGAAGAAAATTGACACCAAATGGTTACGTCTAACAATAGCATTCCGTATATTAGTCTCAAGCAAGAGGATATTGTCAATAGTAGAACGGCCTTGTCTAAAACCACTTTACCACGGAGAGATTAGATTATTTTTTTCAAGAGTGAAAACAAGTCTAGTATTTATCATTTTCTCAAGCAATTTACAAAGGCAGCTAGTGAGGGCAATAGGTCTATAATTTTTTGGGTCTGTAGTATCTTTACCTGGTTTTGGAAAGGGTATAACAATAGCATCGTGCCAAGCAACGGGGAAGATATTTTCAGTCCAGATTCTATTGAAGAGATGAAGTAGATTTTTAAGGGATGCTTTGGATAGATGTTTGATCATAAGGTAACTGATACCATCGGGACCAGGAGCGGAGTTATGAGTGAGTTTCAGACTATTGTTCAGTTCATTTTCTGTAAATGGGCTATTGTATTCATATAATGAGCGAGATCTGAAGTTAATTGCAGAGCATTCAGAACGTAGTTTGTATGATAGAAAGGGCTCTGAGTATGAGTTTGAGCTGGAAATGTGGGATAAAGTTTTACCAATAGTGTTTGCAATGTTTTGGGTGGAAGTGATTGTCTGACCATTATGTTTAAGAAAAGAAATACTGTCATTAGAATAAATGCCCATGGCTTTCTTGACACGATGCCACAATTGTTTGCTACTAGTATTCGATGTAATGCTGGATACATAATCAATCCATGATTCCTTTTGGGATTTTCTACGAATCCTACGTGCACTTGCTCTAGCTTGTTTATATGCAATATAATTTGCTGTAGTGGGATATCTCCGAAAAATCCCCCACGCTTTTTGTTGGCGCCTTTTTGCAATTTTACAGTCTTCATTCCACCAAGGTCGAGAGTGTTTAAAAGGATATCCAGATGATTTTGGAATCGAAATGTTAGCTGCATTAATGATACAATGGCTGACATGTGAAACAGCACTGTTAATATCGCCCTCAATCATGGCAGAAGTAATGGAGGCATTACAAGAGAAAGTAGTCCAATTGGCTTTGTCATAAATGTAATGAGGATTACTATGGTGGTTAACTTGATTGAAATTATAGAGCGATAAAAATAAAGGAAAATGATCACTGCTATGCAGATCGTCAGAAACAAAAAAATTAAAATATGGGTAAAGAATTGGAGAACAGATTGCAAGGTCTATTGCGTGAAAAGTCCCAGATGGTTCGTGGAAATAAGTATTGTCCCCATTGTTTAAAAGACATAAAGAATTATCATTGATGAAGTCTTCAATGACTTGTCCACGGGAATTAACATTGGGGCTCCCCCAAAGCGGGTTATGTCCGTTGAAGTCACCGAAAATTAAGAATGGGGCAGGGAGTTGCAAAATTAAATTATTCAGATCTTGTTTTGGTACAGACATATTAGGTGTTAAATAGACAGTACAGATGGTTATTAGCATATTGATGTGGATTTGGGCAGCTATGGCTTGAATATTTGTGTTTAAAGGTATATTTGTGTGAGGAACATTATTGGAGATTAATAGAGCCACACCACCTGTAGCTCTGTCAGATTGAATGTAATCTTTCCTTAGACAGTTGTAGCCACGAATTTTAGTCTTATGATTTTGCTTTAGATACGTTTCTTGAAAAGCAAAGCAAATTGGTCGATGATCAAAGAGAATGTCTTTTATTTCATCCCGTTTATTGTTAAAACCTCTGCAATTCCAGGAAATGAAATTAGTCATTATGATTTGGTTTTTAGATTAACACATCTACTTCGTCATCTTCTGATGCAGTAGACATACCTTCTCCATCAGAAGGATGAAGGCTTATTAAGTCCACTTGTTTAGCTATATTACTTTCTTTTGATTTTATAGACTCTGTTAGCTTAGGTATTTTTTTCCTTTTAACCAAGTTGTTTTGAGAATTTCCATGCTTTAGAGGTTTAGAGCTGCGATTTTTATGAGACATGGGTTTTTTCAGAATTTGTGAGCTTTTTTTAGGATATATTGGCTTTGAAGAATTAGGTGTTTGGTGTGATAAATTAGGTGTTTGAGCAGGCTTTTCTTGAACTTTTTGCAAATTATTTTTGGCTTCTTCAGGAGGGATGCTCTTAGTAATAATATCTGTTTGTGTGGAGATTGTTTTGTAATTTTTGGGTACTTTAATAGAAGCAACAGCAGCAGCGAAGGATTTTCCAATTGTGGGTGTTCTGGTTTCAACAATTTTTCTGGCTTCAAAATATGATATATTTTCCTTGGTACGCACAGTCTGAATCTCTTTTTCGAATTTCCATTTTTCGCATATTTTAGCATAAGATGGGTGGTCTTTTTTGCAGTTTACACAACATATGGGAGCTTCACAGTTTTCATTATCATGGCCCACACCACCACAGCGTGCACATGTGAGATTACCACGGCAAGAATTTTTTGAGTGACCGAAACGTTGGCATTTGAAGCAGCGCAGAGGATTTGGGATGTATGGTCTTAAAGGGCATTCCAGGTATCCAGCTTTTATAGAGCGTGGGAGTTTCGGAGAATCAAAAGTGAGTATTATGTGCTTAGTTGGGATTTGTTTATTTTCACGAGAAATTGAAATGCGTCTAACTGCTATAACTTTCTGATCTTTTAAATTCTCAAGTATTTCGTCTTCTGGTATGTATTGAAGGTCAGGCTCTGAAATAACTCCTCGACTGGTATTTAATGTTCGGTGAGTAGTAACAGTAACGGGAATATTAGCAAAAAGTGTGCATTTTTTGAGGTTACTTGCTTGCTGAATGCTTTCTACTTCGATTAAAAGTTCTCCTGATTTAATTTTCTTAATTGACTTTGGTTCACCCGCAACTGATTGAATAGCTTTATGTATTAGAAATGGTGACGTTTTAAAAAAGTCACCTTCATTACGCTTGATTACAAAAAATCTTGCCTCATTGCAAGTGGAAATTACTTTTTCAGGTAAGCTAGAAAAAAATTCTTCTGTTCTATCTGCCCATGCAGTATTATTCGAGTTAGCATTGAGGGATAGGCCCGAGCCAAGCGCATTATTCGTATTTCCTTTATTTGTCGCCATAATGAGATAAATAAAAAGGGTCGAGGGTTTCCTTAGTCCCACAAGTCAGCCCGTTTCTTGAACAGACGGAAAAGCAAAGGGTTTTCAGAATCGCTCCCTGGGACACCCATAACCACTCACCAGCTACCAGACCGTCGACCCAGATCAGGAATCACATGTGGTAGTCGTGTTAGTCCGGTGTTTCTCGTTCGAGTAGTCACCGTTGTCTCACCTTCACCAAGGGCACCAGTCTCCCAGTGTGCTCCCAAGGCTAGACTCCCGTGAGACCCTCACCAAATCGCCAACCCAATAACCAGCGCCACATCTACACCAGTCTCAGCATGGTTAATGTTTTAGAAGTTAAGTAATATTAGTATAAACAACAAGAACAAGACCAAGACCAAAAAATAAAGGTGAGTGAAAATAAACAAGGTAAGTAGAAACCAAAAAGGTGAGTAAAGCAAGGTAAGTATAGTTTCATTTTTTTGTAAAATTTTCAAATTTTTTATTTTTTTTCCAATTTTTTTTTTTTTATGAACAATAAACAAGAACAAGTACCAAACCCTTGTTGGCCGTAAAAACCAAAAATACAAGCAAGAAAAAATGCCAAAAACTTATAAGCAAATATAATAAAAATAAAAAAAATAAAGAAAAATACAAAAAAAAAAAAAAATTAGAAGAAATAAAAGGAAGGGAGGACAAAAAAAAAAAAAAAAAAAAGAGAAAGAAAGATCACTCGGGCCCGGGGTGCGTGACTCCCCCTGAATACCTGAAGAAGGTACCCCCCTGGGGGGGTTGGTTGGTTGGATTTTATGGCGCAAGGTCCATGATAGGACAAGCTGCGCCAATCAAGAAATGTAAGAAGAAAAAAAATATATACATAAAAATATCTGGATGGGTTTACCCATCCAGATTTTCGGAAACTCAACAGTACAAAACAAGAATGAAAACGTTAAAATAATAAAAGGTAAAATGACATAAAAATTAAATAAAAACATTAAAATAGAGTTTCTGGATAGGGAAACCCATCCAGATTGTCTTTTAACACACAAAACATTAAAAACATGTAAAGGTAAAAGGTTTAAATATAAAAATAATAAAAGTCAAGGTAAACAGTGTATAAAATTACAAGTATATACAGACAACAAGTAAAACAGTGTATAAAACAAGGTAAACAGTGTATAAAGTAAGAACAATGTAAAACGTTATGAGCAATGTACAAAACAAGAATGAAAAGGTTAAAATAATAAACGATAAAACGACATACAAATTAAATATCATTGTAAAATCCCGCATCTCTTAAAAAATTAAAAAGTTGAATGTGAGGATTTATACCTAAAAGGCTCGTCAGATTTGGTGAGGGTGTTTTAAAAAAATATCTATATAAATGGCGTAGGCATGGACAGTCAGTTAAGATATGGTGAATCGTAAGAGAACTAAAATGACAATATGGACAATTGGGTTCTTGTTCCCCAAGAAGTAGATGCTTATGAGTTAATCTAGTGTGCCCGATTCTAAGACGTGTAATTATGACATCAAGTTTCCATGGACTAAGGATTTGCCAGATCGAAATATTAGGTTTAATTTCTAGTAATTTATTCTGAGTTTGACATTGCCATTGTTTTTCCCAATTGTCTCTAAAAAAACTTTTTATGACACATTTAAGATCTTCATATGGAACAGATAAATTTAAGGGTACAAGAGCTTGCTTCGCAGCTTTATCAGCAGCTTCATTGCCTTTTATGCCTACATGTCCTGGAACCCAACAAAATAAAATGTGAAATCCCTTTTTTATATGGTCGTTATAAGCTTGTAAAACGGGTATAAAGGATGGAGAACAAGAGTTTGATGATAGTGATAACAAAACACTCTGAGTCAGTGTAGATAATAAACTTTCTGTGAAGATGTGAGGAACTAAAATTTAGCGCAAACTCAATGGCAAAAAACTCTGCAGAAAAGATAGAGAAACAACCAGGAAGGCTGTAACTGAAAGAAGTTCTGCCACAGACTACACCGCAACCAACACGATTACCAGTCTTGGAACCATCAGTATAAATATCCGTATAGTCCTGGTAATTAAAACGGTGAGAAGCGAAAAGTGACTGAAAAATAGTTGCATCTGTATTTGATTTGTCAAAGCTTTTGAAAGGATGAATGCATGTAATAACTTGGAAATTCCAAGGAATCATATTTAAAAAGGGGCGGAGACGAACTTTAATCTCAACATAAGGTGTGCCTGTTAAGATGTTATCAATTCTTAAGCCAAAATGTGGGATGCAAGATGGGCGATTCATAAACAGATTACGATGATTGTTTTTTATATGAGGATGAAGTGGATGGTGTGGGTGTGAAAGAATTCGGTACCATATAAATCCAAGGAAAGCTGTTCTCTTCTAATATCCAAGGGCGGCTCCACGCAGTCAGCGTATAAGCTCTGTACTGGAGAAGTGCGAAAGGCACCAGCACAAATCCTAAGTGCATTATGATGCACAGTGTCTAGTTTTTTTAAATAAGAATAACCAGCAGAACCGTAAATTTGACAAGCATATCTAATTTTGAGCGAATGACTGCCCGATAAATCTTTAACATGGAAGTTCGGTCTGCACCCCAAAAAGTGTTAGACAGTACTTTTAAAATATTTAGTTTCTTGTCACAGTTTTTCCTAAGGTTTAAAATATGTGGAACAAAGGTTAGTTTCTTGTCAAATATAACACCCAAGAAGCGGACTGTTTCGGTAACTTTAATCAGGTTATTGTTAATATAAATCTCTGGATCTGGATGAAGACCACGTATACGACAGAAATGCACACACTGTGTTTTGTCAGATGAAAATAAAAAGCCATTTTCATTTGTCCATTTTAAGATGTGGTTAACAGCAAGTTGCAGTTGTCGTTCAATAAAACGCATGTCCTTTCCCTGGCATGAAATATGCAGGTCATCAACGTAGAGGCTGCCGTGAACATTTGGTGGCAGCTGCTTTAAAATATTATTTATCTTCAAAGAGAACAGAGTGACACTTAGGACACTGCCCTGAGGAACACCCTCCTCCTAAAAATAAAAGTCAGAGTACTGTAATTTTCGGGAAGTAAGCCGCGGCTTATACGTATTTAAAAGTTCAAAATCGGCAACTGCGGCCTATCTATTGAGAAAAAAAAATTCCCGGATCTCAAAAAATTTTAATCATTTAATTTCAAAAGCACAGAATGCGTAAAAACTAAATTTTTGAATTTGATTATGTATTTTGTCAGTAGATGGCAGCACCAGACAAAAATCTTGCAGTAAAACTAAAGCACTGTCCCGGATCTCAAAAAATTTTAATCATTTAATTTCAAAAGCACAGAATGCGTAAAAACTAAATTTTTGAATTTGATTATGTATTTTGTCAGTAGATGGCAGCACTTGACAAAAATCTTGCAGTAAAACTAGAGCACTGTTTACTAAAAAATGATTGACCTGAAATAAATAACATTATCAAAACTCACAACATATGCTATCACCACTGATATAAATATTCCAAAATCAGTATTAATAACTTTTATAATTTGATGATATTCAAATTATGTCTACATAATTAGCAGATAATAAAATCTTATATTGGTGATATTTAAACTATTTCTGAAATGAGAACATTATTGTTATATTGAATATGTATCCTTACATAATTGTATATGCGTATGTACAGTCGCCGGTAAAAAGAATTTAGCGCCGGGACTCTCGTACAATTTTTTAAAAGTATGTTTCGGACGGTGCATCTAAACAAAACCCTTTCACTGCAGATGGACGATTAATTAGTGGGTCGCAACAGCTGCTCTGTTTATCGGGAGATGTTGTGTGGATATATTAAAAATAATAGATTTGGGTCAATGAAATCTTTTGAAAACCATACGCTTTTGTAAGAGTTTAAAAGTATTTTCAGATATGTGGTCAAACAAAAACGTGATACCCTTTCACTGCAGATGTGTGGGCGGTTAACAGCTGCTCTATTCACAGATGGGAGGTTTTATATTAAAAATAATAGATTTGGGTCTGTCGTTTTTTTGTAAGTCAGACATGTGGTCTCATCCAAACAAATCACTGCAGATGTGTGGACACTGACGGTTAATTAACAGCTGCTCCAGGTGGGAGAGATGATATATTAAAAATAATAGATTTTGGGTCAAGGAAATCTTTTGAAAGCCATACGATTTTTTAAGTCAGACATGTGGTCTCATCCAAACAAAAAAACATGACACTGCAGATGTGACGGTTCATTAACAGCTGCTCTATTCATCGGTTTATAGGCCCCCTTTAAAAAGTTTATTTTAACGGGTCAACAGGGGGGTCAGTATATAGTATATAAGAGAGGTTTTCTACTTTCTAACTCAATCGCTATGGACGAAGAAAATTGTGCTATCTGTGTTTACCCAATCTCAGAGGCGTTTCGCTTAATTTGTCATCACATTATGGATAAATCCTGTGTAAGAAATTATTTCTTACAGTTACAGGATTATAGACAGGCTATATGTCCGTTGTGTAGGCGGACAATTTACAAGGAAGGAATAGAACAAGATTTAGGAATCCCTAATTTAATTGATGTATCTGATTCTAGTAGTAGTAGTAGTTTGCCTCCAGTCGAGTCCATATTTGGAGAGCCTGCCGGGTCTCCCGTGATCAGCGAAGAAGAGGCCGACCCCTTGAGCCATTCGTATGCGTACGTTATCGCCCTTCACTCCGAAGATGCGTTACCTCCGTTTAGTCCTTCGTACGCCGCCATCAACCATCCTTTCGTTTGGTCATATAATCTGAACCTGCCTGTCCATGAAGACACCCCAAGCTTGCCTGTCGCCCCGAGCTTGCCTGTGGAGAGAGACACCCCAAGCTTGCCTGTCGCCCCGAGCTTGCCTGTGGAGAGAGACACCCCAAGCTTGCCTGTCGCCCCGAGCTTACCTGTGGAGAGAGACACCCCAAGCTTGCCTGTCACCCCGAGCCTGCCTGTCGCCACGAGCCTGCCTGTCACCCCAAGCTTGCCTGTCGCCCCGAGCCTGCCTGTCGCCCCGAGCCTGCTTGTGGAGAGAGACGCCCCAAGCTTGCCTGTCGCCCCAAGCCTGCCTGTCGAGCGCCCTGGAGATGCCGCCCTAACTGTACCTCCTATTATCATTTCAAGGAATGTAAGAGACTTTTCGCTTAAAATTAAGCATAGAACAAAAAAAATCTTATAAGTGCTTAAAGAAAGTTATTAAAAAAATTAAAAATTTCATAAAATTAAACCAATCTAGAAAATTAAAATTTAAATAAAAAAAATTATTAAAAAAATATAAAAGATTACAAAAAAAATATAGTAAATTTACAAAAAATATTTTTAATTCAATAATTGTTTAATTTTTTTCTTCTTTTGTGTATATTATGTAATTTTCTTTACAATTATTATTATTATTATTATTATCTTGTAGTTATAAATAAAAAAATATTTATTACTGTGTATTGTAGTATTTCATTTTAGCTAAGTCAGTGTGCTTAAATATTGTTAATTTTACATATCCTCGCTTATTTTTTATTGTATTATTTCTACAAAATGTAACTGGTTTACATTAGAGAAATATTATATAGTTAAAATTTATCAGAAGCCAAATTATTATCTAAATAAATATTATTTTGAAGTAATGTATGTATTTACTATAATCAATCTAGATTATACTAAATTGATTATACATTAAAGTTTTAAATGAACCTCTTCAATAATATAAAAATAACTACGAAATATATTAACAAGAGGTTAAAAAAGATTTAATTTGATAATTCAAGTATTTTTAAAGATTTTCTGTAAAAAATTTGTTCACACTGTTACATAAATGTTTTATTTAAATTGAGCTCTAATCCTATACAAATACATTAAAATTCGTTGTTTTGTTACATTTAATAATAACAAAAATAAGCTTTTGTAACAGAGTGAACATTTTACTTTGAAAATAGGTGATTACGGTGGAAAAATTGCAAACATTTTTTCACGAGTGTTTACACAATTTTTAATATGTCTACATGAAAATTCATAAAATATCGCATTTAGTATAATTAATCTAGATTATACTAAATTAATTATACATTAAAGTTTTAAATGAACCTCTTCAATAATATAAAAATAACTACGAAACATATTAACAAAAGGTTAAAAAACTTTCTGTAAAAAATTTTTCTACATTGTTACATAAATGTTTTATTTAAATTGAGCTCTAACCCTATACAAATACATTAAAATTCGTTGTTTTGTTACGACAAAAATAAGCTTTTGTAACAGAGTGGACTGAAAATTCATAAAATATCTTAATTATCAGCTTCGAATAAATTTGGACTATTGCTAGCAATTTTTTCAAACTAATAACCCCTACTCATTTATACGTTACTTAGTCCCTGTACTTAAACACCCAACTGAAATTTTAATTTGAAATTTCTCGTAATATTGTGAAAAAGAATTTTTCATAATGTAAGCCACAAGCCTGATTGTGTCAAAAATGAAAGTAGTTAATAAATAAAACTGAGCAAGATTTTAAAAAGCGACATAATCAACGCTTGAAACACATTAAAAAAGAATAGAAAGAGAAAAAAGTTATATATAGTATTCTTTTCACTTACTTTTTCTTGATAAATGGTCCTTTAATTTTTTTAACGTCTATATAAGTTTGGAAATTATTAACTTAAAAACATCCCATTGGTCGTTTATTTCATTGAGCGGGATTTTTTAGATCAGTCGATTATATCAGTTTAGAAATCGATTCTAGATCGATTATACTGACAAAAACCATGGAATAAAAAATAAACAGGATGAAAATACGAGATTACACTAGCGTGTAAGTTGTAAACTTAAACAATTTTTTGATTACAGTCAGTTTAGAAATCGATTATACTGACAAAAACCATGGGGTATGCATTGACTGAATTAGTCAATGAATTTTGTTTACAACTTGTAAAAACTGCTTCAAATGTGAAAAAAATGAATGATTAATCTTTACTGCTTCTTTGTTTACATTTCAGAAGGCATTTAAATGGTCCTTTATTTTTTTTAACGTCTATAAGTTTGGAAATTATTAACTTAGAAACATCCCATTGGTCGTTTATTTCATTGAGCGGGATTTTTTAGATCAGTCGATTATATCAGTTTAGAAATCGATTCTAGATCGATTATACTGACAAAAACCATGGAATAAAAAATAAACAGGATGAAAATACGAGATTACACTAGCATGTAAGTTGTAAACTTAAACAATTTTTTGATTACAGTCAGTTTAGAAATCGATTATACTGACAAAAACCATGGGGGGTATGCATTGACTGAATTAGTCAATGAATTTTGTTTACAACTTGTAAAAACTGCTTCAAATGTGAAAAAAATGAATGATTAATCTTTACTGCTTCTTTGTTTACATTTCAGAAGGCATTTAAATGGTCCTTTATTTTTTTTAACGTCTATAAGTTTGGAAATTATTAACTTAGAAACATCCCATTGGTCGTTTATTTCATTGAGCGGGATTTTTTAGATCAGTCGATTATATCAGTTTAGAAATCGATTCTAGATCGGTTATACTGACAAAAACCATGGAATAAAAAATAAACAGGATGAAAATACGAGATTACACTAGCATGTAAGTTGTAAACGTAAACAATTTTTGATTACAGTCAGTTTAGAAATCGATTATACTGACAAAAACCATGGGGTATGCATTGACTGAATCAGTCAATGAATTTTGTTTACAAAATTTGAAAAAGCTGAAAAATGAATGATTAATCTTTACTGCTTCTTTGTTTGCATTTCAGAAGGCATTTAAATGATCCTTTAATTTTTTTAACGTCTATAAGTTTGGAAATTATTAACATCCCATTGGTCGTATACTGTGCAGAATTAATCAGAGAAGATTAATATAAGAAATTTCGATTTTCATCCCCTTAAAATCATACAACTAATTGAGAGATGTGTGCAACCGTTTTTTTTTTTTTTTTTTTTTTTTTTTTTTAGAAAATTATATTTATTGAAACTTTCATTTTATCCGACTGGGTGAAAAATAAAGCCATTATCCATGTGTGAAAATGTAGAATTTTTTAATTGTTTTATTAATATTATGAATTCAAATCGCACAACTGTATCCATAGCGGTCCTTGCTAAAGAGAGGTCGTCACCACATTCGACCCCAAACCAAAGACAGCTGCTTCGTTGTTGATTGGGAAGGAAAGCGGGCCTCATCGCCAAAGAGTTCCCCTGAGACAGGCTGACGCCGCCATTGTTAAAACTGGGTCCCATGCGATTGAGAGGAAGAGAGCAGCTGCTTACCCATGAGTCCCCTTTGAAAGGCCCCAAACAGCTGCTTCATGGTTGAATGAGATTGGCCGTTATACTGGAAAGCGACAGCTGCTGCTTGCGTGACCCCAATGAGTCATCACGGGGACCTAGTCCCTTTTGAAAGGCCCCAAACAGCTGCTTCATGGTTGAATGAGATTGGCCGTTATACTTGAAAGCGACAGCTGCCGCCATTGTCATACTATTGTTCCCCCATCCTGCACCTGGCCATTGAACAATGCTTCATTGTGTTGTTGCCGGAAGCAGCTGCTTGCCAATGAGTCATCACGGGGTGGTTAGGATTCAATGCACCTGGTCCCTTTTGAAAGGCTCCAAACCAAAAGACAGCTGCTTCATGGTTGAATGAGATTGGCCGTTATACTCGAAAGCGACAGCTGCTGCTTGCGTGACCCCAATCCAAACAGCTGCTTCATTGTTAAAACTCATACTATTGTCCTTATCATGCACCTGGTTCCCTTTTTGAAAGGGATTGAACAATGCTTCATTGTGTTGTTGCCGGAAGCAGCTGCTTGCCAATGAGTCATCACGGGGATTCAATGCACCCCTTTTGAAAGGCCCCAAACCAAAGACAGCTGCAGAGCAAAGGAAAAATCTTTCACCGTCTCACCGACTCACGATTGATAACCAATCATGACAACGCATTCAAAATTTTTTTTTCAATTTCAAAAAACTTTATTCGGAGATCTAGCAAGAGAAAAATCTTTCACCCTAAGCTTTCAAGATTGATGACCAATCATGACAACGCATTCAAAAATTTTTTTTTTTAATTTCAAAAAAAAATTTTATTCGGAGATCTAGCAAGAGAAAAAATCTTTCGCCTAAGCTTTCAAGATTGATGACCAATCATGACAACGCATTCAAAAAATGTTTTTTTCAATTTCAAAAAAAAATTTTATTCGGAGATCTAGCAAGAGAAAAAATCTTTCGCCTAAGCTTTCAAGATTGATGACCAATCATGACAATGCATTCAAAAAAATTTTTTATTCGGAGATCTAGCAAAAGAAAAATCTTTCGCCTAAGCTTTCAAGATTGATGACCAATCATGACAACGCATTCAAAAAATTTTTTTTTAATTTCAAAAAAATTTTATTCGGAGATCGAGCAAAAGAAAATTTTTTTATCGACTCACCAAAAGCTTTCAAGGTTGACCAATCATGATCTAAGAAAAATTTTTTTGAAATTGGAAAAAAAAAATTTTGAATCGTTTGTCAGCTTTGGCGATCGGTGAAAGATTTTTTTTTTTTTTTTTTGTAGAATTTTTTAAAGTTTATTAATAATCAATATTATGGATAGCCTCGGAAATATTGCATCATTGCTAAAGAGAGGTGGGAAGGGAACCGTTATACTTGAAAGCGGGCAGCTGCTGCTTGCGTGAGTCATCAACGATCCCCCTGAGACAGGCTGACGCCGCCATTGTTAAACATGCACCTGGTTCCCTTTTTGAAAGGGCTTCATTGTTGTTGCCCGGGAGGAAGAGAGCAGCTGCTTGCCAATGAGTCATACATCTCCCCCATCACGGGGTGATTAGGTTGGTTGGTTGGTTAGTGTCTTTTTATGGCGCAACGTCCCAGGAAGGACATACTGCGCCAAACAGAGATGCTAAAAAAAAATATCCAAAGGTAAGCACATGGATGGGGGGATTACCCCCCATCCACAAAGTCAAGGAAAAAGATACTTTACAAAATTAAAGCAGCTACATAACAATTAAAACCAAACAGCACAAGATAAAAGATAGAGTAAAATCAAATTTCACAATAAATACCCGAATGTTTTAAAAAATTTATCAGTTCTGAATGGGGATTGCTACCCAGAAGGCTTGTCAAATTTGGTGAGGATGATTTAAAAAACTGCCGATAAAGATGACGGAGACAAGGACAGTCGGTCAAGATATGGCGAATGGTAAGTTGACTAAATTGACATTTGGGACAAGAAGGTTCACTTTCCCCTAGGAGTAAATGCCGGTGTGTAAATCTTGAATGCCCAATTCTAAGTCTAGTAATAATAACATCATGTTTTCGTGGAGTTAATGTAGGCCATATTTCAATGTTTGATTTAATCCCCTATTATTTATTATTAATTTCCCATTCCCACTCTCGTTGCCAGATATTTCTTAAAGAACTTCTTAATGCAAGTTTTCTATCTTCATATGGAATTAGACATTCAAGAGGAGTCAATCCCTGCTTTGCAGCTCTATCTGCAGCTTCATTACCTTTAATGCCAACGTGAGAAGGAACCCAGCAAAATAAAATTTTGTATCCCTTTCTAAGAAGTTCGTTATGAATTTTTAAAACTGAAGTAAAAGAGGAAGAGCAAGAGCTAGAAGTCAAGGAATCCAAGACACTCTTTGAGTCAGTATAGATGATTAATTTTCTATGACTATGGGATGAAATGAGTCTGAGAGCAACATCAACAGCAATGAACTCTGCAGAAAAAATGGAAAATGTACTCGGGAGGCGATAGCTAATAACAGTGTTATCCAGAACGACACCACAGCCAACAAGTCCACTCATTTTTGACCCATCTGTATAAATATCAATATAGTCATTGTATGTCTGGCGATGATATGCGAAAAGTGTCTGAAAAACGGTTGCATCAGTACTGGATTTGTCGAAACCATGGAACAGGTGTATGCAAGTGACAGTCTTGGAATGCCAAGGAGTCATATATGAAAAGGAGCGAGGGCGAACATTAATGTCACTGAGTGATGTACCGGAAAGAATGTTTTTTATTCTCAGACCAAATGGGGGGATGCAAGAAGGGCGATTTTGAAAAAGAGAATGATCTATGCTGCCAATGTGAGGTTGAAGTGGGTGATGAGAATGAGAAAGTATGCGATAATACAACTCCAAGGAGAGCTTTTGTCTGATGTTAGTGAGGGAAGGTTCCACACAGTCAACATATAAACTCTGAACGGGAGAAGTACGGAAAGCACCGGAACAAATTCTGAGAGCAGAATGGTGCACCGTGTCAAGTTTTTTCAGATAAGAAACACAAGTAGAGCCATAAACTTGGCATGCATAATCTAACTTGGAGCGTATAAGAGCACGGTAAACTTTCAGGAGAGAAGTACGATCCGCACCCCAGGAAGTGTTTGAAAGAACTTTTAAAATAGTTAATGATTTATCACATTTTGTCCGTAAATATAAAATATGTGGAATAAAAGTAAGTTTTTTATCAAAAAGAACACCCAAAAAACGAGCTGTGTCAACAACAGAAATTTTGTTACCATTCATAAAAATCTCTGGGTCAGGATGAAGACCACGTTTACGACAAAAATGCACACACTGTGTTTTGTCATTAGAAATCGTAAAGCCATTTTCTTTTGTCCATTTTGTAATGCGATTTATAGCAAGTTGTAATTGACGTTCGATAAAACGCATGTCATTTCCCTTGCAAGAAATTTGTAGGTCATCAACATAAAGACTGCCCTGTACATTAGGTGGCAACTGTTTTAGAATATCATTAATTTTTAATGAGAAAAGTGTGACACTCAAGACACTGCCTTGAGGTAACACCTTCCTCCTGAAAATAAAAATCTGAGTAAGTTGAACCAATGTGAACACGGAAACGTCTGACATTTAGAAAGTTTTGAATAAAAATAGGAAGGTTTCCTCTAAAATCTAAATTAAAAAGATCTCTTAAAATACCGTAACGCCAGGTTTTGTCATATGCTTTTTCGATATCAAAGAAAACTGACACCAGATGGCTACGTCTAACAATAGAATTACGAATATTCGTCTCTAATAAAAGAATATTGTCGATTGTTGAACGACCTTTACGAAATCCACTTTGCCATGGTGAAATTAAATTATTCTTCTCTAACATAAAAACAAGCCGGTTGTTAATCATTTTCTCTAAAAGTTTACACAGGCAGCTAGTTAAGGCGATTGGTCGATAGTTCTTTGGATCAGATGCATCTTTACCAGGTTTGGGAAATGGTATAACGATAGCATCGCGCCAGGCAATGGGAAAAACATGCTCCGACCAGATTCTATTATAAAGTTTAAGCAGGTTTTTAAGGGAATATCTGGATAAGTGTTTAATCATGGTGTATGTTATGCCGTCAGGCCCAGGAGCAGAGGAGTGAGTATTCTTCAGACTATTGGTTAATTCATTTTCAGTAAAAGGCTTATTGTAGTCTTCAAAAGAGTTAGAATTAAAGTTGATAATAGAGCGTTCAGTTCTATTTTTATATGAAAGAAATGGTTCAGAATAGGAATTTGAGTTTGATGTACTAGAGAAACAACTGCCAATGGTATTTGCAATATTTTTTATAGAGGTAATAGTCTGACCATTAAGTTTAAGGAAAGAAATACTGTGATTAGTTTGAATTCCCATTGTTTTTCTGACACGCTGCCATAGATGTTTACTGCTAATGTTTGATGTTATACTGGATACATAGCTGATCCAAGACTCTCTTTGGGATTTCCTCTGGACTTTACGTGCATTTGCCCTTGCACGCTTATATGCTATGTAATTGGAAGTGGTAGGATATCTGCGAAAAATTCCCCATGCTTTTTGTTTAAGTTTTTTAGCTAATTTGCAGTCCTCGTTCCACCATGGTTTTGAGTGCTTAATGAGATGGCCAGTAGACTTAGGAATAGATGTATTTGCAGAATTAATTATAGTATTGTTAACCTCAGTAACTGCCCTATTTATGTCTCCCTGAATCATGTCATTTGTAATAGTTGCATTTAAAGAAAAAGCAGCCCAATCAGCTTTGTCATAAATAAAATGAGGATTATGAGTAAGAGAGTGATTAAAATCATAAAAAGTTAAGAACAATGGGAAGTGGTCACTATTGTGTAAGTCATTGCTGATAAAGAAATTAAGATATGGGTAAAGAATAGGTGAGCAGATGGCAAGGTCAATTGCATGGAATGTCCTGGAAGGTTCATGGAAATAAGTATTGTCACCATTGTTTAAAATACATAAATTATTGTCAGTAACAAAGTCTTCAATTATTTGGCCACGTGAATTTATGTCAGGACTACCCCAAAGTGGATTATGACCATTAAAATCTCCAAGAATGATAAACGGGGTCGGGGTGATTAGGATTCAATGCACCTGGTCCCTTTTGAAAGGCTTCATCCAAACCAAAGCTTCATGGTTGAATGAAAAAAAACGTTAGACTCGAAAGCGGGCTTGCGTGACCCCAATCCAAACCAAAGACAGCTGCTTCATTCGCCGCCATTGTTCCCCCACCTGGTTCCCTTGAACAATGCTTCATTGTTGTTACTCATGCGATTGGAAAGGAGCTGCTTGCCAATGAGTCATCCATCCCGGGGTGCACCTGGTCCCTTTTGACCCATTTATGCTGCTTCATGGTTGAATGCACAAACTCAATGAGAGCTGCCTCATCGCCCCCTGAGACAGGCCGCCATTGTTCAAAACGAACCACCTGGTTCCCTTTTGAGAGAGGAGAACAATGCTTGCCAATCCTTTTGAAAGGCCAGCTGCTTCATGGTTGAATGCACGAACTCAATGCTCCCCGCCACTAACACCCTTTTGAAAGGGCCGTTGAACAATGCCCGTGCGATTGCCAGGTGGTTCAATGCACCTGGTCCCTTTTGAAAGGAGAACAATGGGAGAGCAGCTGCTTGCCAATGAGTCACCCCTTTTCAAATCTCAAATGGACATTGTCCTGAATACATCTGATGTGGAATATCGTTATTATTGGCTCCACACAGAAATTATACTCAAAATCCCACAATATTACCTTCAATGTTATATATATTATTATTATTATTATCTTATTATATTATTTATTATTATTATTTATTTATTTATTATTTTTTATCTATTACCGAATCGGTATTAGAAAATGAAAACAATGAGTCACACGATTGCTTCAAATCTCAAATGGACATTGCCCTGAATACATCTGATATGGAATATCGTTATTATCGGCTCCACATAGAAATTATGCTCCAAAATATTACCTTCAACATTTAGAGAAATGCTAAAATATAAGTCATCCAACTGAATGGGAGGTCAAATAAAATTAGAAAACATTTTAAATGTGAACCAGTGTATTATTTTTTTACCCATCATAGATAAAAAGTAGAAAATGTGTTAATATTTTCAATATGTCAGTATCAGAAAATGAAAAGAATGAATCACATAATTACTTCAAATCTCCTGTCTGATGTGGAATATCGTTATTATCGGCTTCACACAGAAATTATACTAAAAATCCCACCCCTTCAATGTTTAAAGAAATTTTAAAATATATAAATCATAAATTATATATAAATAAATATATATATATATATATATTACAATATAAAATATTTTTTGATGGACTCACCCTTAAAGTGTATCGAAAACAACCCTCATGATGATTGCGATCTGGTTCTAAAAAAATTTTCTGTGACCCTAAAGATAAACACGTCGAAAAAAGTATTTATTGACAGCATCCAAAATGTTTTTGCACACATCTAAAATGTTTTTTGAACACATCTAAAATGTTTTTTTTTTTAACACATCCAAAATGTTTTTGCACACATCTAAAATGTTTTTTTTTGAACACATCCAAAATGTTTTTGTCTAAAATGTTTTTTTGAACACATCTAAAATGTTTTTGCACAATCCAATCACTCAGGAAACAGGGTGTCCGAGATCTCCCTCGGCAAAAAGAGTCTTGCGTGTTCGAGGTCGAACCACAGCTCGTGCTCCACACGTCCTTCGCCAGTCGGCCATTGCCATCCCAACACATCTCGCATCGTCAGGGAAGCGAAACCGCAGACGACCTTTTCGAGGGTCAGGCTGTCTCTCTGCACGCTCACGAAATCCCTCTCCAGCATGCCCACGTACACCAGCGTCCGACTGCGGGCGCAAGCCCGGGCGACGTCCGCGGCCCGCAGGAACAGACGGCCGTCTCGGGTACGAAGTGTGAGGAAGGTACAGTCCAGAGGTGGATAACCTGCGTAAGAGAGCGACATGACTGTTGTGAGAAGGAACTGAGCAAGTTTCAGGGGGAAAGGAGGTCGGCCAATGGTAGGAAAGGAGGTCGGCCAATGGCAGGAAAGGAGGTCAGCCAATGGCTGGGAAGGACCCGCCCACTCCGCCAACGGCAGGAAAGGAGGTCAGCCAATGGCGGGAAAGGACCGGTCTTCAAAAGTCGCTTCCGACGAAGCCTTCTCTCTCATTCTCACCATGGAAAGAGTCGTGGACATCTTCCCGCAGACAGTCTCGGAGGTGTCGGCCGCTCTCACGCCGCTCACCACTCCCGCCTACAACAATCTGTACGAGGATCTGGATTTGACGCCTTTCATCATCACCATGACCGGGGCCGACAAAGTCTACTATCACGTCCAAAAGTACAGTCAGCACTATTTGAAGCATTTCGCCGACACAGTGAAAGGCGCCATCTGCAACCAAGGCGCCCTCGTCAAGCCTTGGACGTATGCTGACAACAAGTTGAAGCGGGTGCCGGACCAGTCCCTGAAACGCAACACGGACGTTCGGACGGGATTTGTGATGGGCCGGACCTTTCTGGTGAAGAGTGCCTTCACCTTCGGCCACCGCACCGTCAAGCCGGCCACGGGCCACGTTCTCCAGACCCATGTGGCCCCGATCATGTTCCACTACATGCGCAGCAAGTCTCCCAGCGGCATCCAAGAGAAGCACTTTCATGCGAAGCGGCAGTACGACTACATCGCTCGGAAGTTACAACCGAACAGCACCTATTATTGTGCTTCCGGACTCGAGTACGTGCTCTACACCATCCAGAAAACGCTGTTCCGAGTAACGGTCGTGCCCGCCCAAGACGAGGAGTGGCTCAAGCAGCAAGGATGGCTGGATCCCCGAAAAACAGAACCTTCCCGAAAGCGCCCTCGGTCGTCGGAGGACGACGAACCCTCGACCTCGTGCAAAAGGCAAAAGATCAGCTACGATCCGCCACAGACTCCTTATGTGTACGACCCGCAGCCTTCTTCGGACGAAGAGGACAAACCTTCGTGCAAAAGGTCCTACGATCCGCCGCCGACTCCTTATGTGTACGACCCGCAGCCGGACGAGGAGCTACCACCACCCCGAAGGAAAAGGTCCTACGATCCGCCTCCTTATGTGTACGACCCGCAGCCAGATGAGGACCGAAGGAATCCGCCTGCTTCGGACGTGGACTACGAGGACATAAGCAGTCCAGAACCTGCTCCCACTGTTGTGCCGCCATCTCCCTTTGTGGTACCTAACGTGCCGCCTCCTTCCACTGTTGTGCTGCCTCCTGCAAGTGACACTGGGGTGCTGCCTCCTACAAGTGACCCCTCCCCCTTTGGGATGCCACCGCCGCCTGCCCCCTTGGTGATGCCCGACCCCTTCGCGGACCTCGCGACCAGTGTGTCCTTCGAGGATTTAGAGAATGCCACGTGGTGGGATGAATGGATCGTCTCCACCACGGTGACCCCCACCCCTGGAGGGGTCGTGAGTCCTCCGGCTTCGGTGGAAAATGTAGAATTTTACCAGAGCCTGACGGAACCGAAACATTGGAAAACCCATTATCCACCGCCGCCGACATGTTACGGCGTCAAGTCGAAAGAAGCCCCTCTTGACCTCAGCTGCAAAAAAACAGATGTTGTGACATAAACTTTCAAAATGCTCAGATAGGACTGGATTTAAAAAAAAACTTATTTCCTGACAAAAACGATGTTTTCAATTTATCTAATGTGACATAAACTTTCAAATGTTCTCAGATAGGATCCTGACAAAAACGAATTTTTGCTATGTTTGCATTTATGTGTCAAAGCATTGTAGTTATGACTGGAACAAAAACGAATTTTTGCTATGTTTGCATTTATGTGTCAAAGCATTGTGACATAAACTTTCAAAATGCTCATGTTCTCAGATATGACTGGATTGAAAAAAATAAATAAGTTTATCCAATAGCCTGTTATTTATTTTTCCTTTTATTTTTAAAATTAAAGAATCACCCATTTGAATCTTCAGATTCAAATGGCTCTTTTTAATCGAATGCATCGTTTAGATCCCAACCATCTGGGATTTTTAAAACTAAACAGGTTTTGCAAAGCCCTCACCGGGTTCATTGAACTCTAAGCAGGAGATGATGCAACCCCGTTGTCAGAAGGGTCATTGAAGCGTAACCATCGCATCGTCACCGACCCGAGCCAATCGCATCGTTCGTGACGTCACCGACCTCGTGAGGCCGGCTTGGCGTCCCCTGCCGATCGTTCATTTCTCTCCAGGCAGCCGTTGGAGGTGAGTGTCTTTTTTGATTCTGTCCCATTTTCTTGATTTATTATAAATTGTTTTATCTTTTTGGATGGGACTATAGTGGGGTATAGTCATGTTTTTTAATAATCTTTATATTTGAAAGGATAATGTCTTTATAACTGACCTTGTGTCACCGCTTTCAACTGAATGGACAAAACATTGGTTGTCCTTATCATCTTTTGAATAATAACTAGTTTGAAAGGGTCTCATTTCACACCATTGCTTCAACACACCCCAACTGACAAATCAAATTGGCGAACCATTTTAAAAAATTATATGTGTTTATGTCCTTAAAATGTTTTGAATAATGGACTATAGTTTGAAAGGGTTATGTTTTTAATAATAACTATAGTTTGAAAGGACCTTGTGCAAGAGTCACATGATTGTTTCACTCACAGCTTTCAACGTCCCCAACTGAAATAAAATGGTGTTTTAAAAAATTATATGATTGGTTGAACTCAATTTTATGTCTTTATCATGTGTTTAATAATGTTTTTATAGTTTGAAAGGTTGGTTGGTTGGTTGGTTGCTGTTTAGTGGCGCAAGGTCCACAAAGGGACATACTGCGCCAAACAAAGGTATAAAAATAAAGACTAGCTTCTGGATGGGTTTTACCCATCCAGATGGTCAGTAAACAACACAATAAAAGTTAAACAATAGGTAAAATAATAAAATATAAAAGACATTTAAAAAAGTAAAAGAGAACAACATACATAATGTATAAAATAAAATGATGTAAAAAGTTATGTACAGTGTATATGATAAAAACAGAAGTAAAATTATATGAACAGTGTGTATAATAAGATGAACAGTGTAAAATATAAAATCACAGTGTATATATTAAAAAGATGAACAGTGTAAAATATAAAATCATATGTAGTGATAAAATCCAGCATCTTTTAAAAAATTTGTCAAATGATGATGTGGATTGATACCTAAAAGGTTTGTCAGACATGGTGATGATGAATTAAAATATCTCCTATATAAATGTCTTAGGCAAGGGCAATCTGTGAGTACATGGCGAATGGTAAGTATATCATAGTGGCAGTTGGGACAAGTAGGCTGCTGCTGCCCAAGTAGTAAGTATTTATGAGTTAGTCTGGAATGGCCAATTCTCAGACGAGTTACGATGACATATTTTCTAGGACTGAGGGTACGCCAAATGGCAATCTGAGGTTTAATTTCTTGTAATTTGTTATTGTTTTGAGTGTTCCATTCCCTTTGCCATATATTTCTAAGAAAGTTTCTAAGTGTATGCTTAACGTCATCATAAGGAACAGGGCTGTTTAAGAAAATTGATGCCTGCCTTGCGGCTTTGTCTGCTGCTTCATTGCCTTTGATGCCTACATGTCCAGGTACCCAACAGAATAAAATGTCGAATCTCTTTTTCTTAAGGTCGTTATAAGTTTTCAGAATCGAGATAAAAGATGGGTTGCAAGAAATAGATGAAAGTGAGTCGAGAACACTCTTTGAGTCTGTGTAAATTATGAAATTTCTACTTTGATGAGATGAAATAATGTTAAGAGCAACCTCAACGGCAAAAAACTCTGCAGAGAAGATGGAGAACGAGTTAGGGAGTTGATAGCTATAAGTGGTGTTACCAATGACAACACCACAGCCGACTTTATTACTAGTCTTGGAGCCGTCAGTAAATATTTCAACATAGTTCTTATAATGAGAGCGATGAGAGGTATAAAGGGCATGAAAAATAGAAGCATCTGTATTAGATTTGTCAAATCCACTAAACGGATTAAGACAAGAAATAACCTGGAAGTTCCAAGGTGTCATGCTTATAAGAGATCGAGAACGGACTTTGGTATGAATATGAGAGGTGCCAGCAAGAAAGTTCTTAATTCTAACAGCAAAATGAGGGATGCAAGATGGGCGATTCACATAAAGATTATGATCGTTACTATTTAAATGAGAATGAAGTGGATGATTAGGGTGAGAAAGGATGCGATAGTACAATTCAAGTGAAAGTCTTTGTCTAATATCAGTGAGAGAAGGCTCCACACAGTCAGCATATAAACTAAGAACTGGAGTCGTGCGGAAAGCACCTGAGCAAATTCTGAGTGCACTATGATGTGTTGTGTCAAGTTTTCTAATATAAGAGTGAGGGGCTGAACCATAAACCTGACATGCAAAATCAAGTTTGGAGCGAATAGTAGCACGATAAATTTTGAGTAAAGATGGGCGGTCTGGTTGGTTGGTTGGTTGGTTGGTTGCCTTTTATTGGCACAAGGTCCACAATGGGACATGCTGCGCCAAACTGTGATGACAGAAAAAACAAAGGTAGCTTCTGGATGGGTTTACCCATCCAGATGGTCAAATGAGAAAAAAATAGTAAAAGAAGACATGGTAAACATATAAAAGATCACAAAAGTATAAAAATAGTACAAAACAGAGTAAAGAGTATATAAAGTAAAAACAATATAAAGAGTTATGAGCGGTGTATATATAGTAAAAACAGAAGTAAAAATAGATACAGTAAAAAAATAAAATCAAATATCATAGTAAAACCCAGCCTCTTTTAAGAAGTTAGTCAAATTGTAATGAGGATTAATACCTAAAAGGCTTGTCAGATTTGGTGATGATGAGTTGAAGTAATGCCTGTAGAGATGGCGTAAACAGGGACAGTCGGTTAAAATATGGCGAATGGTGAGTGAGCTATAATGACATTTCGGACATGAAGGCTCCTGTTCCTTTAAGAGAAGATGCCTGTGGGTGATTCTAGAGTGCCCAATTCTTAGTCTGGTAATAATAACATCTAGTTTCCGTGGTGCGAGTGTTGGCCATACTGTAATATGTGGTTTAATTTCTTTTAGCTTGTTATTAATTTGGTAATCCCAATCTCTTTGCCAATTGCCTCTCAGATAATATTTTAGAGTATTTTTAATATCCTCATATGGGATTGCACAGTTAAAAGGAACTAAAGCTTCCTTTGCCGCTTTATCAGCAGCCTCGTTTCCCTTGATGCCGACATGCCCTGGTACCCAACAAAACAAAATGTCAAATCCCTTCTTCAGAAGTTCGTTATATTTTTTTAATACAGAGGTGAAAGAGGGATTACAAGAACTAGATGACAGTGAATCAAGAACACTCTTTGAGTCTGTGTAGATGATAAATTTCCGATTAGAATGAGATGAAATTAAATCAAGAGCAAGTTCAACAGCTAAAAATTCCGCAGAGAAAACAGAAAACGAGCCCGGCAGAGATGGGCGGTCTGCTCCCCAAGAAGTGTTAGCAAGCACGTTTAAAATATTAAGTGCTCTGTCACATTTAGTTCTCAAGTGCAAAATATGTGGCATAAAGTTCAGTTTTCTGTCGAAAATAACACCCAGAAATCGAGCAGTGTCAACAACTGAAATTGGCCTGTTGTTTATTAAAATCTCTGGATCAGGATGAAGACCTCGTTTACGACAAAAATGCACACATTGTGTTTTGTCAGTAGAAAAATTAAAACCATTTTTATTTGTCCAATTAATTATGTTTTTTATAGCAAGTTGTAATTGACGTTCTATGAAACGCATGTCATTTCCCTGGCAAGAAATTTGCAGGTCGTCTACATATAAACTCCCATGGACACTTGGAGGCAATTGTTTAAGAATATTGTTTATTTTTAAAGAAAAAAGTGTAACGCTCAAAACACTGCCTTGAGGCACACCTTCCTCTTGAAAATAAAAATCTGAATAAACTGATCCTATACGAATTTGGAAGCGTCTGACTCTTAAAAAATTTTGTATGAAAATGGGGAAATTTCCTCTAAAGTCCAAATTAAAAAGATCTTTTAAAATACCATAGCGCCATGTCTTGTCATAAGCTTTTTCTATATCGAAAAAAATTGACACCAAATGGTTACGTCTCACATTAGCTTTGCGGATATTTGTCTCTAATAATAAAATATTGTCAACCGTAGAACGGCCTCGTCGGAAACCACTTTGCCATGGAGAAATCAAATTATTTTTTTCAAGAATAAAAACCAATCTAGTATTTACCATTTTTTCTAGTAGTTTACATAGACAGCTTGTAAGAGCAATGGGCCTGTAATTCTTTGGGTCAGTAGCATCTTTACCTGGTTTAGAAAAAGGAATAACAATAGCATCGTGCCAAGCAACAGGGAAAATATTTTCAGTCCAGATCCTATTGTAAAGATGGAGGAGATTTTCAAGTGACAGTTTTGATAAATGTTTAATCATAATATAAGTAACACCATCGGGTCCAGGAGCAGAGTTACGGCAATTTTTTAAACTGTTCTTTAACTCATTTTCAGTAAAAGGACTATTGTACTCTGGTGAAGAACGGGAGTGAAAATTAATTGTTGAATGTTCAGAATTATGTTTATATGACAAAAAAGGTTCGGAGTAGGAATTAGAGCTGGATATGTCAGATAATGTTCTACCTATGGTGTTTGCTATATTTTTAGTTGAAGTTATAGTTTGGCCATTATAATTTAAAAAGGAGATACTTTGATTAGAATAAATTCCCATTGCTTTCTTGACACGATGCCAAAGTTGTTTGCTGCTTATATTGGAGGTAATGCTGGAAACATATTTAACCCAGGACTCTTTTTGTGATTTTCTGCGGATTCTTCGAGCATTTGCTCTTTCTTTCTTGAATGCAATGTAGTTGGCAGTGGTTGGGTACCGCCTAAAAATTCCCCACGCTTTTTGTTGCTTTCTTTTTGCAGCATTACATTCTTCATTTCACCAGGGCTTTGAGTGTTTATTGTGGCAGCCAGAAGATTTTGGAATAGAAATGTTAGCAGAGTTTATGATACAATTAGTCACATCAGTAACAGCCTTGTTAATATCACCTCCAATCATGTCATGCGTAATTACAGCATTAGTAGTGAAGGCAGCCCAATCGGCCCTGTCATAAATATAATGCGGGTTTCCAGGTGGATGTTCATTAAAATTATAAAATGATAAAAATAGAGGAAAATGATCACTATTATGTAGATTGTTACTTAAGAAGAAATTAAAATATGGATACAGAGTGGGTGAACAAATGGCTAGGTCTATTGCATGGAATGTACTGGAAGGTTCATGAAAGTATGTGTTGTCACCATTATTTAGAATACATAAATTATTATCTGTGACAAAATCCTCAATAACCTGATCACGCTGATTAGTGTCGGGACTACCCCAAAGTGGATTGTGCCCATTAAAGTCACCAAAAAAGACAAAAGGAGTTGGCAACTGCAAAACAAGGTTATTGAGATCATGAGGGCTGAGAGTCATATTTGGGGGTACATAGATATTGCAAACAGTGACAAGCATGTGAATATGGACCTGGACTGCTACAGCTTGGATATTAGTATTTAAAGAAATATTACTGTGAGGTACATTATTAGAAATAAGAAGAGCTACACCACCTGTAGCCCTGTCAGAATGAATAAAGTCTTTTCTAAAACAATTATAGCCACGAATTTTTACATTATCATTTTGTCTTAAGTAGGTCTCTTGAAAGGCAAAGCAAATGGGTCGATGATCAGAAATTATCTCTCTGATTTCATCTCGTTTATTTGTAAAACCTCGGCAATTCCATGAAATGAAATTAGTCATTATGATTTTTTTTGTTTTAGATTAAAACATCCACGTCATTATCCTCTGATGCGGTAGACATACCTTCCCCATCAGAAGGATGAAGGCTTATTAAGTCCTGTTGTTTAGTAAGATTTATTTTTTTTGTTTTGTTTGTAATTGGAGTGGGCAATTTAGCAATTCTCTTTTTCTTAATGATATGGGGACGCAAGGGTGAATTAGCATTTTTTAGGGAGACTGAGGAATGTCCCCTGTCAGACAGAACAGTTTTTGGTACTGGTGGAGATTTTTTAGAATTTGTTGGTTTAGATAAAGAAGACTGTGTGGAGGTAGATGTCTGACTTGGTTTGGTTTGTAGATTTGAGGAATTGATTTGAACTGTTTCCATTGGAGTAGTATTAGAAGACTGTGTGGAATTTGAAGCCTGAATAGGCTTAGGTTGCATTTTTTGAGAATTACTTAAAACAGAATCAACCGGAGAGCTGGTATTGTTTAGAGAGGCGGTTTGTGTAGCTATTGTTCTAGAAGTTTTTTTGGTGGAAGTAGCAGCAGCATATGATTTTCCAATAATAGGTGTTCTCGATTCAACTATTTTTTTAGCTTCATAATATGAAATGTTTTCTTTTGTTCTTATAGTCTGAATCTCTTTTTCACTTTTCCACTTCTCACAGGATTTAGAGTATGCTGGATGGTCTTTTTTACAATTTATGCAGCAGACTGGTTCTTCACAGTTTTGACTATCATGGCCCACTGCACTGCAGCGAGCACATGTGAGATTTCCACGGCAGGCGGTTTTGGAGTGGCCAAAACGTTGACAATTGAAACAACGTAAAGGGTTTGGGATGTATGGTCTGATTTTACATTCTAGATAACCTGCTTTAATTGAGCGTGGGAGAGTAGGTGAATCAAAGGTCAGTATTAAGTGTTTAGTAGGTATCTGTTTATTGTCACGGTAAATAGATATACGACGGACTGCAATTACTTTCTGTTCTTTAAGATTTTCTAGAATTTCAGAATCGGGGACATATTGCAAATCGGCTTCAGATATTACTCCACGGCTAGTGTTTAGTGTTCGGTGTAAGGTTGTAGTAACTGGAATATTGCAAAGTTGTGTACAGAGTCTTAAATTTTTCCCTTGCTTATGATTTAAAACTTCAATTAATAGCTCCCCAGTGCGAAGTTTCTTGATAGATTTCGGTTCACCTGCAATTGATTGTATCGCTTTCTGGATTAAGAACGGGGAAGTTTTTGAAAAGTCTCCCTCAGTCCTTTTGATAACAAAAAAACGTGCATCAGAACCATCCACAAAAATATTATTCTCACTAATAGTCGAAGAAAATTCTTCCATTCTTTCCGCCCATGAATTAGCATTTGAGCATTTAATAGCTTGGCCCGAGCCAGACGCATTATTCGGATTACCTTTAGTTGTCGCCATAATTAAATTAAATAAGAAGGGTCGAGGGTTTCCTTAGTCCCACAAGTCAGCCCGTTTCTTGAACAGACAGAAAAGCAAAGGGTTTTCAGAATCGCTCCCTGGGACACCCATAACCACTCACCAGCTACCAGACCGTCGACCCAGATTGGGAATCACATGTGGTAGTCGTGATAGTCCGGTGTTTCTCGTTCGAGTAGTCACCGTTGTCTCACCTTCACCAAGGGCACCAGTCTCCCAGTGTGCTCCCAAGGCTAGACTACCGTGAGACCCTCACCAAATCGCCAACCCAATAACCAGCGCCACATCTACACCGATCTCAGCTTGGTTAATGTATTAGAAATTAAGTATTTTTAGTATAACCAACAAGAACAAAACCAGAAAATAAATGTGAGTAAAAACAAACAGGGTAAGTAGAAACGAAAAAGGTGGGTAAAACAAGGTAAGTTGTTTCATTTTTTTGTAAGTTTTTCAAATTTTTTATTTTTTTTTACAATTTTTTTTTTTTTTTTTTTTACAAGAACAAAAAACAAGAACAAGTACCAAGAGCTTATTGGCAGTAAAAACCAAAAATACAAGGACAAAAAAAGCAAGAAAAAATGCCAAAATCTTAATAGAAAAATAAAATAAAATAAAAAAAAATAAAAAAAAAATTAAAAGAAATAAAAGAAAGGGAGAAGGACAAAAAAAAAAGAGAGAGAAGGAAAGATCACTCGGGCCCGGGGTGCGTGACTCCCCCTGAATACCTAAAGAAGGTACCCCCCTGGGGGTTATAGTTTGAAAGGATAATATCTTTATAACTGACCTTGTGTCACCGCTTTCAACTGAATGGACAAAACATTTGTTGCCCTTATCATCTTTTGAATAATAACTATAGTTTGAAAGGGATATTTGTTGAAGGTTCTCATTTCACACCATTGCTTCAAATCAACTCACACCCCAACTGACAAATCAAATTGGCGAACCATTTTAAAAAATTATATGTGTTTATCCTTAAAATGTTTTGAATAATGGACTATAGTTTGAAAGGACCTTGTGCAAGAGTCACATCACTCACAGCTTTCAACGTCCCCAACTGAAATAAAATGGTGTTTTAAAAAATTATATGATTGGTTGAACTCAATTTTATGTCTTTATCATGTGTTTAATAATGTTTTTATAGTTTGAAAGGTTATGACCATCATGTTTGTAATAATGTTTTTATAACTATAGTTTGAAAGGGGTAATCAATAATTTTAAAATTTATTCTCATACCTCCGATGCTCACAGCTTTCAACGTCCCCAACTGACTGTTTGTTCAAATAAAATTGATTTGAAATGTGTTTACCAAACCACTGTTCCAAATGTCTTGTAAGAACCATCCTATAACTCCTCTCACGGTCATCCGTCCATACAGTATGTGCTCATATATATATATATATGTAAAAAAAAAAAAAAAATTTTTTTTTTTTTTTTCGTCTATATCAGCGACCCGCACTTCAGCACTTTGCGGAGAGGGTCCCAATGTGCATGTCGGAGGCGGCAGAGTCGAGGAAGGCTTCCCGGTGGTCATTTCTAGTACTAGCGTCTAGCCGGCGACGAGCAACTCGCACACTTTCCTTCAGATTTCGCCGTACCGGCGCTGAATTCTGTTTCTGTTTACTTTCAAGATTCGCTGTAGTTTCGTTGCCTCACTTCGATTCCTCATTTATGTTTATGTTTTCTGCTATGAATGAAGCAAAACGGCCCTTAATCAATGATCCGATTGAACTAAAAAGTTGTCCTTATAAATAAGTGTAGCAATTTTTGATAAAATCTAATAATCTGGATAGATACAATAACAAACTTTCAGCTTTGTGTTTTAAATAAAAATGTTTGCACATTCATTCAGTAATACAATAAATGGTGATAACGCAAAGTCGCTATCTGAAAGAAATAGTGTGATCTGTCGTACTAAAAGTGAAAAATATTTATATGAAGAGACTTAAGAAAAAATTACACTTTAGGATTATGTAATGGACTATTAGAATCCAGAGTATAACTTTAATTAAGTATAATTAATTACAAAATTTATACTTAATATTTTAAATAACATTGCAAGTTTTATAGCTTTTTACAAACTAAATTTGCTACACGATTTTAATCGTACAACCCCATAAGAAGAAAGCATACTTTCACTATTAGAATTATTTCAACATTTTTCAGTATTTCGGTATTAAAATTTTTAATGTCTTCTTGATTTTATCAACATTCTAACACTTTTAAATTTTAATAAATTAATTCGCATTCCTTCAATGGAGAACATTTTGCATGAAATTTAAAAATCAAAAATAATAAATTGTTAAAAAAAAAAAAAGAAAAAAAACTGTGTGGATATTCTAATGCTGCTTCTCTTTTATTTGGTAATTCAAAATCAGGATATCTAGCTTTTGAATTTAGTATATAGATAGAAGATGGGCTGTTTTGAATTTTAATTACCATGTTATAGTACATATCCAGTTTTTAAAGACCACTTAATTCAGTTTTGAAAAAAACTAAAAAATGAGAGCAATTTTTTCAGTTATACAATTTTTACCTTACATTAAATTGTCTGAAATAAATTCTTTTTCCATTATTCTTCTTATTATTACTATAAACTTTTTCACTTATTGTATAAGAAATAGTTTTTCTATTCCAAATTAGTTTCCCCCCTCCCCTTAAATAATATTATGGCAAGTTTTAAAAAGTGTACTTTTAATATTTTGAATTTATCAGAAAATATTGGCTGTCATTTTTTAATTTTTCACAGGAAGGAGCACTAAACAAACTAATGCCATTAATAACAAAAATAATTAGAAAATAACTCCCCCCCCCCTTTGCTCCTTCATACGTGTGCTTGACAGAAAACATTCTTTGTTTAGAAAATGTCCTTTAGTTTTAAATGCCCAGTTAAAACCATATGTTAAAAGTTTTGAATGAGATATTTATTCTGTTACAAAATATCTCCTATTCTGCAATAGATAAATTATTTAATTGACGTATGCTGCATGTTTTCTATCGATTGTGCATCACGGTGATTGGAGTGTTAATTAGACAATCAAATTTCAAATTGAATATAATTCAGTGGTGATAATATTATAAAATTTTCATTAATTTTTTTTTTTCAGATTTAAAGAAATTTATTATCTTAAACCTCTAACAGATATAAATAACAATGTTTTTATAATTATTTTTCATTGTTAAGGAGAATAAATACTATAATTCTTGTTGAAATCTAAAATGGTCAGGATGAATGATTAGTTTATTTGACATGGAGTGATCCAAAAATCATTCCATTTCAGGAAAAAAGAAAAGTTAGTGCTTTAAAAATTTTTGTATTTTTAAAAATTTTTTCCCCTTTAAATGATATCCTAACTATTATATATACTTTGTATAAGGAAGTAAAAAGGATAACAATGAGATCAGGAGTTATAGTAAAAAGCTTATAGTAACTATTAAAAAATAATGGAATTTTTGCCATAATCCATTTTATTCCACTCTATAAATTTTAAGATTTGTAGCTAATGATATAATAAAAGACTTTTTTGAAGCTTTTTTAAAAATCACCAACTTATTATTATATAAGTTTAAAAAAAAGCAAGTATAGGTAAGCTGCGTATTAAAATAAACCTCATGAAAATTCTCTTTAAAATGAGGTCTCAAACAGCCCTCTATGTCTGATACAACTTGGGAAATTTAATTTTGCACAAACGAAACAATAATGTTCTTTTTTTTTTTTTTAATTTAAATATTAATTATACGAAAATCGAACGAGATATAAAAATTAGAAAATATACTTCCTTTTATAACGTTAATGAAAATGATTCTCAGAATTGCTGTTGAAATCTTAAAGGTTGAAAATTTTAAATTTTGTTTGATTTGACATGGAAAATAATTTAAATAGTTACATTGGCCATCAGATGGCAGCACTACCAAAGAAAGTCCTGGATGAAAATGGGAAATAAACACATCGAATAAACATAAATAAAATTCAGCGCCGACATACGACGCATGCGTGAAATCTGCAGGAAAGTGTGCAAGTTGCTCGTCGCTGGCTAGACGCTAGTATTTCTAGTGGCTACTTCTGGGAACAGGTGCTCTGCCCCCCGAGGCATCCACCTACACAGCTCCCCCGGGGGACTGCAGAGTCGAGGAAGGCTTCCTGGTGGTCATTTCTAGTGGCTACGTTTGGGAACATGTACTCTGCTTTCCCCCCCTCCCGGAGATCCGACCCCTCCCCACATTCCACACACGCCACTTGGACCCTTCCGCCAGCTTTAGGTTAGATACACCGGGCGGTGGAGCTGTCGACATGGATGGTCTACGTTGTTATGCCCGTAGACCCGCAGCTGCCATCTAACACTTCTTTTTTTGTTTTGTTTGGACATTAAAGATTGAAAAAGTGTCTCTGTCTCATTTATTCACACCGACACAAACACCCCGAATTAGGTTTAGTGGCCCCGGGGGAACGCCCTCTGTGCGAGCAGTCCCTTTAACTGAAGCCTATCGTTGGCTCCTACCTAAGCGGCAGTCTCGTGCAGAGGCTGATCCCGGGGTGCAAGAGAGCGCGGCCTGCCAGTGTCAGGTTAGGTTTAGTTTTTAGCACACCTAGTTGGTAAGTACATCGGGCGGTGGAGCCGAGGATCAGGCTGCCATCTGACACCTCTCTTTTTTGTTTTTTTGTTTGGACATTAAAAAGTGTCTCTGTCTCATTTATTCACACCAACACAAACACCCTCTTAGTGATGTAAGATTAGTTTTTAGTTTTAGTGTTGCGCGAGTGTTTAGTTTTTAGTGTTTAGTTTTTAGAGGCCCCCCGGGGGAACGCCCTTTCACTCTGTGCGAGCAGTCCCTTTAACTGAAGCCCATCGTTGGCTCCTACCTAAGCGGCAGTCTCGTGCAGTACCTAAGAGGCTGATCCCGGGGGGTGCGCAAGAGAGAGAGCGCGGCGCAAGGCCCCGTCGGATCATAGAAGGAGAAAAGGTAAGTACATTCATTGTTGTGCATAACTGTATGGACAAATGTGTGAAATGGTTTTAATGTGGTTTTAAAAAAATAATTATGTGAAATGGTTTTAAAAAATTAATTATGTGAAATGGTTTTAAAAATGCTGTGGTTTTAAAAATGGTCCAAATGGTTTTAAAAAAATAATTATGTGAAATGGTTTTAAAAATGCTGTGGTTTTAAAAATGGTCCAAATGGTTTTAAAAAAATAATTATGTGAAATGGTTTTAAAAATGCTGTGGTTTTAAAAATGGTCCAAATGGTTTTAAAAATGGTCCAAATGGTTTTAAAAAAACAATTATGTGAAATGGTTTTAAAAATGGACAAATGTGTAGTTTTGAAAACAATTGTGTGGTTTTAAAAGTGTGTGTTTTTAAAAACAAATGTGTGGTCCACACTAAAATAATGGGGATGCCCCGGGCCATGGTCAAAAGAGTGTGTTGGGGCGAGTCTCATGTATGGGACGCAACGGGCCATGGTCCAAGGTCAAAAGAGTGTGTTGGGGCGTGTAGGGGACGCCCCGGACAACGCATTCAAAAAAAATTTTTTTTTCAATTTCAAAGAAAAATTTATTCGGAGATCTAGCGAAAGAAAAATTTTTTATTAACTCACCAAAGCTTTCAAGGTTTACCAACACATTCAAAAAAAATTTGAAATTGAAAAAAAAAATTGTTGAATGGTTTGTCAGCTTCGGCGAGTCGGTGAAAGATTTTTTTGTTCTCTCTCAGAGCATCTTCCTTTTGAGATTTGAAGTAATTGTTTTCATTTTCTGATACCATTAACATTTTATTTGGATTGGCATGATTCTATCGATTATATACTGAGAATCCAAAATGGTGGTTCACATTTAAAATTTTTTCCAATTTTATTTGAACCATCACATCATTTATATTTTGTTGGATTAAAGGTGAGTATAATTTCTGTGAGGAGCAATTGTTTTCATTTTCTGATACCATATTGAAAATATTACCATTTCATTTTGCTCGCAAAAGTTTTGAAATTATTTATATTATATATAAATTATATATATATATATATATTTTATTATTATATATATATATATTATATTATTATTATTATTATATATATATCTATTCGATACTAAGTGACATATATAAAATAAAAAAAAAGTGTAACACAGAGCACCCTAAGATTCAGTAACATTTATATATTAGTTGTCTTAATTTAATCCACTCCAATATAATTATATACTGATCCAATTTTATATTTCAAATCTAGCAAAGGGGTGTCCCGATAAACTTTAAGGGATCAAAAATTTAATATATGTTTTTTTTTTGAATATCCAATATTGGTAAGTAATTGAATGTAAAAAAATGGGACTGGACAAGGTATTGTGGGTTAACCCACAATACCTTGTCCAGTCCCATTTTTTTACTTTAAAAAAACAAACAAACTGTAATAACAATAAAATATTTTTATTTACATATAATTATTTACATTTTTTTATATACAACAATTATTTAAATTTTTTTATACAATTTATACAACATGAGGAGGAGAAGAAGAAGAAGAGGGGAGGACTTTCATAATTTCTCTCATAAAGAGTGTGTGTTGTTTTTTCATTTGTAGATACTGTGCATATAATCTATTTAATTTAAAATTGAAATCTATTGAGTAGTTTAAATTTTTTAGTTCTTTAATATTTTTAGCCGATTGGTTAAATTTTCTAAAAGATTTTCTTAATTTTTTTTTAATTTTTAAGGATAATTTTTTGACTAGTGGAAATTTAAGGGAACTTACTGTTCTTCTTCCTCTTCTCCTCCTGGAGGGGCCGGGTGAAGTCGCTGCGGGGACCGGTGAGGCGGCCGCAGAGGAAGGACCAGGTGAAATGGCTGCGGGGACCGAGGAGATGGCGACGGCAGCGGCAGAGGCTGATGAGAGGGAGGCGGTGGCAGAGGCTGATGAGAGGGTGGCGGTTGCAGAAGCTGATGAGAGGGTTGCAGACGATGTGGCGGTGGCAGAGGCTGATGAGAGGGTTACAGACGATGTGGCGGTTGCAGAGGCTGAGAGGGTGGCGGATGTGGTGGCGGCAGCGGCTCTCAAATACTCCCAAAAGGCTGGTTCAAAGCGAGTAGTCTGAAGTTCCCGCAGAGAAATGAACTGGGGCCCGGCAGAGGAGGCGGTGGGAGCGGCAGACCCTTCGCTGCTGCTGGGATGCGATCTCGAGAGCAGCAGTTCCTCCACGCTCGGCAAGTCGGGACTGCTGGAGCGGGAGGTGTCCGACGATAACTGGATCTGTTCTGGAATGTCCAGCTGCCCCTCCAGTCCCTGGTAATAGAATGCGAACCGGCAGAGGGGGCATTGGGCTCTCGAGTAGCTCGGCGCATGGTGTAGCAGGCGCCGGACACACGTCGTGTCGAACATGTGTCCGCAGCGAAGGGTGAATCCGTTCCAGGAAGAGAGAGATTCATAACAGATCGAGCACTCCATCTCGACTGAATCGGTAAACGGAAAGCCGATCTAGACTTTCGCGAGGCCCCGCCTCCGCGTGTCGGGATGAACCAATGGGAGACTTTTCCCCATTGATTATTATGGGACAACTTTTTATTCAGATATTAATAAAAAATTATTTATTTATCATTATTATATCTTCACTGGGGATTTTATTTGAGAACAGGATCAAATTAGACTTTTTATTCATCAAAAAATATATTTATATTATAATGTATTTTACATATGTCATATGGGGCATTTTTGATAGTTTAATTCATTTATTTTAAGTTTAATTTTTCATATGAATTTTCTCGTAAGTTATTTTTGTTACTTATTTACAACTATCTTGACTGTTTTCATATGTATGTATATATGTATATAATAACCCCGCTGTTTGCTATTGTGCAACACAAGTGACTTTAAAAAATTTGACGAGGGTCTTGGCACCAAATTCTTTTTACAAGTGACTGTAAATAATAATAATAAAGAAAAGAACAAAAGACTTAAATCCATCAAAGTCTGCATAAAAATCCAAGCTTTCCTAAACAAACTTTCTCTCACTTCCACAATAATCCTATCCCACGGGAAAAAAAAAAAAAAAACTTTCTGATCTCATTATCTTTCTTTTTTTTTTTTTAATCGGTCCAAGTTCATTCAGTAAAACAAACAGAGAGAAAAAAAAAAAAAAAAAAAAAAGAGCCACCACTTGGGCTATGTGCTGATAAAGGTCAAAGGGCAAGTGAATGAGAAAGGAAAATGTAGCTGTAGCAGAAATAAACAAAACTCAAGTGGGTATATTTATTGCTTTGCTAAGAGCTAGAATTATTCATTCATTTTTATTTTTTTTTAGAATTAGATAGGGAAAAACAGTGATTTACGGGATTAAAAAACAGAGGAACATGCATTCCAAATTAATAAAATTGTAAATATTATTTGACAAAAAGAAAAGAAGAGATAATAATAGATGAATGAATAAATAAATCAATAATTTATTATTTTATTATCTTTATTTATTATTTTTTTTTAAACCAACATTCATATTGTACCATATATTTTACTTAGGTAAATGCGTCCAATTTCTGAAAGATCTAGGTATATTTCGGAAATTTTCGTAATTCGAAATCGGCGAGTTCCCGACGATTTAATGCTAATGTATTAGTAATAAAAGAAAAAAAAAATGCTTTAAAAAAAAAAAAAAAAAAAATCGATTACGAAATCGAGGTATGGGTAAAGATTTGTTTAAGCTATAGATTTATCTCGGTACAGGCCGCGGCCTATACGATGGTGCGGCCTATCTGATAAAAGTTAATTTAATTTCAATGTTTTTTCATTGGTGCGGCCTATACGATGGTGCGGCCTATCTACCGGAAATTACTGTAAACTGAACCAATTCTAACCTGGAAGCGTCTGGTTCAAGCCTTTGGGTATTTTTATACTTGTGAGTCTGCCTGATCAGCTGCGTTGCGTCACCTTCTGGTTGAGGGCATTAGAGAGATTATTAATTGTGGTCTGGATCCTGTAGCTGTTGTTTGTGACCAAGGGGCGAACAATCAATGGCTTTACATGAAAGAACTGGGCATTACTCCTGAAAAGCCCCATTTTGATGTTGATTTGGAAGGAGAAAGCCACAAGATTTATGCTCTATTTGATGCTCCTCATTTACTGAAGAGTGTACACAACAATTTTAAAAAGTATAATGTTGAATTGATGCACAATGGTCTGTTGAAAGTTACAGATTGGCAGCACGTAAACGAAAGCTTGGGAGATTGATGGACTGAGTGCAATGAATTTGAAACTTGCAGCTAAGGTGATGAGTAGATCTGCCGCCTCCATTTTATGCTACCTTACTGCTGCTAAAGTGGTTAATGGTAGCAACACAGCAGATTTTTGGCCATTATGAATGATCTGTTTGACAGTGTTAATGGCAGGATGATTAAACATGAAAACCCATTACTGTCAGCAGTATCAAAAACTTCGCCCCATCTTGAGTCTTGGAAAACATTCACTGAGATTTTGAAACCAGTTAAATTTCAAACTCAAAGAAAAAAAATTAAGTTTCCTTGCTTGCAGGGATGGTTAATCACACTATCTGCTTTCAGGCAATTAATTCCTGAATTGCTGACTAACATCTCATACATTTTGATGAGCAGATTTTCTTTCACAAGATGCTTTGGAAAACTGTTTCTGTTGTTAGACGTAAGGGTGGAAATAATGACCATCCTACACCAATTGACTTTAAATTTCGTGTTCACATATTGATGGCCAAACATATTATGAATTCTTGTAATACAAACTATGAACCTGATGAAGATGCTGTGTTAGTACCTCTTCAGCTCTTAGTGAATTCTGAGGTGCGAGAGTCAAAGGCTGACTTTACCAGAAAACATAATAAAGAGAAGAAGCCTTCAAATGATTATTTATATCATAGTTGATATAATGTTAAAAGTGTATCAATTTATTGAAAGTTTTATATGGTTGTTACACCCCATCTTGAATAATATTATAAATTGATTTTCACTACTTTTTCTTTCAGGATACTGACTTAAGCAGAAAACACGATAAAGAGAAGAAGACTTTAAATGATTATTTTTATCATAGTTGATATAATGTTAAAAATGTATCAATTTTGGCCAATATTTGGCCCATGAATAATAAATGTTGATTTCAATTGTGATTTGTTCAGTGCAGACATCTATAAATATGACTCATACACTATGCAGATCTATGCATTGCTGAAGGCAGTGGTGACCTGGAACAAATTTTTCACCAGTCACAAAATATTTAATTTATTTCCTTGCTCATGAAAAATAATGATAGTGGTTAATTTTAAGAAAAAAGCTCATTAAAGAAAAACCTCTCACAGACTATAAAGCTTTAGGATAATTTTGATATCCCCTGTAAAAAAAAAAAAAATATTTTTTGCATCATTTTCAATAGAGAACATTCTATAGTAAATCTAAATAACATATCAGTTTCAAGGTATTCCATATTTATAATAAACTTATTTGCAATCATGATGCATTTGGTTGATAGCTGATGAAAGGTTGTGCTATTATTACATTCCAAAACAATTGTTACATGTTTTTGTAATTTATAGAGTTTGAAGAAATCCAAATAAGCTAAATTATTTTACATAAATAAATATATTTTGAATTTGGCATTTAAATAAGGTTTCATGGATTGTAAAAATCTACCTATTAATCATTCTTAATTAGGTATTTAATCTTTTTTTTTTCAGATTTATCTGTGGGAATGGAGTATACTCCAGTTGGCATTGTGAACAACAAAAGGAAACAAATTCGACTGTCTACACCGAAGACTGAGAAAATAAAAAAACTCAGCACCAAACTGTATTATCTCAAAAAGGAAAAAAAAAAAAAAAAAAAAAAAAAAAACATGTAAAATTAGGTGGGAGATTGTCAAAATATGCCGTTTTGCATGCAATAAAATGTATGGTATCTCCTGTAATTTACAACTTCATTGCTAACCAAATAAAATTTTCAGGCATTTCTGCATTTGGACGTAGATGGGGTATCAAGGATAAGAATTTGGCCTTGCAACTGTACATGTCAAGACCTAAAGCATATAACTCCCTACATAAATGAGGTTTTTTTGCCTTCTGTGACTACTTTACGTAAATGTGTATCTGGCATTGAAACGAAGCCAGAATTTAATAAATGTATCTTGGAATCGATTAAATTTCTTGCCAGTAAATTGAAGTCGCATGATAAAAAGTGCATCATTTCTTTTGATGAAATGAAGCTTAAAAGAGGTTTGTCATACGATATAAAACATGATAATGTATGTGGTTTTGAAAATTATGATTCTTTCCAGGTATCAAATCCAAGACTTACAACCCATGCACTAGTTTTTATGGTGTGGGTTGTGCAAGAAATAGAAACAAGTCTTTGGGTATTTTTATACTTGTGAGTCTGCCTCATCAGCTGCGTTGCGCCACCTTCTGTTAGAGGGCATTAGAGAGATTATTAATTGTGGTCTGGATCCTGTAGCTGTTTTTTGTGACCAAGGGGCGAACAATCAATGGCTTTACATGAAAGAACTGGGCATTACTCCTGAAAAGCCCTATTTTGATGTTGAATTGGAAGGAAAAAGCCACAAGATTTATGCTCTATTTGATGCTCCTCATTTACTGAAGAGTGTACGCAACAATTTTAAAAAGTATAATGTTGAATTTATGCACAATGGTCTGTTGAAAGTTGCAGATTGGCAGCACATAAGGAAAGCTTGGGAGATTGATTCTCAAATGACTCATAGAATAACTCCCAAGCTTACAAAAAAGCAGGTGGAGGTTGATGGACTGAGTGCAATGTATGTTAAACTTGCAGCTGATGTGATGAGTAGATCTGTCGCCTCCATTTTATGCTACCTTACTGCTGCTAAAGTGGTGAATGGTAGCAAGACAGCAGACTTTTGGCCATTATGAATGATCTGTTTGACAGTGTTAATGGCAGGATGATTAAACATGAAAACCCATTACTGTCAGCAGTATCAAAAACTTCGCCCCATCTTGAGTCTTGGAAAACATTCACTGAGATT
Source organism: Salticus scenicus (assembly GCA_963930645.1). Lineage (NCBI taxonomy): Eukaryota > Metazoa > Arthropoda > Arachnida > Araneae > Salticidae > Salticus > Salticus scenicus. The sequence continues at coordinate 343,731 of CAWVNO010002559.1, read as the reverse complement.
TTGAAATCAGTTGAATTTCAAACTCAAGGGAAAGAAATTAAGTTTCCTTGCTTGCAGGGATGGTTAATCACACTATCTGCTTTCAGGCAATTAATTCCTGAATTGCTGACTAACATCCCATACATTTTGATGAGAAGATTTTCTTTCACAAGATGCTTTGGAAAACTTTTTTTCTGTTGTTAGGTGTAAGGGTGGAAATAATTATCATCCTACACCAACTGACTTTAAATTTCGTGTTTGCATGTTGATGGCCGAACATATTATGAATTCTTGCAATACAAACTGTGAACCTGATGAAGATGCTGTGTTAGTACCTCTTCAGCTCTTAGTGAATTCTGAGGTGCAAGAGTCAAAGGCTGCGGACAGTAATGTTAGTATTGCTAATGTTACTTCTGAAGGCTTCAATTCAAGCACCCATGATGTGCTTACTGACAGCACTGAAATTTTTGATGATAATATGCATGAAGTAAATTCAGCTGCTTATGTTGGCGGCTATGTTGCACTGAAAAAATTTCAGTGCACTGATTCTCAGTTTAAATTAACTAAACAAAAGGAATTATCGAGAGGTCTATTATTTATATATTTTAAGGAATATGATAATGTAAAAAGCGGCCTCAAAGCTCCTTCAGATTCGTGGTTAAAAACCATTTGTGAATTTGGCAGGAGTTTTAGTATTTTATTTAATGTATATAGTAATAAGCCAAATATTGTATATAATATAATTTGTAATTTAAAAGATATTGACCATGATTGGTAAGACTGTCCCAACCATGGCAAAGAAATATGGGAGTTCATTGTTAAAAAGTATGTATCATTAATGCTGTATTGTAAATTAAAAATAATGACTATTATAGTTGACATAATGTTAAAAGTTTATCAATTTATTGAAAGTTTTATATGGTTGTTACACCTTTTGACATCAGATCATGAATAATATTATAAATTGATTTTCACTTTTTCTTTCAGGATACTGACTTTACCAGAAAATATGATAAAGAGAAGAAGCCTTCAAATGATTATTTATATCATAGTTGATATAATGTTAAAAGTTTATCAATTTATTGAAAGTTTTATATGGTTGTTACACCACTTGACATCAGATCATGAATAATATTATAAATTGTATCACTTGATCTCATATCATTGTGTCTTGTATTTCATGAGGCCTCTGGTAGGCTCTGGGTCTCCTGGCAGATAACAGAGGACCGGAAAGTGACGCTCTGCGTTGGAGACCTATGCATCACAAACCGCAGGAGTGTGTTTAAAAACCTACGGAACCACTTCAGAAATTGCCGTGGGACTGCTCTCAGCAGCAAACCCCACCAAGGCTAAACATACTCGTGCTACTCAAAGTCTCAGTCCTCCTCCCATTTCAACCGCACCGGGGATTTCCTTCGCTTTATCCATAGAGCCCGTCTCGGTCTGACTAACCTCAATGCTTATTCCAAACAGGAAAACAAGGAAAAGAAATGCAGATACAATGACTTCCATCTAGAAACTCTGCCCCATGTGCTCAACCATTGTCGTTGGACCGTGTTCAAAGAGAATCAACCACTGGAGTCCGGCCACCTTCGTCCGGACCTGGTCTTACATAACATAAAAGACAAAGAACTTCTCATGATTGACATCACAGTTCCTGTCGAAAACAACTACAATTCCTTCCAAGCTGCCAGGTATTCAAATTCTAAATTTTTCTTCAAAGAGTATTTCATATTGTATTACTTCTTACCTACTACTGTATTTGTGTTTTTACTTCTCTTTATTTTAAATAATTGTTTGTCATTTAATAAATAGTTATTTTCTTTGTAATTTTCATTGTGAATTGATTTCTAATAAATTATTTTAAATTAATTTCTAATAAATTATTTTAAATTAAAGATAGAGATTTCTTATGTAACATATAATTTGTAGCAAGTCAAATTTTGCATCTCCACTTGGCACGTTTTGCAAAAATTACCAACTTGCCGTTAAACTGCCTAGTTGCCTGAAGTAGCAACTCTACAGGAGACACTACATAAGAGTGTGCTATTCACAATGGCAAGAAATGAAAAAAAAACTGCAGAATACATGCTTATAAAATTAGCACAAAAGTACAAAATCATAACAAAATGTAGTTCTTAAAAAATTTAATCACAAAATAAATGAAATTCGGTAGTATAGTACTGTGTGGAACAAAAAAAAAAAGCTGCACTGCAGAAAAATTTATACCTTTTGCATTTATTATAATTTCAAAACTAATGATAGAAATAAATAAAATTGTCATGTTTGCATGATACAAAAGACATAAAATGATACCTATGTGCCTTTTTTATTTAATAAATTGCTTTATTACACTCTACACTTTATCAAGTATTTAATAAAAATCTATATAAAATTTTCTTCTTTTTAACATGTTGAGCGGCATGTGAATTCTTAAGGAAATCCCATTCAGGCTACCCACGCTGCATAGAAGCATATTATGTTTACCGTGTTTCAATAAAAATCATTAAAATGTCTTAATGATATAATCCTATAATAAATAATAAGTAAATTTTAAATAAATTGTCAGTAATTACTTCAAACTATGTAAATTTTTTAGTTTTATATATTTCACACTGTCAGCCATTGGTGGCTGACGTAGCACTGAACGTGTTTAATGTAATATAAACATATATTATGTATTCTATTATGGTTTATTATACGAAATAAACATGTTACATTTTAATGTATGAAATAAAATTATTTGTTATATCTAAAAAATTATATAATAAAAATATGTATTCTGCATTGGGTAATTCCACCTTTATACGGAATTACTGAACATTTTCAAACAGATTGAGATTTGGACTATTTTCAGATCTGGTAAAGAAATTCTATGATATTGTTTGTGAAATTTAAAGTGAAAAAAGTTATAACTTACAGAATTATAGGTGCTCATGAGAATGGATAGGTAATTTTAGCAATTTGGATCAAGCAAACGTGCCACAGCCACAGTGCATTATCATTTTGAAATGCTAATTGTAGAAAAGTCTGAGATACCTCCAAAATACACGGTCAGGCACTAATTTTACAATGGTCATGTTTTATTTCAAGTTAATCGACCCCTTAAGCATGAAAATTTGCCCAACTCCTTGAAAAATTATGTACCTCCATACCATAATGTATGGTGTTTTAAGAGAGTGATTTTCATTATGTCAGTCACATTTTTGTCATCAGACCTGCTTGTTTCCTTTAGCTTGAAATAAGTTAAACTTGACTAATAAGAAAGAAACATTTCCACACAATAATTACCTGATCATTTTTTAATTCTTTTAGCCCCCTGAAGTCTTGCTTTCCAAATTTTTTTCATTAAAAAATGGATCTTTTCAGTTTTTCTGGATCAGTTACTATCTAGTTTTGCTCCTGCTTGCTACGATAAGTTATTTTTCACTGCACTATTTTTTTACATCACTTTATCCATTATGTCTGCTAAACCTAATAGCTATACAGCTAACTTCAAGCTGCAAGTATTTGCCTTTGCCAAAAGCTCTAACAAAAGTATGGCTGTGCGCCATTTTTCAATTAACGGAAAACAAGTTCGAGAGTAGAGGAAAAGGCATAGAGAAATAGCCGAGATGCCGAAAGCAAAAAAAGCAACATGTGGTCATCAACCTATGTTTGCCACCTTAGAGGAGAGACTGGTCAGTTGGATTCAAGAATCCAGAATGAAAGGTCTAATTATCACTCATACGGATATCCGGATTGGGGCGCTCAGACTTATGAAAACGCCAGAATTTTCCCAGGATAAACTCGCAGATTTCGTAGCATCAGATGGGCGGTGCAATTGTTTTATGAACCAGCACAATTTGTGTATCAGAGCATGAACCAAGCTTGCACAAAAACTTCTTGCAGATTTGGAAAGCAAGTTTGAATCGTTCCAACGATATGCGATTAGTGTGCGGAAGAAATCCTCTTTTGAACTTTGTCAAATTGGCAATATGGATGAGATGCCCATTTTCTTTGATCTGCCAGCGAATTATACTGTCGACAATAAAGGCAGCAAGACAGTTTTTATAAAAACTACCGGCCATAAAAAGTGCCTTTTTACGGTTATTGTTTTGGGCTGCACAGCTGATGTGTAATTTTTAAGAGAAAGCCTTTGCCTAAGGCAACAAAATTTCCAAGTAAAGTTGTAGTACATGCCCACGAGAAGGGGTGGATGGATGAAAATGGTATCCTGGAGTGGCTGGAGAAAGTATGGAATAAAAGGAAAGGCATCGTATTCCATAAGCCATCCATGCTGGTTCAGGACTCATTCTAGGTGCATCTAAAAGATGCAGTGAAGGATAAAGCTGAAAACGAGTCGCCGTAATACTGGGAGGCATAACGTCAATTCTGCAGCTGCTGGATGTTTGTATAAATAAGCCGTTTAAAGACCGATTGTGTCGATAATGGATCGAGTGGATGGCCTTCGAAGACAAAGCCCTCACAAACGGAGGAAATTTGAAAATGGTGTATATAGAGACCATTACGCAATGGGTTGTTTGATTGCCTTTTTATGGCACAAGGTCCACAAAGGGATATACTGCGCCAAACAGATGGATTAAAAAATAAAGAATAAAATGTAGCTTCTGGATGGGTTTTACCCATCCAAATGGTCAGTAACATTACGCAATGGGTTAAGGATTCATGCGAAGAAGTTTCTTCAGAAATAATCTTCCGTTCATTCAAAAGATGCTGCATTAGTAATTAATGCTATGGACAAGGGCGAAGAAGATTTTGTCTACGAAGATGATTAGGTAAAACTGACCTAAAACTGTCCTCCGCTTCGTACCGTCAACAATAGTTTGGTTGAATCTTTCTGCAACAGAATTTTGTTCCGGTGAATAAATGTTAATAAATTCATGTTTTATGCCCTTTAGCTCACAAAAAGATTTAAAATTATTATTTTGAAACTCTTTCCCATTATCTGATCTAATAGCTTTTACCTGACAGTTTAAAAATCTCTCCGCTCTTGTTACATAATTTCTAAAGTTTTTAAATACCTCAGTTTTTGCTTTCATAGGAAATATTGTTACTTTACGAGAAAACTCATCGATAATTGATAAGAAAGACCGTTTCGGCCAGTTATTTTGCATGGTCCCCATAGATCCATACGTAATAACTCAAGAGGATGTCTAGACCTTATTTGACCATGGGGTTTAAAAGAAATTTGTCTTTGTTTTTAAGTTTACAAGTTTCACAAGAAGCTTCATTGACTGTTAATTTAGGAAGCCCCCTCACACTATCATATTTACAAGTTCTGTCAATTAGTTTAGGACTAGCATGAGCAATGCCACATATTAAAATATTCCTTTTGAGTATGTAAAACTTCAGTTTTTGTACCCTGAGAGTTTCTTTTATGTGAAGTTTTAGAAACTTCAAATTTAACATTTTTCGTTTCTTTGGATGGAATTTTTGGAAATAAATAATAAAAAATTAATAATAAATAATAAATAAATAAATAAAAATAAAAATTTTGGAAATAAATAATAAAATTGCAGCTACGTTCCTTAAAACTACCAATCGACGACGCATCCAAAATGTTGGATGTGTGCCAGCTTGTGATTTGGAAAACATCCAGTAATTCACGCTCTGTTATCATTTGTTTTCTCTAAGCTAAATGACTGTCACCCCTATTTTAATAGTGAACTCGTTGAATTAGCGCTTGCGCAGAGGCTTCCACAGGTTGAGGAATAAACAAAATGCTACAAATTATACACACACAACTAGCTGCGTCTTGTTCTTTAAAAACGTAGTTCCACAAACAATTTTCAACTCTTTATGTCAAAATCAACGTCTTACTTATATTTTTAATTACTAATATATTTTTTAGTAATAAACATGTTACTACTTTTTAATACAGTAATGAAAATTTCAATCAAAAGACAAATGTAAAGTCATTAGTACTTAAGACGGTCATAAGAAGTTTTAATTTTTTTTTAAAGTGTTGCACACATTTTATATTTATGCACTTTTTGGTAGTATTACTAGACATATAGTCCAGTCAATAGGTAGGTAAAAAAGGGCTTACCTAGCAAAAGGTGGGGTAGAAGATTTTTCTTTTTTAATTTGTACATATTAGTGTCAATATGAAAAAAACGAGTTATCCAGCATGATCGACCCTGGGAGAATTTTTGTCGGCTGAAAAACCTCGAAAATTTACTACTTTTTTTGAAATATCTCAGAAATGGCTAAATTTAGCGATATTTTTCTATTATAAAGTTTAAAGAAGATTAAATTTCCTACAATTTTCTTTGTTACAACTTTTTTGTAGTACTAAAAGCAAGCGTGTTACAGCCTCTTGAAACTTGGCATTTTTTCTCAAGCTAATAAAATACAACTCAAAGAAATGTGTCGGTGCATAAACGTTTATTAGAAAACGGAAAGAAAGGAAGGGAGATATTCAGCTGTCTGACCTTAGGAAATGACATCTGCTTCGTAGCAAAGAAGGTATTAAAAAAAAAAACTGCCTGGCACCCCCCCTCCCCCTTCAATTAAAAAGCTCTCCCTTTCCTCCCGCCTCTTCTCATCCTGTAGTATGCTGCGCCTCGGCTGAACATCTATATATGTTATTCAGTTCAGTTCGAACGTGCGAACGTACTGTTTCAACCCGTGAGCGTTTTCTATTACAATAACCGGAGTGTTTGTTTTATTTTCGAAATCAGTTTGAATAAAGGTGAAGTAAAGATTTTGAAGGTATACAAAAAAAGAAGAGAAAGGTATACAAAAAATCTGTAAAAGTGCAATGCAAACGTCAAAATGAAGAACATTAGTGTTTTTGTTGAAGAACCTAAAACAAGTAAGAATTCACAATGCCTGTCACAACGATACGTCAATGAGCGAATGACTGCAGCATATGTCATACAAATGGTGATGGAGCTGGTCCAAACAGTGCGGCTCCATATCTTCCATCAAGAATTGAAGGTTTCAGTTTTAAAGATCAGTGTTTCTTGTGTAGAGAAGGGGATACTCGAAGATTTCTTTAAAAAACAGGAACGACTTCCTGAGCATGAAAGAAATTTTATCCACCATGCTATGAAACTGGGTGTGAAAGAAACAATTGTGAATGGTGCCGAAAATCGTGGGGATGAGAGAAGAAAAAAAGTACTTGAATGCATCGGAAATGTAAAAGGTTTAGTTGCTATAAATGCTGGGTATCACAGGTTTTGTCATCAAAAACTGCATTGGAATCCTAAAAGTGAGATGAAACGAGGATATTACCCTGCAAGTAAAACTGATGAGGCAATGGAATCAATTTACTCCTACCCTGAAAAAGACTCGGAGGAGTGCCAGTCTCATAAAATATTAGATGAATAAAATAGAGGGTGATTTTCGCCCTGGCATCAGAACGGTTACATCATGCTTTGCAAAAAATATGGTGAAGATGTTTTAAAAGCCGAAACTGCCAACTAGAAAGCTGTTTGCTTCCAAAATGTTGGCTATAAAATACTCAGTGAAACTGGTATAGTAACAAGGACTCTGATCCTCAACAGGAAAATGTCGTACTAATTTCATCATTGGACGAGGCTGAAGAAGATAAGCTATTCTAAGAGCTTATATAATTACTGCAAGACGGAGAGGAACAATTTGAGGATGACACACCTTCCTTCTACTTCTGATGACCATTGAAATTTAAGAACCCGGGCTTTCAAAACAACCACAAAGAAAATGAACATGTATATTATACATTAATGTACGTTTCTTTATTTGTTTCAAGGCTAAATGAATCTCCCTATAATTTATGTTTAAAGTTAAATTTCTACAATTTACTTTTGTAATTATTTGCTATTGTTCTTCAAACAAGTTTGCCTATTTATGAAGTTCATTTAAAATTAAGATTGTGTATTGTTATTATCATCAATATTAATATAGCAGTAATTAATGTTTATTACAACATTATGTATTATATCTAAATATCATTAATGTTTTATACTTTAATAAATAGTAGAATTAAAATATTTATGCATCAGTGCATTGAGTTTTTGCTTATTAGCACCCTAATATTCATTCATTTACATTTATATACAAATATTTTATATTTTTTTAATTTACCTTTGTATGTGTTTGAGTGTGTATTATGTGTTGCAGTGATAGAATACTATAAATCGGCGGTTATTGGAGTCTGATGATGACTATTGTTGTTAGGCCAGAATTGTCAGTGCGTGGCCCGGGGGAGGGGGGGGGGGAGTTAGTAAAAAGGAAAAGGGAAAAATTAAAAGGGAGCAGATTTGTTATCTGTCGTCCTTAGTGAAAAAAAATAAATGATCGTCAATTTATCTGGCGAACATATTTAATTCCTATCAAAAATCACGATTATTTTAACAAGGTATATTTTTGTTAAAAGAACAATCAATAATATAAAACAGTATTTCTTACAATATATATTGAAAAAAAAAAATACATCTGGCGTGTGTATTTCCGTATTACATTTTTGATCACCAAATCCAAAAATCCCAAGGACAACAGATATCAGAGCTATACCATTAAAAGTTAAGCTTTCTGTAAATAAAGCTTCTAATTCTAATAATTACTATACATTATTTATAAGGAGTAATGCGCTTTCTTTACGAAGTTGAGAAAACTGCTTATTTTCAAGAAGCTGTTACGTGCTTGCTATTAGTACTACAAAAAAGGTGTAATGAAGGAAATTGTAGGAAATTTAATCCTCTTTAAACATTACAATAGAAAAATATCGATAAATTCAGCCATTTCTGAGATATTTCGAAAAAAGCCAAAAAACTAGTAAATTTTCAAGGTTTTTCAGCCGACAAAAATTCTCCCGGGGCCGTCCATGTTGGATAACTCGTTTTTTGCATATTAGTACTAATATGTACAAATTAAAAAAACAAAATCTTCTACCCCACCTTTTGCAAGGTACAATGTATTTATTGACTGGACTAATAGTAAGCTACATTATATATTTTTTCTGTGATTGTACCTATGAGTGAACTAGGAATAAAATTTTGAAAAAAAATATTTTCATTTTTTATAGCGTCTATTTGATCCATTATCTCCAGAACGCAGCGAGATGAGAGGCTGAATTTGTGTCAATTGTAGTTTTATATCTTGCAGATGTTACCACACGAGTCATTTTCAAAATACCTTTCTGGGGCCGCTGACCCTACCTTATCCTGCTAGACCTTTTTAAAGAATTATAATTCATGTAATCGTAACAAATCAGCAGCAGGATTAGATTGCATGTGATACAACCTCATTGAAGAGAGAGTCCAGCAAAATAAGAAAAATTTTAGTAGTTTCAATACCAAACATACTGCGAGTTTGGTGAAGTCCTCGCTGAGAGCTACTGTGGCAAGCATAAAAAACAAATAAGGTCTCCTTTTCGAGTTTAATTAATAACTAGTTATTATGATAACATGCCAGGAGGCAATAAAGAAAAAATTGTTGGCAGTAATCTGCTCACTATAGCAGGTACAGGGCTAAGACAAATTAAGGGAGTAACCATTTGGTGGAATTTTAATCATTTGTGTTAACAATCTGCATTGTTACCACCTGATGGCCACACACATCTTCAAATGTTCAAAAATTGATTGTGTATGAGATCTGCATCAGTTGCCACCCGTGATGGACACATGCATCTTCAAATGTTAAAACAAAATTATATGAGTGATTTTTTTTTTTTTTTTTTTTTTTTTTTTCACAAATCCTCTTTGGGAAGAATTTTCTTTTTACAAACTCCTAGAAATAATAAGAAAAAGAAATGAGGCTGATTTCATTCAGGCTCATAATTTATCTGTAGTTAAATTGAGCAAGATGATTCGAATATTAAAATCTAGAGAGATGTCTGAGGATTGTGTGACAGCAGATGCAGTGGGACTATTTGCTGAGAATAGCAGAGTAGAAATTTTTAATAATAAAAAAAATAGACACATTCCTATGAGAAAAATATTTTTCAAATGCAGTAGATGATAGAGTTTTAAGGAAAGGTCAATGATCAAACAAAGTCATCCTTATTAAATTTCTTAGATGCAAAAAAATTGTCCAAAATCATTGGATTGCCCTACAATCCAATTCTAAAAACTGGTATTTGATATATGATTACTTGCAATATGGATATAGAAGATGGATTAGTGAATGCTACATGTGGCATTTCTAAAGCATATCATATTTAGAGCACAAGAACTGAAGCAATTATGGCTTGATTTTGAATCGAAAGAAATTTGGAATGAAGCCTAGTTGCTATTTATGAACCACATAAATTATGAAATAGAAGAATCTCTAACAATATATACGGACATCAATAATAAACATTGTCGTAAATAACTTGAAATTAATTTTCTGGTTACCAGAAAAATTTTCCTCTAACTCCTGCAGAAGCTGTTACAAAACATAAAAGCCAAGGTCAGTCTTGTGAATAGATATGCTTTAATTTCAATGCAAGTAAGCGATTCACTAGGTCCATATTGTATGTTGCTCTAAGCGGCATCACCTCACTTGCAGAGTTATATATTTTAGGAGATTTCAGTCTCCCAAAATCTACTGAAAAGCATAAAATAATAGATGATAAATTAGATAGATTAAGGAAAATAAACAAGTGTCAAGCCAGTCAAAATTCATTTTAAAAAATCCCAGTTTTACGATCGCATATAAAGGAAAATAAACAATTTTACTAGTGATATGTGGTATCATCAGGCGGACATAATTTTCATCTAACTTCTTACAAAACCAGATTGCGAAATACAAATGGATATATATATATATATATATATATATATATTGTTTTTAATTATCCAGTCTAATGCAACAAGAAAAACATGTGCATTGTTTGTTGTCAACTAAAGGAGAGACGTTGTTGATCAACACACAATTGATACAGAAAAAAGCGCATAAACAGAATTAATAACAATGAAAGTAGATGATCACATAATTGTTACGGGATATAAGTCGGCCAAATTTTCAAATTCTAAATTTGAAACCAATTTGAAGAAAATTTTAAATTTATACCTAAAGATAGGGGTAATAAGTAAAAATAAAACAATTTGAAATTTCAATTTTGATATTATAAATGAAAAAAATTATCAGATATTTTTTTCTCATATAATTTTAATATGCCAATTACAAGGGTAGTAGTGACTTAAAAAAAATTTCAGGACATACGCACTAAAAATATCCTATTTTCAGAATACCTCAGCTATAATTTCACTGAAATTTCATACCTGCCAACTTCTCACAGGAAGAATCAAGATGATTCTCAAAACACAAGAAGATTTCGTTAAAAATCAAGATTATTCTCTATATAGTAGGTATACCGTATATTTCCGTGTATAAGCCGAGAATTTTTGGAAATTTTTCGGAAGCTGTATTATATAATGATCGGCTTTTATACGAATCTACATTTCTAGCAAAAAACGTACTTCAGAAACAATGATTGAATACATATATTTTAAGCTTAAAAAATATATATAAGGTAAAATAGTTATATTAAACCTTATTTTTAAATAATTATCACATAAAACTCTTAAATTAGCAATTCTAAATTTATTTCATGAAACGCTCGATGTAGTCACGTTTGTTTACATTTCTTTTTGACCTGCCGGTAACTGAAGTCATCGGCAGAGTGCACGAACGGAGTAAATTCTCTGTCTGATTCAGAAATAGTATAAGAGAAACTTGAAAAAAACAGGACTCCCGATCATATTTTTAATTTATACAATTAAATTTAAATCATCTCTGTTTAAAATGTTTCTAGGCTTACACTAGCAAAAGCGGCAAAGCTTCGTTTTTTTTATAGAAGTATTTTTATTTTGTTGAAGATTGCCTTGAAGCACTGATAAAAATACTGAAAAGTAGAAATATACAAAATAATTTAGACACGTCATTAAAAAAAAAATCGATGCAATTGGACTTTACACGGCTTATTTATGTAAACATCCAGCGGCGGCATTGCTTCATCGACGTTAGGGTTAGGTCTTCCGGCCCGGTATTACGGTAGCCATTGTTTTCAGCTGCCGGGACTTGTGTTTGCCTCCCTTTGGTAGGGTTGCCAGAGTTAAAACTATCGCCGTTGCCGAACACACTGCGAATGTTTTACGTTATGGCTAAGCAAGGTAAGGAATTCTATTGGATAACCACGCATTTCGCGCAATTTCATTGGACAGATTATCCTGAAGGTTGTATAGATTGGCAATATTTTCTCCATTTTGGCGATATACTCGAACTTTAAAAAGAGTATTTTTTCAATTCGGCTTATACACGGGTTTGCAATTTTGGGCAAATTTCTGCAGGGAAAAATGTACTCTCGGCTTATATATGGATCTGATTATATTCGGAAATATATGGTAATTTTTTAACTAATCCGATCCAAAAAATATGTACACTCAAGAGCCAAAACATTATGACCACCCCTATATTTTGCAATGAACTCGCCTGGATGACGTGAAAGGTACGTGATCAGGTGGGAGTTGTATTTAACTGCTTGAAGTATCATTCTTTCACTTACTTTTAAGTGTGATGGGAAAGGCTGCGGATCTAAGCAACTTTGATAGAGAGCAGACTGTAGTGGCTCGAAGGCTCGGAACAAGCATTTCCAAAACTGCACGACTTGTGGGTTGTTCGTGATCTACAGTTGTTAGTACTTATGCAAAGTGGATGAATCAGGGTTGATACTCAAATATGAGAAAAAAATTCCCTGAGTTTTCTCTGAGTTCCCAGACAGTTTTCAAGAAAATATTAGTGACATATTACAAGAAACACTCCTCTAGACAGGACAAAATACAGCTACTTCCACTGTATGATGTCATTATTGCCGATCATGATAGAAATTCAAGTAGAAATCATTGTGTTTGCATGCATATTTTCAGAATACTTAATCATATGAATTTTGATATGAAGCTAAACAAGAAAAATATAACTTGAGAGAAAGAAAATATGTTTTTCCAGGTTTTCTAACTGATTTTCCTGGACTTAGTGGTTCATGCACCATTTACAAGTTGGAGAAGGAGTAGACCAAATTCATGAAAGAGTCAAGATTACTGGGAGGAGAAAGGACACAGCCATTCGTTTTAGCCATTGAAGACAGAAGCTGCTCTCAACAAGCTTTTTGTATATTCAAAAACAATTGTATAGAATTAAATTCATTATTAAAGGCTGTTGATGTATGTTTTAAAATTACATACATTTTTTATGTAAAGTAATAATGTTTAGTTGTTTTTAAATTACTTTTACAAATGCAAGAATTTTAGAAAAAACATCCCCTCGTGTGTTTTTAAAATATTAATTGTTGGGATAAGATTTTTCAGCTTTTTAGTTACATTTATATTTTTGTAGATTTAATTTTTCAGCCTCTTTTCAGTTTTATTTTTAGCTTTTCACATATGTATTTATTACATCATCTAATCAATTTTTTTACTATCAGTGTGAAGAATTGAATACTAAATCATTATTTGTTCTTTCTTCTTATATATAGATAGATTAAATATTACAAAACATTTACAACTGTAATAATATAATGCTTATATCAAATTCTTCTATTTAATTTCAATCTCTTGTTTTCGCATCTTGGGTACTTACGTATTAACGCCACCGCAGCAGAAGTTGCGCTTATGCGGCAATAAAGAACAATCTTGTGTTTGCACACAAGAGACATCATTTGGAATCTTATTTATCAGAGTTCATATGGCGATAGCATCAGGTGAAAGAAATTAGAGACTGTTTTGAATCTATGTTAAACTCTATATTGGCCCATTTTCCACCGAAATCAAATTGACTACTTTGTTTTTAAATAAAGTGTTTTGATTTTTAAAAAAGTGTTTTATTTTACGATTAGTCGCAAATATTTTAGGTGTAGATTGGCGGCACTACGTATTAACTGCAGTGGTGTTAATACGAAAGTACGGCATCTTGTTTCAGTTTTTTTCCCCCGAATATCTCTGTAATTGTCAGATTTCATGCATTTTTTCATGTCAGTTTGTATGCCTTTTTAAATATTTACATATTTTACTGCCATAATGTTTAGCACATTTTGTAAGAAATCTTTCAACTCTTCTCGTGATCTCTGCCACCATATCAGAGCTCACCATTTGCAAGTTCAACATTACATATGCTATGTTAATGTCTGCAGATAATCGCTTAATAAATTATATAACTATGAGTGACATTTGTGTAGATATATTAATAATAAAATTTTAGAAGAAAAATTCAGCCAAATGGAAATTATTTCCCAAGCAGTTCAGAAGATAGCCTATTTTTGCCAACTCGTTCAGAGGATAGCTTGTGTTTGCCTATTAGTTCTTTTGCAAAATTCAAATCTTCCTCTACTTCATTGTCAAATTTTAATTCAAAATACAAAATATTAAATGCTCTTAAAGCAAACGACCATTATGTTGATCCATGCAAAGTTATTCTTGGCACATGGTATGAGCAAAAATTAAATAAAAATGGTATTTCTTGTCAAATACTTAGGAAAGATACTTGTCAGTATATTTCTATTTTGGATACAATTAAACAAATTATTTCTGTTGATGGTTTTCTTGATCTGTTTTAGGCATATAAAAGTAACATTATGTCTCTTGTGCTTTTGTTAAGTAATATCCAAGATGAATTTTTTTTATTACTCTAATCCAATTTTTACATCTGCAGATACAATAATTGAATTGTATATAGATGATGTTGAGATAGTAAACCCACAAGGTTCACATACTGGTATCCATAAAATGGAATTTATTTTTCAATTAAAGATTTGCCAGTTTGCTTGCAATCTTTTTTTAGATTCTATTTTTATAGCTAACATTCATTATTCACTTTGGCATGTGGTGGGAGACAATTTGGGTTTAAATAAATTGGTTGGATTTGTTGAATCACTTTCTGTTAATTATTATTGTAGATTTTGTATGGTATATAAAATTGATATGCATAAAATGATAAGGAAATATACTAGTTTATTATGTTTAAAAAGAACGACATGATGCATATGCTAATAATGTCATTGTAGAAAATATTACATCAGCTATGTGTGGGGTTAAGAGTCGTCGTCGTCGTCATTTGAATGAGTAAGGTTATTGGCATGTAACTGAGAATTTAGCTGTGGATGTCATTCATGATTTATTTGAAGATTGGTGCACAACCGAAACCTTTCTAATTTTGCATCAATATATTTTTAATGACGAATTTTTTACTCACTGTATGTTTTTAGATCGTATAATAAATTTCAATTATGGTAAATGTGATTCTAAATGTAACTCAGTTTCAATCAATAGAGATAAACTGTTAAATATCGATGGTTGTATGAGATATGAGAGTAAACATTATCCATCAAAGAAAAGTGCATCAGCCTTTGGAAATTTCATAAATTTGGCTAAAACAATTGCGCTTTGACATCAAGTAAAAATGTCACATATACTGCACAAAAAATATTTTCAAATTAACTGTATATCAAATGTTTTGGGAAGTAAATTTATAAAAATGCATAGTTTGCAGCAATAACAACACTATGCTAAAATAAAGGTTATTTCGATGATAGACATACTTAAATGCAGTTCAAGTTTTAATGAAACAGCATATTCTCAGAATATGACTATATTTTTTTCTTCTGACTATGACTTGCCAGTTTTTGGCAAGATAAAATATTTGTTCATATATGAAGACAATGCATATTATTTGTGATTTATTTGAAACAACTGGATTTAATGAGCATTTTCACTTTTATGAAGTCAGGTCATTAGATGTTGTAGATATAACGTGTTAAAAATTTGTTTAATTATGTACCTTTACATGTGAGAAAGTTGTATATTTTAAGTGTAAATCAATGAATATAACATTAAAATACAAGTCATGTCCTGTCTCTGACAACAATTCAAAGTTAAGTATTTTATTTTATATTTCTTTTTATGAGAGTCTCATTTTTATATTGTTAGATATAAAACTTTCTTTTAGTTGTAGAAAAGCTAGTAAATGGTATGCTTCTGAGTATATAAGTGTTTAATTATAAAATTACGAATTTCGTGTTTTTAAATTTCAGCTCACAAAAATAATTTTATAAGAAGTATAATTCATAAAATTCTATACTGACAAAATACATCCTGAAATACAAGGGCTGAATTTTCTGAAATTGAGCTGTTTTGTTACTTATTGATACATTTACATTATTTGATTAAATTTCAAATTTGTGTTGCCAACGCAAATATTTTCCTGTGATTGTTTAAACATTACTGCCACCATTCAGATTTTCTGTAAACTTTTTTTTTTTTTTTTTTTTTTTTTTTTTTTTTTAATGGAAAATTTTTCTTATCTCAAAAAAATACTAGAAACACTTACGATTCTTTTCATAAGATTTGGCAGCTATAGTTTAAATAAATAATAAATAAATAAAATAAACAGAGTGTGTATTCCTTCCTTTATCGTTTCTTACCTAAACTAGTATTTAGGATTTGCTTTTAACACTTTGACCACTAAGAATTACAAGGGTTAGCAGTCACAATGACCTGTTTACGATCATGTATGCCCCGATGTTTTTGTTAGATTTAAAGGACTTCAATTCTCACAAAAGTAATTTTAAATGCATGCTTTACAATGCATCTTTGTCTTGTGATCTCAATCTTTTTGCATCGGATTAAGTTTTGACACATGCAGCACCAAATGTGGTGTAAATAGCAATGTCAATTAACTATTTTTATGTATGTGCTTTTGTGAGAAATGAAGTCCTTTGAATCTAACGAAAACATTGTGACCGCTAACCCTTGTCATCCTTAGTGGTCAAAGTGTCAAAAGTAAATCCTAAATACTAGTTTAGGTAAGAAATGATAAATGAAAGAATACTTACTCAATTCTAAGAGCTTGAGATTGAGAAAAGGGAAGGAAATCTTTTGATCAAATCTTTTAGATCACAAGACAAAGATGCATTGTAAGCTAAGTATTATGTATTTTTGCATAGATTTTCAAAATATTGCCAGAAGATGAAAATATCTTCTTATTTAAATGTTTATTGAATTAAATACGACTTATATTAACTGCCATGATTCTATTAGCTGCAATTTTGGAGAATATATCAATTATGAATTTAAAAAGGAGAGAGAAAATGAAGGAAATACTTGATTATTTGTTCTTAAAAAAATAATTGATGTTATAGAGATTGTTTATTTTGAATATTTTATTTTTTCTATTGCTAAAATTACTTTTTTTTTAATGAGAAATAATATTCAAGTACTTATACTTATGTAGAAAATTAATATTCATGTGCACTGTTATTAAAAATGTCAAATAACAAGTCCTACATGACTAACATTTGCAATAAGATTGAATGCATATCAAGTTAAATATAAGACACTTCTCTGTTTTCAGAAAATTGCAATGTGCTGGAACTTTATTCAAACACATTGAACTTAAATTCAACAGACCATTATATCATTAGCTGTGGGTAAAAAAAAATAAAAAAAAAATTCAAGTTATTGTAGGTATGTCTCTCTCCTCAACTCCCTGAACTGATTTTATGCAAATAACTGTCAGTATAATTAAAAAATAAAACAAAACTTTCCTCTTGCTTCACACATTTATATTAAAGTTGACGCTGTTGTGAAAATTTTGTAAGAAAGTTGCATAATGAGCTTCATACATCTATTCCTTTTTTAAACAAATTACTGTTCCATAAAAAAAAAAAAAAACATGGCTTCTAATAAAGGTTTAACGCTTACCTTTCAAAACAATACTAACTCCATTTTCTGGTGACCCTCAGTTATGAAATTTCTTCATTTAACAGGTTAAATTTAAAACTGACAACTACAAATGGGATGAATCTCATGCTTTAGAATTCGTAAAATCAAAGTCAGCACATACCGCCTTTAAGTTCTATGTCTTTTCCCCAGCTTGCCAAAAATATTGATGAATTATTCACCATATTCAGGAAATATTTTAAGGCAGAATCTGCAATTTCAATCACACAACAATTTAATGAGTTTTAAATTTGATCTCAACATTAATATTTTTGAAAACAAGCTCAAAAATCTAGTGATAAAAAGATTTCCTGATATGGATGGTAATTTAATGATCTCTCATTCCACAACCAAGATGTGTTTGAAAGTACTTTTAAAATTTTGTCACATTCCATCCTTAAATAAGAAATTTTGGTCAAAAATTACACCCAAAAAATGGGCAGCGTCAACAACCGAAATAGGTCTGTCATCTATAAAAATCTGTGGATTAGGATGAAGACCACATTTGCAACAAAAATGCACACACTGTGTTTTGTCACTAGAAATAGTAAAACCATTTTAGCTGCAACTGTCATTTAATGAAGCGCATGTCATTTCCCTGGCAAGATATTTGCAGGCCGTCAGCATATAGACAGCCGTGAAAACTTTGTGGGAGTTATTTTAGGATGTCATTGATTTTTAACCCTCAGTCAGGAGTGTGTGATCTCTCAGATGCAAGCCTTTTAAAATCTTAGTTTTTCCACCGAAAATGGGAATTAATGACCTTGTCCTTCCGGTCACCTTCTACTCAGGAATGTTGTTCTTCTTGAGAGCGAAGGGGGAAGGATTACACTTTTGGAGTTTATTTGAAGCTGTGCATTCTCAGATGCATGTGCCCGACAACGGTTGTCCTTTACGATGAGTTCCAAACGATACTTGGATTTGAATAACCCAGCAGATTTAGAAATCACGCAGAAAATTTCATTTAGTGATGGAGAAAAATTAAATGATGAAAAATTGGTCGAAACTGAGGATGAAGAAGATATTTTAGAAATATGTGAGCTTCCTTCGGAATCTAAAAATAATTTTAGTGATTTAGAAACTGAAGGTTGTAATTTTAATTCTGATGGCAATAATTTTATCAGTAAAGATAGATCAACAAGATGGGCAAAATTAATGGGAAATGGGATGTAAAAATGTAAAAAGAAGGGCACATAATATTATAACTAAATTACCTGGCGTAATAGGTACTGCACAAAATATTAGAATTATATACGATTCTTGGAACTGTTTTTCTACATATGAAATTCTAGACATACAGTATAGGATCTGTTATCCAAGAAAGCTTGGGACCTGGGATATTCTGGATAAGGGGTTTTTCCGTAATTCGGAACACTTTATTATATGTATAAAAATGGTACAAAATAATTTCATAAATAGCAGTGAAAGTGATAAACATAATATATATACACACTTTACCTATATATTTGTTGATTTAATAAATTATTTCCACAAAAAAAAAAAAAAATTCTTAATTAGAATTTTAAACGACAAATAATAATAATAAATGAAAAATAAACATATATAAAAAGTAATTTTGGACCAGAGTAAAATCCTTTCATCTGGATTTTGCAAACATTTCTATATTTTTTTGCTTATAGTGTGTCTCTGTTACTAATTGTTCATAAATGTTTCAAATATTTTTAGCACATAAAATTTTATGAAATGAATTCTAAAAATAGTGGGAATTAATAAAAAATATTTAAAATTTTTATAACAATTGAGACTTCATGCAAGCGACTTGAGTTCAAGAATAAAATTCATGTGTTATTGGCCACTTTGATGTTTGTTTATTACAACAATATACCATAAAAATTCATTTTCTAACCTAAATTTGCAAAGTTTCCAGTAATTATTTGGACAATTTTGTGCTCACCATATTTCCCCAGAATAACACCGTAGCATTAAAGAAAGTGCATTGTAAAACTATAATTCTACCACTGCTCTTGTTTAACTTTAATTCTTTAATTTTACGAAAATTAAAATTTTTTGTAATTGGCATTTTGCATTCTGGTTTTCTGAACATTCTAGATAATGGGTTTCCGGATAACGGATCCTATACTGTAATTGTCACTAATACAAATAAATTTATTTCTTCAATTAGAAGAACTTCGGTCGAGAAAGAGACGCACCAGATACAGATACAATCAAAATTAAAGCTTTCATTGGTTTATTACATTTAGCAGGTCTCTAATGAAGTAATAGACAAATTTTATAAGAATTGTGGTCTATCGAAGGAATGGGAGTAGAAATGTTTAGAACAGTAATGTCAATAAAACGTTTTAAATTTTTGCTTCTATGCTGTAGATTCGACGAAAAACAGACAAGAGATGAGAGGAAGAAATTAGACAAACTAGCTCCAGTAAGAGAGATTCATATGAAATACAGGTTGTGTTTGCATAACACAACAAAATTTTATGAAGTAAAGGAAATTTCTGGTGAACATAATTTTCATAAGAATCTAATATTTTATGAAATAAATGGATATGATACTAGAGAGTACCGACTTGGATTCATTCTTAATCATGAAGGTAATTTGCTTAAAAGAGTTAATTTACAACAGCGTCCAGTTTTAAACAGTTTTATTCAGTAGAAAGTGTTTTTGAATTTTGCAAAAATAATTATCGTATGAGAGATATTAATTCTAAAACTCATTTTGTTTTTGATGTAAAAAAAAAAAATAAGTTCATAAAGATAATTTTAAATATTCTAATTGTGGGGTTAAATATCATTATTCAGGCTCCTATACAAATCTTTTGGGAAATATGCGACAGATCGGCTCTTTGGATGGTTATGTTAAATTAAATATTAGGTTTGAACAAGAAATTATAGATTTGGGTTATGAAGATGTTAGCCACCAATTAAATAAAATTAAATTTGTAGTTGACTTCAATACAATAGTTGATGTTATTGATGGCACGTCCTTAAATGTTGAAACTGTTAACCCAATTGATGCTTTTGTTGGATTTAAGTTGTGCTTGGTTACCTGTTATTTCACAGAAATGGAAAAATTGGCTAGTACAGTCAATTTTCGAACTACTTTAAATAGTAATTTAACGCAGATTTATATTATATTTTTAAAAAGTACTACAATTATTGAGAAAAAAATTTATTTAACGTGTAATACAGAAGTTTTTGATAATTGATGATTGGTGATGATCATGTTGGTGGTGCTTTTGAATTTGACAGCTCCCAGTTTTTAAATAAAATAGCCTTGTTTTTTGAGTCGTTGTGGGGCAACTGGAAGATTTTGGTTTGTAGTATTTTCTTATTTGTAATTTTATGTTTAATTGTTTCATATTTATCTAAGTGTTTATCATTTACTAGAAAAAAACTTCTAGTTGAAAACTTACCTTTCGTTAAAAATTCTAGCTCTAAGCAAGGCTAGAACTGAAAACACAATTTAGTGCCATTTAATGAATAAGTATTTAATTTTTTGTATTATGTTTTTTGTAGTGTAAAAATTTGTAATTTTTTTCGTAAATGTATTATTATTTTAGTTTAAAATATCATTTATCCTTCTTTTTCATGTTTTTTTAATTGAAATATTTATTTTTTATTTGTTGTTTTGTGTAAATTGTCGGCGATTGTCATACTCTAATGAGCGAACAGCCTTTTGTCTGCGATTATTATTTAGCAGATAAAAATGGATTAAATATGAACTAAGTAGTTTATGATAAAGGAGTGCACTGGTCACTTCATGGGGTTTGGAATTTCAACTTTACTGGAAATGATAGTATGATTAATTATGATGAATTTTTGACTGATATGCATAAGGATTTCACACTCGGAAAATTGCTTCATTTCATCGATGCTAGTCCTAAAACTGAACATACCTGCTGCCTTGGACAGTGGCACAAATATGTAACACATGCTGCTCGTTTTGGTATTTCTTATGAAATCTGGAAAAAAGCCGTTTATACGTGCTTGGAAATATTCGATCCTAACAAAAGTTTCATTCATCGTTGAGAATATGACAAACATATGCTCTGTAACAGAGCTGAAGAAGTTTCAACAAAACCTTTAGTTAAAAATAACTGTAGGCAAGGTGTGTCCCAGTGTTATCAAAGTAAATTGAATTGTCTTGATTTTAATTACTGGGACACTTTTCATTTTTATGAAGCAGAAAAAATAGTTAAATTACCTTACCCCTCCTAGTCAATGTGGAACATGTTAGGTATGAATATGTTAATAGTTTATATGAAACAACTGAAAGTTATACTGAAGATTTACCCAGCAGCTATGATGTTGATTTCGATGTAACTACTGCAGTCCCGGTTTCTCACGTAGAAACGGTTACGTCGAGTAAGGTACCATCTGGTTCTGAAGAAGATGCTCCAAAAAAACATGTGAAGAGGTCGGATTGCGTATGTTTACCATCTGATAGTGAAGTAGAGTATGAGGACTTTGACGATGAATTTAATGAAGTTATAGATGTTGTAGGAAGCAATAAGTTAAATCAGTTAATACAGCTTAGTAATCAATATGATATTTATTGTCATATAAAATTAGAACAAAAACCCTTAACGGGTTAAAAGTTTGTGAAGCAGCATTTTATTTCGATATGAATTGGAAATATGGATCTTAAAAGTAATGATATCAAATTTGAGTGACGCTTTGCTATTAATTGAAATATGTTACATAGATTTTCTTATTTCATCATTTGTTTTTTTTTTTTATTCTATTTACATCACAGTGTATACATAATATTTTCAACTTCAGCACGAAAAAATATATAGAATTTACTCCCTGATACTTTTTCATCTGCTCCTCGTGAATTCAAAATATGAGTTTTAAAAGAAATTATATAATTTCTGTGACGCCTTAGTGTTACTTTAAAAGATTTATTTTTATATTTCATTACAATTACTTTTGTTTTGTTGAATAAAGTATACTTACACATTGAAATAATGCTTTTAATTTTCAAATATACTGTCAAATAATCACACTTTTACTGAATTTATATTATAAATTGAAATTATCTAGTTCAATAAATTGATTTGTCTATTGCGTAACGCTATCCAAAACTGTAAATAAAAATTATTTAAATGTTTTCTTTGCATCACACAATCTCTTTGCACACATTTTTACTTAGTAGGTACAATGAAACAAAGTAACATTTACAAAATTTTTACTTATTTTTTTTTATTTAAAAGTCAATTTGAAAACAAAACTTAAATTAATTAATAAATAAACACACATAGGGGGAAAAATACAAAACACATAATTTTCTGTACAATATCAATAGAAGTACCCACATGCAAAAGACAAAGCACTTTAAAGAAGAACCCTGTATTGGTAATATTTTCATCCAATTTTTCAAAAATCAATCCAGAAGTAATAACCTTATAAAGCATATAGCAAAACATTTGGCTAACACCAAAAGTTAACCAAATCACACCAAAATTATAACTAGTTAAAGAAAACCAAATTAAACCCTCCAACAAATTTAAATAGACAGCCAAATAAATCTCTACATAAAAGCCCAAAAATTCTTAATAAATTGACCTATCCGAATATTATATGGAAAAAGACATGTAACAATGCCACTAACCCAACACCAACAGTGTTGATTATAAGGCCTAAAACGACCCTCTCGTAACGTTGAATACCAACACTAATATAAGAGTGAATTAGAGCAATTAAGGCAAAACCAAAAACATATTCAGTAATTTCAACTACATGCATGTAATTAGTAAGAAATAAAAAAATCCAATTATTTTTAGTATTTAAAGACTCAAAAGAAACCATATATTTAACTATCAATGTAAAAACAAAACCCAACAACTATTTTAAATAAAACAAAAATATAGCCTTCATTCCCCAATACTACCACCTAGTTAACATTGTTGAATACATATAAAACGTTGAAACAGTTCGCGCAGTGAGACTACTAACAGCTCCAAAACACAAACAATATCCAACAACCGTGCAACGAAAAAAATATAAGCCAATTGCACATGAGAAGGTGAAGCCTTATTAACAAACAAATCAAACACAACAAAAAAAAATTGAAACATAAAAAATTAATGACCCGTGGTTTTCTAAGCCATTTAAGAAAATTCAATACCCTATTCAATTTAATTACAAGCCAGTTATCAGCCAATTCCAAATAATACATTAACTTTTCACAAATCAAATCGTAAAACAAGAACAAATTATCAATTATATAATATTCAAACATTTTATACCAGGAATTCTCCAAAAGCACCACCTGATATTCCATTTCATCAGTTTTAACAAGGAAGGTATTATTTCTAACAGTAACAAACTGATACTTTGTTTTCCTTATAGAGTTTCAGTTAACCAAACTAAGTTCATCATACAACTTGCCATCCAAAAACAAACCAAAAATCATATGTTCATGGCCAATACAAATATAATCTGCAACCTCACAAGATTCAACTTCACCATAAACATTGCGGCAAATGGTTTCATTCTGGAGACACCTGAATTGTGTTATGATCACTTGGGTTCTGGTGAGAAACTTGAACTAGAGGACTATTCTGAACTTACATGTGTGGTGGGTCGTAAATCGATAACAATAGTTAAAAAGAAACCAACCTGTTTTGTAGATGATTCCTTTTATGATAACCTACAATAATTTTTTTGTCTTAACAAGATTTTTGTTTTGATATGTGTTGGTTTCTTAAGCATTCCACTGTTGCTGTGGCAAGTTCAATATGTTTTTTTACAATCTAAAGTTTTTTTATTTTATATGTAGAAGGCAATTATTAAGTTTACATCTGGTTATGCAATATAAGACCTTGAGGAGAAAACTCTCTGCTTTCATTGCTGGTGAAATTTATTTACTGCAGAGAATCCGGCGATTTTTTCCCATGGTATATTCTTTTTTCTTTTTAATTAGTACAGTATTTTTCTTTATTATTTTTTTGGATTAATTGGGTAGTGATTTTTTTAAGGATTTTTAGTTGTAGAAAGAAAAAAATAATTTTTTTTTAATGTATCCTCTGCACATAATAGTTCCTCCTGTTTATGCTCATGAGTTTGTCTCATTTGGAGACAATGTTACTGTGTGAAGGTCAGTGGTCGATGATGACGGCTTGGTGTATTATTATCAAAATACACTGGCCGAGCATTCTGTCGATGTTTTTCGCAGTAATTTGGGGCACAGTGCTAGTTCTCTGGTTGATGTTAAGTTTTATTCCAAAAACCTGAAAATGAATGCATGTGAAATAAGAAATGGAGAACCGTTTTGTAAACAGTTAATTGAAATAGAAGCTTATCTCCCACTTTATGCTAAGGGTAGATTGTACAGAGAAATGTCATTCGGTGGGTTTTTTAATAATTGATGAAGTAGCAATAAATTATCAGCATGCTTTGGCATGGTACTATCGGGACTTCGATCTGAAAAAGATTACTCGATATTCAATCTGTTTTGGTTCCTACGGTAAAAATGAAGCTTTTTGTAGTGTTGAAAATTTTTTTTGAAAAAAAAAAGGACTTTAATTGGGATGCTGCTGATGGAAAGGGTAATAGTAATGAATGTTCCATGTTTGAGAGTTTTTAAGATCAAATTGACAGCAAGAATCCATTTTTACCTATGTTATTTTCTTGTAAAGTACCTTGTAAAGGAGATGGGTGTTTTCTTGCATGGGCATGTAGAAGTTACTTTACTTTAGATGTAGTATATCCTAAGATTTCATCATGGAAAGTGTTAGTTTATGATCTCACTGATCCGCAGATTCATATGAAATACAGGTTGCGTTCGCATAACACAACAAAATTTTATGAAGTAAAGGAAATTTCTGGTGAACATAATTTTCGTAAGAATCGAATTTTTTATGAAATAAATGGATATGATACTAGAGAGTACCGACTTGGATTCATTTTTAATCATGAAGGTAATTTGCTTAAAAGAGTTAATTTACAATCATTTGAAATGAAAGATATTAATGAATTGGAGCCTTTTAAATGTAAAATGATACCTTTTGGACATTTTGCTGATGATTGATTTTGGGACAAATCAGCGTCCAGTTTTGAACAGTTTTATTCAGTAGAAAGGTTTTTTTTAATTTTGTAAAAATAATTATTGTATGAGAGATATTAATTTTAATGTTTTAAATGTTATGTTTTAAATTCAATATTAGGTTTGAACGAGAAATTATAGATTTGGGTTACGAAGATGTTAGCCACCAATTAAATAAAATTAAATTTGTAGTTGATTTCAATACAATAGTTGATGTTATTGATGGCACATCCTTAAGTGTTAAAACTGTTACCCCAATTCATGATTTTGTTCGATTAAAGTTGTGCTTGGTTACCTGTTATTTCACAGAAATAGAAAAATTGGCTAGTAAAGTCAATTTTTGAACTACTTTAAATAGTAATTTAACGCAGATTTACATTATATTTTTAAAAAGTACTACAATTATTGAGAACAAAAATTAATTTAACGTAATAAATTGTTAAAAATTTGATGATTGGTGATGATCATGTTGGTGGTGCTTTTGGAATTTGACAGCTCCCAGTTTTTAAATAAAATAGCCTTGTTTTTTGAGTAGTTGTGGGGCAACTGGAAGATTTTGGTTTGTAGTATTTTCTTATTTGTAATTTTATGTTTAATTGTTTTTTTTATCTAAGTGTTTATCATTTACTAGAAAAAAACTTCTAGTTGAAAACTTACCTTTAGTTAAAAATTCTAGCTCTAAGCAAGGCTAGAACTGAAAACGAGATTTAGTGCCATTTAATGAATAAGTATTTGTTTAATTTTTTGTAGTGTAAAAATTTGTAATTTTTTTCGTAAATGTATTATTATTTTAGTTTAAAATATCATTTATCCTTCTTTTTCATGTTTTTTTATTTGTCGTTTTGTGTAAATTGTCGGCGATTGAAAGTCATACTCTAATGAGCGAACAGCCTTTTGTCTGTGATTATTATTTAGCAGATTAAAATGGATTAAATATGAACCAATTAGTTTATGATAAAGGAGTGCACTGGTCGCTTCATGGTGTTTGGAATTTCAACTTTACTCGAAATGATAGTATGATTACTTATGATGAATTTTTGACTGATATGCATAAGGATTTCACACTCGGAAAATTGCTTCATTTCATCGATGTTAGTCCTAAAACTGAACATACCTGCTGCCTTGGACAGTGGCACGAATATGTAACACATGCTGCTCGTTTTGGTATTTCTTATGAAATCTGGAAAAAAGCCGTTTATACGTGCTTGGAAATATTCGATCCTAACAAAAGTTTCATTCATCGTTGTGAATATGACAAACATATGCTCTGTAACAGAGCTGAAGAAGTTTCAACAAAACCTTTAGTTAAAAATAACTGTAGGCAAGGTGTGTCCCAGTGTTATCAAAGTAAATTGAATCAATATAGTCTTGATTTTAATTACTCGGACATTTGGTTTTAAGGAGGTTACATGGAATTTCTCGGCAGCTGGCCATGGTAAAGGTGCTGCAGACAGAATAGGGGGGACAATAAAAAATGTAGCCGATCGTATTGTAGCTTATGGTACAGATGTACCAGATTACAATGCATTGCTTAAGCTCTTGCAAGAAAAAAATGAATTAAAAGTTAAGATCTTTGAAATAGCGGAGGAGGACATAAAAAATAAAAAATAGTCTTCTTACAATTAATTTGGAACCTATTCAAAATACAATTACATCAAGTTGCTTGGGATCATAAAAAAACCAAAAGATTTATCATTAAGGTTATTAAGTTGCTTCAACTGCATGAGTGATGCCATATGTAAACATTTTGCAGCAAATCCTGCTACATTTAAATTTCCTCAAGAAAATAATCTTGAAGTTAAAAAAAATTCTCAAAATATAGCTGTAGGTGATTAGGTGGCTGTCATTTATGACAATTTGTGGTATCCAGGTAAGTTTCAATTAAATTTTTAACTAAATTAAAATTATTAATAACTGTGTAAATGTTTTGTTTAGGTTCAGTAGAAGAAATTAACAAAGATGGTTTTGTATTGGTTATGCATTGCACAGGACATAAATATTACTGGCCATCACCTGAAGAAAAATTCACAGTCTCAGAAGAGGAAATCATGTGCCATATCTCTGAAGCACCACAACCAGTTTCTAGACCCCATTTCATCATTCCAAATAAAAAAAATATAACATATTATTTTAAATTCATAGTTTAAAAATCACTTATAATTAAATAAAATATGCCGTTTTCTTTTAGTTTGTTTGTCAAAATTCATTAAACTTTTACGACTCTTTCTTTTTAAAAGAGCACTTTTAAGACTTATTTAATTTTTAAAATAAAATTTGATATTTTTAAGGTTCTCATTTTATAAAAACAAAATTGTAATAAAATATCACTTTTATAAACGGTAATGAATATATCCTCATCAGTTCTGTAACGCAAACCATCAGATCTGTAACAGCTTGAAAAGAGACCCCGTAGGGAGGGGGTAAATGACTTTCTTGGCCTCGCCCCTATTCTTTTTCTGTATTAATATCAAAATTTGATTTCAAATACAATACTATTTTTTTTCTATAAAAATCTTTAAAAATGTTTAAATTAACACTTTTCATGAGAAATGCCCATATAATCAAATTACTCTGTGTACTGTCTGTGCTTGGGAAGCAGAAAATACACATTCCATGGTTATTTCAGATTATATGCCACACGACAAGTATGCAGTAATAACATTTTTGAAATTAATTATTTTAGAACTAGAAGCTACACATAAACAGTTTAAAGAGACTGTATTTTTTTTCTGATGGAGCAACTAGCCAACTTAAACAAAAATACTTTCTGAGTGCTCTCACCCACATGAAAAGAAATATCACTTGGGAGTTTTTTGCAACGAGCCATGGTAAGGGTGCTGTGGATGGGATTGGTGAAGAGAATTGCGTCTACGGCAGTATTATCCAAGGAAGTTAAGTACAAAATGCTGCAGATTTTTTTCACATAGCAAAATGCGAGAAAATCAGTTTTATATTGTGAAACAAAAGAAATAGAAAGTAATAAACAAGAATACAACAAAATATGGGAAAACATTGTACCTATTCCCAATCTGCATAGTGTACATTTTGCTAAAGTTATCAGTGAATATATGCTGGAACTGACATCCAAGATATATTTCAAACATTTAAAGGAATAAGGGAAATACTGTAAAAAAAACATTAAAACATTAAACATGGCTAAGCAAACCAAAAACCGTAAGGACCCTGTTACTAAACTGTCTGTAGTAATTTTATTTACGAATATGACAGTCTGGCATTGGAAACAAACCTTAATACTGATTACTAGTACAACTAATATTGTTAATTCTTTCAATATATTTTCTTGGGAACATTCATTCTACCCAAAATAAAACTAACGAACTTCTAAACTGTTATCTCCTTGTATGACAACATTCACATAATCTTCCTTCAAAAAACTTGTTTTGTGCTATCATTTTTCCAGTTGAGTTTTCATGTTTCTTCATCAATTCCATCATAAGTATTCCTTAATTTAAAAAAAAAACCACCAGATACGCAATGAGAAGAAAGCGACAGAAATAAAGAAATATTCCTTCGCTTGCTTCCTTTTTCATTTCAATCATGCTGCAGCTGCACTGCACGCTACGCCCACACAGTGGGCGTGTTCACGATATCTCCTCAATCAGATTGATTTCCTCGAGACTCCCCAAGCTGTTTATAAGTTCTCCTCGATCTACTCAAGTAGAAAAATCACCTGTTCAGGACTTCTGACCGAGGAGATCAGCAACTCCCCAATCTCCTCGAGATTTTCCTTTGGGGAGATATGAATTATCGTAGTGGCAACATGTGTAAACAAATCACTTTTTTCACTTGTTGGTAGCTGCTCGCATGTGTTTTTCATCTCGAAGCTAAGTTTAGTCAAAATGAGCTAACAAGAAGCTTACATGTGTGATGTATGCGGATATGTGTATCTTTCACTTCCGGAATTATCGTCACATAATTGTGAAGTGCAGGATAAAAAATGGAATTCACAAAAAACAAAGCTTCTCATCGTCACATACAAAAATTTGCAGGAAAACCCAGTGTTGCGAAAGTTACAAAAAAAGCAAGTAAGTGATATCAATATATTCTTTAATGTTTGATTTCTGTTGTATGTTTCTAAATTACAATTTTATTGTTATTTTCACACTTGTAAGGGCTATCTGGAAATGTATCTCATAAATTTATTATAAAACGGAACCTTATTCCAGTTGTATAATTTTTTTTAAATATTTAGACTATGTACTATTATACATTACGATTTATATTTATGTATTCTACTCCAGATTTTATTAGATGCAAATTTATTTTTAGTAATCTGTCATATTTTAAATAGCCAGTAAAAGTTGTATAGAAACGTGCAATAGGTAATTTCTTCATCCCTGTATCATTTTTTTAAAATCTATTTCTTCTGTTTTAAAACATTACATACAAACCTGTTTCTGTAGCTTGAACTAATAATTTTTGTCAGTTATATCTTTTAAATTGCAATTGGGGGATGTGTGTGAAAAATGTTAAGATAAGCTAAAAATTTATATTAGAAATACTTAATACTCTTTTGGTATAGCCTGAAAAGAGGTACTGGGTGGTTTGTTTTAAGCATTATGAATTACTAACCCCCAGCTGTTATGAATGAAAGCTAATGACTAAAATAAAATTCCTAGCAAAATATGTATATTGTAATATATGAAAGTATTGCTGTGCAATTTATGTATGTTTGTTTCATTTGCAGATGTGGGATGCAATTGCTCAGCAAATGCAGCTGAGCGGCTACCAAGATACCACTGGACAAATGTACTATGCGAAGTGGCGTAATTTGAAACGTTCCTACACCAGTATTAAAGACAGGATAAAAAAAAAAACTGGCACGGGAACCCAAACACGATTTGAGTTTTTTAATGAGCTGGATGAGATCTTTGGGAAACAGCCAAATTTTACTTCCCCATTTGTAACTGACAGTGGAGACACAGGACCTGCTACCCAAGGTTTGCATTTTTATTATCATTGGTTTAAAATTTGTACTATTATTCCCTATACGATAAGAATGTTTTATTATAGCGGCAGGTTTGTAGTGATTTAAATTATTTCTTCTAAATAAGTTATTGGCTTTAATGGAATAAAATTGTTTAACTTTAAAAAATGATCCTTCTAAATATTTCTTATATAAATTAAAAATACAGTTTGTAAAACATAACAAAATATTTTATTAGATGGGCAAATATTTCTTCTGTCTTGATGTTAGATTCATCTCTTAAGCAACATTAATCAACACAAAAATAAATATACTTTAACTTTTTTGCAAGCACAACCTTATGACTGGTGTATGAATTGTAAATATTTAATTAGTGTATAATTCATTTACTAATATATATATTCTAGTTCACCTTTGCTCACCTTGCAGTTGATATTTAGAAAATAAAATATTTCCTTGCTTATTTAGCTTTCATACCTATATCTTATAATAGAGGTGCACAACCTGTGGCCTGCAGAAGGACAGACATCCCCCCCCCAATTCTTTATTATTTTTACTTTGTTTAGAAACATGAGTAAAAATTTATTTTTAATACATTGCTTCAGCTATGATGTTGTTTTTCCTATTAAATTAGCCTTTTCCAAAACTATTTTATGTATTCCATACTATGGATAAGATTTTACTTTCTGTATTTTAATACACTATGGCGTCAAAGTTTTAAATTGATTGGCTCATACTACCACATTTGTGATTGCTATAAAATTACTTATCATTACGAAGATACTATGTTGAATAAAAATATTGGTAATAAATGATATTGTGCATATATATACACATACACATTATAAAATACAAATGCTGTACAATAATGTATGAATTCATTAAAAAAAAAAAAAAAAAAAAAAAAATCAAATAAATCTTAATATTGATTAACACGTTCACGCCGGCGCATTCTTCTCAAAAGTATCTGAGCACTAGCCAATAATTCAGATATCAAAAAAGTATACTTAAAACTGTTTTGTTCAATAAACCTAGTCGAATTATGTTCTTAGACTAAGATCATGATTCAACAAGGATTTATTTAACTAAGCAGTATTAAGTGTACTACTTTTTTTGGACAAGGATTCTTGCTAGTGCTCTGATACTTTTGCTGTGAGCCACCGGTGGACCACGCCGGTGGCTCACGTGTTAAAAAAAACTTTGTATGGCTGCATCTGAAGTAAGTCTAGGTAATTGTTACACTGTTTGTAATATTGATTTTTTTTTTTTTTAAATATTTTTTTTATTCCACACAGCAATCATATGAAATTTAGAATAAATTAATGCACTTTAATTTGGAAGAATATATATATATATATATATATATATATATCTGTACTGATAAGTATAAAGGGTTTAAGTCCAAAAATGTCGATTTTGAGTTAAGTACATAGTCAGACTCAGAAAAATATTCTCAATCGATTGGTATAAAGGATTTAAGTCTATGTCATTTAGTCTTTGAGAAAATCGATTGGTAAAAAAAGGTTCAAATCAGAAATTTGCCATTCATGTATGGTATAAAATATTTAATTCAGTTTTTTCCTGTCTTTAAATGAAGGTTGACAATCACTGAATGGTATAAAGGGCAATCAACATAATCCCTTTTCCCTAATCGATTCTTCTGATTTGTTTTTAGACAGTTTAATTTTATTTTCCGTTTCCTGAAAAATCAAGAATATGGACTTAAATCCTTTATACTTATCAGTACAGATATATTGGAAGGGAGTTCAGGGAAGTCACCCCCACCCTTATTTAAAAAAAAAAGAAAGAAAATAAAATTCTGCAGTTTTAGATAAAAACAGTAGCCTAAAAATATGGTGTTCAATCATCCTTAAAATAAAAAAAACTATTTCTCTTCTGTGATGACTGTTATAGCTGTTTTGTTATAGGTTTTATAATAGGAAAAAAAAAGACACATATTACAAATACTACGCTATAAATGTAAAAGATGCTAGTACGTCTTGACGCAATTTTTAAAATGTAGTCCAATTTTGTAAATGTCATTTTGGGGGCATGTTAAAAGAAATCACTAACCTGTTGACATTACAACTGTTTTTTTTTTTTTTTTTTCAAGATTAGCGAAATTCTTCATATGTGCTGCATCAATTACTTTTTTTTTTTGTGTGTAATTGGCAAGTACTCTATTTTATAAATTAGTTTCCATTATCGGTTGTATTTAGATATTCTCAATCTTTTAATTTACTTTTTTCAAGGGTGATTGTGAATTCATGTAAAAATACCTAAAATTTCAGCAATAAAAAAAAAAAAATCGTATGGGTAGAGAACATGTAATTTATTACAGAGAGCTCCAATCCTCTCTCATTATGATAAATATTAATGTTAGGTTTAGTGGTCATATGAATTTGATTATTTTAGTCTTATTTTATGAATTAAACTACTAAAAAAATTTAAAATTCTGGTACTGAAAAAAAAATAAACTGAAATCAAGTAAAATACCTAAACACAATCACCCCCCCCCCTTTTTTTTTTCTTTGTGTAATTATTTTCTACATGTGAATGTTACATTTTTATTCAGGATCTGATCCAGCAACCAGGAATATCAGCTGCAATGTCAGCCTCATCACTTACGGCTGGAGCGTCAGCGGCAAATGCGACCAATCCAGATACACCCAAATCTTCAAAATACCCTTCGTGGTACCAGGATTATGTGCTGAGACAAAATGTTTTGCAAAAAAGGCGCTTTCAATACCTGCAATTTAAAAGGAAGGCGATGGAAGAGAATTTGGAATTTAAAAAAAAATGTTGTGACTTGCTTGAAAAATTGGTTAATAAATAAAATATTTTTCAGAATTGTATCATAATTTTAGTCGATAAAATTTTCTTTTATGTCTGTATAACAGTAATAATCGTAGCCAAAAGTGACAGCAAAGGACTTTCAACCAATATTAGTGATATCCAAAGAGTGCTGATTTGGAGGAAAATGTTTTTTTAGAAAATACTCTTTAAAAAAAAAACTTTTTTTTTTTTTTTGTCTAAAACATTGAAATTTTCAGTGGCATACCAAATTTGGTGGCAATTTGTTTGATTTTAGCAGCTGAAGTTTAATTATAGCTACCTTTAATGACACTGTTTCGGAAAAGATTTTTTTTTTTTTTTAATGAGAATTTAAGTAATCAAACTGTTTACAAATTTAAATTTGAGAGTACACAAAATGTGACAGGGATATTTCACATTTTAGAATCTTCAAAATTAATTTTATTATAAACATAAGTTTTCTGATTATGAAAATGTAATTCAAGAGTAAGATATATATATATATATATATATCTACATTCTGTTTTCTTTTTCGCATAATATCCAGGGCTGATTGTGAGTAGGATTTTTTGAGTGACTGTTGAAAGGAAAATGTTTTTCAGAAAATACTTTTTCCTCAGTTGTACAACATTTCACATGTGTTCTGTTTGTTAAAGCCGTGAAAGAAATTCAATTGCATTATTATTTTTGTGTGTGTGTAATTTGAGGATTTTTTCACAATTAGGCCTGAATATCCATAAGCATGGATTGTTTGAATAAGATTTATTGCTAAAAGGATATTGTACTCGTATTCAAAAAAGCTTTTTTTTTTTTTTTTTTTAATACTAGGGGAGAGTGGCTCACCTTAGGACACAGTACACCTCGGGACAGTTTTATTTTTTGCCCTAGATTTTAAATTAATGCTTAGCTCTTGTAGATGCAGATAGATGGCATCACAGTCGAATTTTCAGATGTGTTTTGATTCCATTGATGAAGCAGGTAAGAATTTATTTAGATTTTTATTTTGAGAACATGTCTAGTAACTTTCATGTAAAACTTTGATAAGTAGTTAGGTGGACTTTTAATGAAAATATTTTGAAATAAAAGGTACTATAATGAAATTTAAAGCTTTCTCTATAAAACTGATGTATAGTTATTGTTCTGGTGCTAAGCCTAACAGCATGGAATAGTATGTGAATGGTACACCTTGGGACACAAAATATGACTACCTAACTTTTATTTCAAATATTTTTACAAAAATTAAATATATTGTGATTAAAATATTTTTTATTTAATCTACATAATCTGTGTTTATGAATAGTTATTATTTCTTCTTTTAGGAACTCATTAGGCTTTAACAATGGCAAGGATTAGAAATAAAGAATATCAGAAAAAGGAAACAGTTTGTGGTGACAATATTCAGAAAGCTGCTGCAAAAGTTTTATCAGGTGAAATATCTTTTAGGGAAGCTGCTGCAGTCTACAATGTTAGTAAGACCACTCTGAATCGCCATGTTAGTACTTTTAAAAAAAGTGAACAGATAAATTGTAATTTCAAGTATGTATCAAACATACAAAGTTGAAAAATATTCACTGATGATGAGGAAGAAAAGCTAGTAGACTATATTTTACAAGCTTCGAAATATTACTATGGACTAACAATTAATGATGCACGTACCCTTGCTTATGAATATGCTTCATCAAATAAAAAGAATATTCCCTCAAGCTGGAAGAATGAAAAAAAAAAAAAGAGGGATTGAAAAAATATTGGATTTAAAAGAAGGCATAGTGCTATGTTTTCTCTTCGAAAATCAGAAGCAACCAGTCTTTCTCGTGCCACCAGCTTTACAAGGGAGAATGTAAATAAGTTTTATGATAACTTAGAAGCAATTCTTCAGCATCAAAACTTTACAGCTGTACTACAGGGGTGAAACTTTTCAGGGGCTACCCCTGAATTCAGGGTTTTTAAAATTTTTGCTGTTTCTGATTTTCATGTAAATTATTTTGTTTTTAGAGAAATTTCTTATTTTGAATGTTTAATTTGCTTTATAATGTATTAAGAACTCTCCAAATATCATTTAATGCAGGTAGCCATATGATATTTCATTATTAAATCTACCCCATGTGCATGCAAATATCAGTTTTCAGGGTTTTTGCATGCTATGTAGTTTCACCCCTGTGTACATGTTCCACCTAAAGTTATTGCTGGAAAAGGCATAAAACAAGTTGGTCAAATGTCATCCGGAAAATGTGGGAAACTTATTACAATTATTTCTGCTGTAAATGCAATTGGCAACTCAGTTCCCCCACTTTTGGTTTTCCCCAGAAAGTTTTTCAAGGATCATATGTTGAAAGTGGCACCACCTGGAACCATTGGGGCTGCAAATCCAAGTGGTTGATCTTCACCACAAATATTTATGCTTTATCTCAAACATTTTGTGAAGCATGTCAAAACATCCAAAGATAACAGTGTTATTTTAATCTAAGATAATCATAACACACATATAACTATTGAAGCTATCGACTTCTGTAATCAAAATGGAATTATTATGCTCACTTTACCCCCTCACACAAGTCATAAACTTCAACCTTTGGACTGCACTGTGTTTAGCTTTTTTAAAGTGCATTATAATAGAGCTTGTAGTCAATGGATGGTTAATCATGCTGGGAGGCCTATATCAATTTATGATGTTGCAGAATGTGTAGGTAATGCATACCCCCTTTCTTTTACACCAAAAAACATTGTTTCTGGTTTTCAAGTAACTGGAATTTATCCTTTCAATCGAGAGGTTTTTGATGACAGTGAATTTTTATCAGCTTTTGTCACTGACAGGACAATTCCATCGACAAGTTTATCCCTTCAAAGTAATAATGAGTCTCCAACTGCAGACTTGTCCGTGCCTAAAACACATGAATGTGTGCGACCATTTCCAAAGGCAAGTAACCGAGGAAGAAAAAGAGGAAGATCAGCTATATATACGGACACTCCCAAAAAAAAAAGCAATTGAAGATGCTATCACTGATAATGAAAAGAACTCTCAAATAAAAGAGAAAGAAAGTATGAATATGAAAGCGAAAAAAGGGATTAAAAAACAGCTTCAGTTGAGAATTAGTAGTAGTGATGATGAAGATTTAATGCTCTCAGAATTGGTAAGAAGTACATCTGGAAGAAAACCAGTGATTAGCGACTTATGTAACGATGACAGTGATGATGACGTGTACAGTTTAGATGAAACAAAATTAAATGTTGGAAATTTTGTTGTTACTTTCATAGGTCACGTGGAAAGAATTGATGGAGATGAATATGAGTTATCTTTTTTGAGACGACTAAATCAATCATTGACATTTATTTATCCTGAAAAAGAGGACAAATCTTATGTAAACTGAAATGACATTTTATTAAAACTGAAAGAACCAGAGCAGAGTACTGAACGGGTCACTCCATATCAAATCAACCAAAAAATTGGGATTTTCAACCTGACCCCTTCAGAATTCAATGAATTTTGGTACATTTGTTGCGTCTATATAGAAATGAATAAATATGAAATTTTTAGTCCTTATCATGATTATTTTTTGAAATATTTAACTTTAAAGTTTGTAAAATTCATTAAATTTTAGAAATTCTTGCATTATAAAATCAGCTCTCATTTCTGTTCTAATTATAGTAGAGACTTCATTTGAGTATCTATGAAAAGTATATAAGTTGCCCTTTCATATGATATGCTGCATGATTAATTTTTAAAAATTTTAATTCCAAGGTCATCAAATTTGACTTTGAATTTTTAAAATCAGAACCTTCAAAACTTTTTTAAAAAATATACACTGTTAAAAAAATGCAGAAAAAATACAGAAATTCTCTGTAATTTCAGAAAAAAAGTCGTAAAATACGTTTTGTCTACGTAATTTTCCCGTAATTTACGCCTTTTTTTCTGAAATTACAGAGAATTTCTGTATTTTTTCTGCATTTTTTTAACAGTGTATGTTATTCTTCTAGTTATTGTTGACAATATCTAGAAGTTTCATTCTGGGATCACCATGGGTTTCTGAGCGAAAAATTCAAGAAAATTGCTACCATCTCAATTTAACTATAATGCTGAAAGAAAATGTCTGTATTTTTAAGTAAAATTTCACTTCCAGCTTCCAAAATAGAGTTTTGAAAGTGAATAAAGAATCATAATAATTGTCTGCAACATTACTTATTCTTTTGCACTTTTTATAAATTTTTATGTTACATAAATTTGGGGGGGGGGGAATGCATAAACATGATTGAATTTAAGATTGACTTTTTACTTTTATATTGGTTTATTTATTTATTTTTTAATCACTTTTTCCTACACAGTCAATCGTTTTCAACTGAGGGCACTTTAAAAGGTGAAAGGGGAGGGGGGGGGGCAGTCATTTGCACCTTCATAAGAATTAGAATTTTTTAATTAACAATTTTCAGTTTTTAAAACTTTGAGAACTTTTGGAACAAAATTTGTTTTTGTTCTTTAGAAAAGCATTTTGCATAATAAAAATGTTTTTATTTTGGTTGGTTGGTTGCCTTTTAATGGCACAAGGTCCACAATGGGACATACTGCGCCAAACAATCATATAAAAGATATATTATAGCTTCTGGATGGGTTCACCCATCCAGTTGGCCATTAAAAAAGAACACAATAATGTAAAAACAAGAATAGGTGAAATGACAAAATTTATAATAATAAAAAACAGAGAAGACAGTATGTAAAATAAGACGATGCAAAAAGTTATGAATGGTGTATATAGTAGAAAACAGATGAACAATATATATAATAAAATCAAATGAATAGTGTAAATAATAAAATCAGATGTCATAATAAAAACCAGCTTCTTTTAAAAAATTTGTCAAGAGATGATGAGGATTAGTGCCTAAAAGGTTTGTCAAATTTGGTGAAGATGAATGAAAATATTTTCTATACAAATGTCGGAGACAAGGACAGTCAGTAAGAATATGGTGGATTGTCAGTGAATAAAAATGACATCTAGGACATGTGGGCTCCTGTTGTCCAAGTAGTAAGTGTTTATATGTTAATCTTGTATGTCCAATCCTCAAGCCAGTAATAATAACATCGTATTTTCTAGGATTAAAAGTAGGCCAAATAGTAATTTGAGGTTTTATTCCATGTAATTTATTATTGCTTTGATAGTTCCACTCATTTTGCCACATATTTCTAAGTAAACCTTTAATTGCATGCTTGATGTCATCGTAAGGAATAGGACAGTTTAAAATAACAGAAGCCTGCCTTGCGGCTTTGTCAGCTGCTTCATTGCCTTTGATGCCTACATGGCCAGGAACCCAACAGAATAAAATATCAAATCCCTTTTTTAGAAGTTCGTTATAAGTTTTTAAAATTGAAATAAAAGAAAGGTTACAAGAGCTAGATGAAAGAGAATCAAGAACACTCTTTGAGTCTGTATATATAATGAATTTTCTACTGTGCTGAGATGAAATAATGTTAAGGGCAACCTCAATAGCAAAAAACTCTGCAGAGAAGATGGAAAATGAATTAGGCAGTTGATAGCTAAAACTGGTGTTACCAATGACAACACCACAACCGACTTTATTGCTTGTCTTAGAGCCGTCAGTAAAAATCTCGACATAGTCCTTGTAATGAGAGCGATGAGATGAGTAAAGGGCCTGAAAAATAGAAGCATCTGTGTTAGGTTTGTCAAATCCTTTAAACGGATGAAGACAAGAAATAACCTGGAAGTTCCAAGGTGTCATGTTTAAGAGAGAACGAGAACGGACTTTAGTATGAGTATGAGAGGTGCCAGCAAGAAAGTTTTTAATTCTAAGTGCGAAATGTGGGATGCAAGATGGGCGATTCACATAAAGATTACGATCGTTACTGTTTAAATGAGAATGAAGTGGATGATTAGGGTGTGAAAGGATGCGATAGTACAATTCAAGTGAAAGTCTTTGTCTAATATCAGTGAAAGAAGGCTCCACACAGTCAGCATATAAACTAAAGACTGGAGTCGTGCGGAAAGCACCTGAGCAAATTCTGAGTGCACTATGATGTGTTGTGTCAAGTTTTTTAATATAAGAGTGAGGGGCTGAACCATAAACCTGACAAGCATAATCAAGTTTGGAGCGAATAGCAGCTCGATAAATTTTGAGTAAAGATGGACGGTCTGCTCCCCAAGAAGTGTTAGAAAGGACTTTTAAAATATTAAGTGCTCTGTCACATTTAGTTCTCAAGTGTAAAATATGTGGCATAAAGTTCAGTTTCCTATCAAAAAAAACACCCAGAAATCGAGCAGTGTCAACAACGGAAATTGGCCTGTTATTCATCAAAATCTCAGGATCAGGATGAAGACCTCGTTTACGACAAAAATGCACACATTGTGTTTTGTCAGTCGAAAATTTAAAACCATTTTTATCTGTCCACTTAGTGATATTTTTAATAGCGAGTTGTAATTGGCGTTCTATGAAGCGCATGTCATTTCCCTGGCAAGAAATTTGCAGGTCGTCAACATATAAACTCCCATGGACACTTTGCGGCAGCTGTTTTAAAATATCATTTATTTTCAAGGAAAAAAGCGTAACGCTCAAAACACTGCCTTGAGGCACACCTTCCTCTTGAAAATAAAAATCTGAATAAACTGATCCTATACGAATTTGAAAGCGTCTGACTCTTAAAAAGTTTTGAATGAAAATGGGGAGATTTCCTCTAAAGTCCAAATTAAAAAGATCTTTTAAAATACCGTAGCGCCAGGTCCTGTCATAAGCTTTTTCTATATCGAAAAAAATTGAAACCAAATGGTTACGTCTCACATTAGCTTTGCGGATATTTGTCTCTAATAATAAAATATTGTCAACCGTAGAACGGCCTCGTCGGAAACCACTTTGCCATGGAGAAATCAGATTATTTTTTTCGAGAATAAAAACCAATCTAGTATTTACCATTTTTTCGAGTAGTTTACATAGACAGCTTGTAAGAGCAATGGGCCTGTAATTTTTTGGGTCAGTAGCATCTTTACCTGGTTTCGGAAAAGGAATAACAATAGCATCGTGCCAGGCAACAGGGAAAATATTTTCAGTCCAGATCCTATTGTAAAGACGAAGGAGATTTTTAAGAGACAGTTTTGATAAATGTTTAATCATAATGTAGGTTACACCATCTGGTCCAGGAGCAGAGTTACGACAATTTTTCAAACTATTTTGTAATTCATTTTCAGTGAAAGAACTATTGTACTCTGGTGAAGAACGGGAATGAAAATTGATTGATGAACGTTCAGAATTATGTTTATATGACAAAAAAGGTTCAGAGTAGGAATTAGAGCTGGATATGTCAGATAAAGTTCTACCAATGGTGTTTGCAATATTTTTAATAGATGTTATAGTTTGGCCATTATCCTTTAAAAAAGAAATACTTTGATTAGAATGAATTCCCATTGCTCTCTTGACACGATGCCAAAGCTGTTTACTGCTTACATTGGAGGTAATGCTGGACACATATTTAATCCAAGAAATTTTTTGGGAGTTTCTGCGGATTCTTCGGGCGGCTGCCCTTGCTTTTTTGAATGCGATATAATTAGTAGTTGTAGGGTACCTCCTAAAAATTCCCCAAGCTTTTTGTTGCTGTCTTTTTGCATTATTGCATTCTTCATTCCACCATGGCATTTTTATTTTGGTTTTTTACTTTAATTTCTCACCCCCCCCCCTTCCACACACATCTTTATTTTCTTTTATACTAAACTCTCTTTTTCCTTTCCCTGTTAAACATTAATGCTCAGATATATGTTAAAGGGAAAAAAAAAACTAAGAGCTTAATTAGTTAAGTTTATCTCTCTTGAGTGGCTATTTATTGATGCTAGCATACACATGGTCAGTAACATGTGGTACACATATGGTTGTTATTATTGTTAACATTCATTAACAAGTAGATTTTCAAAAGA
Organism: Salticus scenicus; assembly: GCA_963930645.1. NCBI lineage: Eukaryota > Metazoa > Arthropoda > Arachnida > Araneae > Salticidae > Salticus > Salticus scenicus. The sequence goes on along the minus strand of CAWVNO010002559.1, from coordinate 302,379 downwards.
AGTGGTAGGGTATGCTATCCAGATACCAGATGTTTCAGTATTTCTGATCTGAGAGCAAACAGAGCTCATAACTGATTTCTCCTTGCAGAGTTAAGTTTACTTTTTTTTAAAGAGAAGATTGAGTGTTTTCTATCTGCTTTGCTCAGATACATTATTTTGGAGGGAAGTTCCTCAAAAAATGAGTTCTTTTATTCATTGAGCTTGTTGCAATCCATTTAAAATACCAAACCATGGTTGTGCAAGAAACAACTTAAGGAATGTTTTACCGTGGGTGATTGAGAAAAATCCTTTATTATCTGAAGAGAACAAAATTTGTGATGCATGTCGCAAAAAGTTAATGCAGGAGCCTCCATTTGCTGAAGCAAGTACCAGTAAAATTTCTGAACTAGAACAAGATGTAACCCTGCAAAATGAGTGTGATAGTCCTACAAAATCTCTTACTTATGAAAGTGAAATGGCAGTTTCCGCTTTAAATGAAAGTTTAGAAAATATAGGAGAAACTCCTATCAAAAAAAAAAGATTGAGCAAATAAGTAAAGCTTTGAAACAAAAAGTTTTGAAATTTTCTGAATCAAGCAATTCTTCTGCTGAACCAGATGAACTGGAAATATTTGCTCAGTTAAAAGAGAAATTTAAAAATACTAAGGATCGAAGTGTAAAAGTACAAATTTTAACCATTTTACCTAAAAACTGGTCTATGAAAAAAATTCAAAACGTTGGTTGATTGAAGTTAATTGGCGCAAGGTCCGCAATGGGACATACTGCGCCAAACAAAAGTATAAAAAATAAACACTAGCTTCTGGATGGGTTTTGCCCATCCAGATGGTCAGTAAAAAACACATTGAAAATTAAAACAATAGGTAAATAACAAGACAAGTACTGAAATAATAGAAAGCAGAGTAAAAAGAGTATAAAGTAAAATGATGTAAAAAGTTATGAACAGTGTATATATAAAAACTGAAGTAAAAGGAGATGAACAGTGTATATAATAAAAACATGAACAGTGTAAAATATAAAATCAAATGTCATGATAAAAATGCTTCTTTTAAGAAATTCGTCATGCGATGATGAGGGTTCACACCTAAAAGGTTCGTCAGCTTGGGTGAAGATGAATTAAAATGTTGTCAATACAGATGACGAAGGCAAGGGCAGTCGGTGAGAATATGGCGAATGGTGAGTGCACTATAATGACATTTCGGACAATCAGGTTGTTGTTCCCCAAGCAATAAGTATTTATGTGTGAGTCTTGAATGCCCGATTCTTAGTCTAGTTATAATGACATATTTTCTAGGGGTGAGGGTTGGCCAGATTGAAATTTGAGGTTTTATTTCTTGCAATTTGTTATTGTTTTGGTTATTCCACTCCCTTTGCCACAAATTTTTAAAATAGCTTTTAAGTGTGTGCTTTATGTCATCATATGGTACTGGACAATTTAAAAGTACGGAAGCCTGCCTTGCGGCGTTGTCTGCTGCTTCATTTCCTTTAATGCCAACATGGCAAAATTCAAAAGGAATTTGAGGTCAGTAATTACATGGTGAGAAAAGCCAAAAACCTGGTGAAAGAAAAAGGAATTCTCAACTCCAAATCCTAAACCGGGCAAAACTTTGAGCCAGAAAGATGTAAACATTGTAAAAGAATTTTATAATAACGATGAGATCAGTAGAATAATGCCAGGCAAAAAAGACTATGTGTCAATGAAGATTGATGGTGAAAAGACTCATATCCAGAAAAGACTTGTGTTAAAAATAGGATTTTCAAAATTTGCAGAACTAAGACCAAAAAACTGTATTAGCTGGTGCTAGTGGGACACATGCCGTCTGTATATGTCACATTCACTAGAATGTAAAATTAATACTAATTGGATCTAACCTAAAGGAATTAACCAAAGAAGAAGAAATTCCAATTGATTCCTACAAAACTTGTATAGCTTTGTTGTTATGGTTGGTTAGCTTTTTTTGGCGCAAGGTCCAAAGCAGGACATGCTGCGCCAAACAAAAGGGTAAAAGAGAAAGTAGCTTCTGGATGGGTCTACCCATCCAGAAAGTCATTAAAACATCACAGTAAAAAATCTAAGTAAAACATGCAAGATAAAATCAAAAATAATAAAACAGATGTAAAACAGGATGAACAATGTAAAGAATAAAATCAGATGTCGAAGTAAAAACCAGCCTCCTTCAAGAAGTTTGTCAGATGATAATGAGGATTTACACCTAAAAGGCTCGTCAGAGTGGGTGAAGATGAATTAAAATTTTGTCGATAAAGATGACGAAGGCAAGGGCACTCGGTGAGGACATGGCGAATGGTTAAAGCACTATTATGACATTTTGGACACTCAGGTTCCTGTTGTCCAAGTAGTAAGTATTTATGGGTAAATCTTGAATGCCCGTTTCGTAGTCGTGTAATAATAACATCGTATTTTCTAGGGGTGATTGTAGGCCAGACTGAAATTTCAGGTTTTATTTCATGCAATTTATTGTTATTTTGGTTATTCCACTCCCTTTGCCACATATTTTTGAGATAGCTTTTAAGTGTGTGCTTAATGTCCTCATAAGGAACGGGACAGTTTAAAAGTATGGAAGCCTGCCTTGCGGATTTGTCTGCTGCCTCATTACCTTTAATGCCTACGTGGCCAGGAACCCAACAAAACAAAATGTCAAATCCCTTTTTCAAAAGGTCGTTGTAACTTTTTAAAATAGAAATGAAAGTCAGGTTACAAGAGCTAGAAGAGAGAGAATCAAGAACACTCTTTGAGTCTGTATATATAATGAATTTTCTACTGTGCTGAGATGAAATAATGTTCAGGGCAACCTCAACAGCAAAAATCTCTGCAGAGAATATGGAAAATGAATTAGGCAGTTGATAGCTAAAACTGGTGTTACCAATGACAACACCACAACCGACTTTATTGCTTGTCTTAGAGCCGTCTGTAAAAATCTCGACGTAGTCCTTGTAATGAGAGCGATGAGATGAGTAAAGGGCCTGAAAAATAGAAGTATCTGTGTTAGGTTTGTCAAATCCTTTAAACGGATGAAGACAAGAAATAACCTGGAAGTTCCAAGGTGTCATGTTTAAGAGAGAACGAGTACGGACTTTGGTATGAATATGAGAGGTGCCAGCAAGAAAGTTTTTAATTCTAAGAGCAAAATGTGGGATGCAAGATGGGCGATTCACAAAGATTATGATCGTTACAATTTAAAAGTGAATGAAGTGGATGATTAGGATGTGAAAGGATGCGAAAGTACAATTCACAAGAAAGTCTTTGTCTGATGTCAGTGAGAGAAGGCTCCACACAGTCAGCATATAAACTAAGGACTGGAGTCGTGCGGAAAGCACCTGAGCAAATTCTGAGTGCACTGTGATGTGTTGTGTCAAGTTTTTTAATATAGGAGTGAGGGGCTGAACCATAAACCTGACATGCATAATCAAGTTTCGAGCGAATAGTAGCACGATAAATTTTAAGTAAAGATGGGCGGTCTGCTCCCCAAGAAGTATTAGAAAGCACTTTTAAAATATTAAGTGCTCTGTCACATTTAGTTCTCAAGTGTAAAATATGTGGCAAAAAGTTCAGTTTTCTGTCAAAAATAACACCCAGAAAGCGAGCAGTGTCAACAACTGAAATTGGCCTGTTGTTTATTAAAATCTCTGGATCAGGATGAAGACCTCGTTTACGACAAAAATGAACACATTGTGTTTTGTCAGTAGAAAAATTAAAACCATTTTTATTTGTCCATTTAATTATGTTTTTTATAGCAAGTTGTAACTGACGTTCAATGAAACGCATGTCATTTCCCTGGCAAGAAATTTGCAGGTCGTCAACATATAAACTCCCATGGACAGTTGGAGGCAATTGTTTAAGAATATTGTTTATTTTTAAAGAAAAAAGCGTGACGCTCAAAACACTGCCTTGAGGCACACCTTCCTCTTGAAAATAAAAATCTGAATAAACTGATCCTATACGAACTTGAAAGCGTCTGACTCTTAAAAAGTTTTGAATGAAAATGGGGAGATTTCCTCGAAAGTCCAAATTAAAAAGATCTTTTAAAATACCATAGCGCCATGTCTTGTCATAAGCTTTTTCTATATCGAAAAAAATTGAAACCAAATGGTTACGTCTCACATTAGCTTTGCGGATATTTGTCTCTAGTAATAAAATATTGTCAACCGTTGAACGGCCTCGTCGGAAACCACTTTGCCATAGAGAAATCAAATTACTTTTTTCTAAAATGTAAACAAGCCTAGTATTTACCATCTTTTCTAGCACCTTACATGACAGCTTGTAAGAGCAATGGGTCTGTAATTATTGGGGTCAGTAGCATCTTTGCCTGGCTTAGGAAAAGGAATAACAATAGCATCGTGCCAAGCAACAGGGAAAGTATTTTCAGTCCAGATCCTATTGTAAAGATGAAGGAGATTTTTAAGAGACTGTTTTGATAAATGTTTAATCATAATGTAGGTAACACCATCAGGTCCGGGAGCAGAGTTATGGCAATGTTTCAAACTATTTTTTAATTCATTTTCTGTAAAAGGTCTATTGTAGTCTGGTGAAGAGCGGGAGTGAAAGTTGATTGAAGAACGTTCAGCATTACGTTTATGAGACAAAAAAGGTTCGGAATATGAATTAGAATTGGAGATGTGAGATAAAGTTTTACCAATGGTGTTTGCAATATTTTTAGTAGAAGTTATAGTTTGTCCATTATCTTTTAAAAACGAAATACTTTGATTAGAATATATTCCCATTGCTTTCTTGACACGATGCCAAAGCTGTTTACTGCTTACATTGGAGGTAATGCTGGACACATATTTAATCCAGGAATTTTTTTGGGAGATTCTGCGGATTCTTCGTGCGGCTGCCCTTGCTTTTTTGAATGCGATATAATTAGCAGTAGTCGGGTACCTCCTAAAAATTCCCCAAGCTTTTCGTTGCTGTCTTTTTGCATTGTTGCATTCATCATTCCACCATGGCTTAGAATGTTTACTGAGACGTCCAGAGGATTTTGGAATAGTAATATCAGCTGCATTTATAATACCGTTTGTGACATCAGTGATTGCTCTGTTGATATCACCCTCAGTCATTTCGTATGTGATAGTTGCATTTATAGTGAAAGTAGCCCAGTTGGCCTTGTCATAAATATAATGTGGATTTGTAGGATGATGATCATTAAAATTATAAAAAGATAAAAATAGAGGAAAATGGTCACTATTATGAAGGTCGTTACTAACAAAGAAATTAAAATATGGATAAAGAATAGGAGAGCAAATGGCCAGGTCTATTGCATGAAAAGTTCTAGAAGGTTCATGAAAATATGTATTGTCACCGTTATTTAAAATACATAAATTATTATCAGTGATTAGGTCTTCAATAATTTGTCCTCGACGATTAATATCAGGACTACCCCAAAGTTGGTTGTGTCCATTAAAATCACCAAGAATTAAAAAGGGAGTCGGTAACTGCAAAATAAGCCTATTGAGGTCACATTGTCGAACAATCATATTTGGCGGTAAGTAGACAGTGCAGATGGTTATAAGTATGTGTATATGGATCAGAACAGCAATAGCCTGGATGTCTGTATTTAAAATGATATTAGAGTGTGGAACATTATTAGAAATTAAAAGAGCTACACCACCTGTAGCTCTGTCAGAATGTGTAAAATCTTTTCTGAAACACTGGTAGCCACGGATTTTAACATTGTCGTGTTGTCTTAAGTAGGTTTCTTGGAAGGCAAAGCAGATAGGTCGATGATCAGAGATAATATCTCTGATTTCATCTCGTTTATTAATAAAACCTCGGCAATTCCATGAAATGAAATTGGTCATACTTTTTTTTTTAGATTATAACATCCACGTCATTGTCCTCTGACGCAGTGGACATACCGTCCTCCCCATCAGAAGGATGGAGGCTGATTGTATCATCTTGTTTTGGAAGATTTCCTTTATTATTTTTATTTGTAGTAGGAGTGGGCAATTTTGCTAGTTTCTTTTTCTTGATGATATTGAGACGGGAGGGTGAATTAGAATGCTTTAGAGAGGTAGATATAAGATTTTTTCCAGGCAATAAGGTTTTAGAATTTTGTGGCGTTTTTTTTAAGTTTCTTGATTTGGATGAAGATGGCTGTGAAGAGTTACAAGCCTGATTTTCATTGGATTGTAAGGTTGGAGTTTTGTTTAATGCAGTTACAACTGGAGAGTTGGTGTTGGGAACAGTGTCAGTTTGGATTGCTATAGACTGATATGTTTTTTTGTTAACTATGGCAGCAGCGTATGATTTTCCAACAATGGGTGTTCTTGATTCTACAATTTTCCTTGCTTCGGGATATGATATGTTTTGTTTTGTTTTAATGGTTTGTATCTCCTTTTCAGTTTTCCATTTTTCACATGATTTTGAGTAAGATGGGTGATCCTTTTTGCAATTAACACAACAGGCAGGGGCTTCACAATTTTCACTGTCATGGCCAATTGCACTGCAACGGGCACATGCTAGCTTACCACGGCAAGAGGTCTTTGAGTGGCCAAAACGTTGGCAATTAAAACATCTTAGAGGGTTAGGGATATATGGCCTTATAGGGCATTCAAGGTAACCAGCTTTGATTGATTGGGGAAGTTTAGGTGAGTCTATTGTCAGAATAATGTGTTTGGTGGGAACAGGCTTATTATCACGGAAGATTGAAATTCGTTTAACTGCAATAACTTTTTGGTCTTTCAAATTATCGAGTATTTCACTTTCTGGAATATATTGTAGATCTGGTTCAGAAATCACACCACGGCAGATATTTAATGTTCTATGTATACTTACAATGACTGGTATATTGGCAAAGTGGGTACATTTTTTTAAGTTATTAGCTTGCTTGTTATTTTCGACCTCAATTAGTAGTTCACCTGATCTAAGTTTTTTAACAGACTTTGGATCACCCATTATCGATTGAAATGATTTCTGAATCAGAAATGGAGAGGTCTTAAAGAAATCTCCTTCATTTCTCTTTACCACAAAAAATCTTGCCTCGCAATTAAGAAATACATTATTTTCGTTAAGAGTGGAAGAAAACTCTTCCATTCTTTCCGCCCAAGATTTCTCATTTGAATTTTTGATAGCTTGGCCCGAGCCAGACGCATTATTCGTATTTCCTTTCTTTGTCGCCATATTGAGATAATAAAAAAGGGGCGAGGGTTTCCTTAGTCCCACAAGTCAGCCCGTTTCTTGAACAGACGGAAAAGCAAAGGGTTTTCAGAATCGCTCCCTGGGACACCCATAACCACTCACCAGCTACCAGATTAGTGACCCAGATCAGGAATCACATGTGGTAGTCGTGTTAGTCCGGTGTTTCTCGTTCGAGTAGTCACCGTTGTCTCACCTTCACCAAGGGCACCAGTCTCCCAGTGTGATCCCAAGGCTAGACTACCGTGAGACCCTCACCAAATCGCCAACCCAATAACCAGCGTCACATCTACACCGTTTTCAGCTTGGTTAATGTTTTAGAAATTAATTAAGATTAGTATAAACAACAAGAACAAGACCAAAAAATAAAGGTGAGTGAAAATAAACAAGGTAAGTAGAACCCAAAAAGGTGAGTAAAACAATATAAGTAGTTTCATTTTTTTTTTCAAATTTTTAATTTTTTTTCATGAACAAAAAACAAGAACAAGTACCAAACCCTTATTGGCCGTAAAAACAAAAATACAAGCAAGAAAAAATGCCAAAAACATATAAGCAAAAATAAATAAATAAATAAAAATAACAAAAACAAAATTGAAGGAAATAAAAGAAAGGAAGGTAGAAGGACAAAAAAAAAAAAAAAAAAAAAAAAAAGAGAGAAAGAAAGATCACTCGGGCCCGGGGTGCGTGACTCCCCCTGAATACCTGAAGAAGGTACCCCCCTGGGGGGCTTTGTTGTTATGTAATCCAGCACATCCTATTTGTTATTCAGGAGAAAGTGAGAACTGTCATAGATTAGAAGAATTCAAGACATATATTGAAAAACTATTCAATGAGAATAGTATAGATACTATAACCTATAAACAATGGTTGAATGTAGATCATTCAATTCTTCAGACTTTAACCAGCTCTTACATAGAGTTCACAGAATCCTTAATTGATAAACTTTCTGTGCTTATTCGACACTCATTTATAGCGGAACAACAATCCTTATTCTATGATACAAAAAAAAAATCTTAAAGATGGTGAATATGCTATAGTAACTGATTTTTCAGAAAATTATTCTTTTGTTCTGCAAGATGAAGCCCAAGGATTCTACTGGAATAATTCCCAAGCTACAGTTCACCCATTCGTGATATAGTATAGCAAAGATAATAGCATAGAAAATATCAGTTTTGTAGGTATTCCTGATTGCCTTGTTCATGATACCACTGCTGTGTATTTATTTCAGAAACAGCTTGTCAAATTCTTAACCCCTTTGGTCCCCATGCACACTGTAATGTACATAACACTTTTCGTGCTGTATTTTATTCTGTATAGGTTTAAACTTCGTTATAACACCTAATGTACCTACAAGTGATCATCTAACATGAAAGAATAACGTCTATAACGCCATCTGATTTTTGTGTGTTGAGTTATAGTGCTTCTTATGTGAGTAGTTTGAAATTCGAATGGCTGTGACAGCAGTAAGTAGCAAATATTGTTAATTTTTCGTTCTTATTTTTTCAAATGAGTGTCAAAACATATACACATCACTAAAGTATGTATGGGTCTACGTAATAATGTAATTGTACAAAAGATATTTACTTTGACTTCGTATTATAACCTCTATAAAAAATATGTACATCCTAATGTACATCCTGTCCCAAACAGTGGAAACACTGTACAAAGTTTTCGATTTGAATTTTTTGTAAGTAATAGTTAGACATACAATTCTTGAAAATATTTTTGCAGATTATTTTATCCTTCAAGATGAATAAGAAACTAAATAAATCTAATTTAGAAAATGAAAAATATGTAGATAAACTATTAGAATTGTTGGAAAATGGGGATGATTCGGATATTGATGACATAGAAGAAAGTGAAGATGAAGTTGGTGAAGATGAAAGAGTAAGAAGAGAACGGGAAGTTGAGGAAATCGGAGACAGTAAAGAAGATGAAATTTTAAATCCAGAGCCCACTACAGGAGGTTTTCGAAATAAGAAAAGAGTACGATGGAGGAAACAAACTCACGATGTACCAAAATTCGAATGGATAGAGAATGACAAAATTGGCGATTCTATTGTATTGGATCCTATGCAATATTTTTCTAAATATATGACAGATGAAATTTTTGAACAGATGGCCGAATGTACAAACATATACGCACTTCAACAAGGACAAACTTGATTCAAACCAACAAATGTTATTGAAATTGAAACTTTATTTGGATTACATATTATGATTGGATGTCTAAATAAGTTCCCACGCATATGAATGTACTGGAATTTCGTATGCACGTTTCCAAAAGTTTAATTTATAAGAACAAGCTTGTAAATGTAAAGAAACGTGGTCGTCCTTCAAAAAGTGAAGGAGAAATTACACCGGACAGAAAAAGAAAATTTCGTTGCTGTGAGAAAAGATCTATAAGAGAAATTCAACACGATAATGTGGACCATATGCCCCAAATCGATGATAAAAAAAGAAGCAACAGGATGCAAGATGCCATTATGCAAAGGAAGGGCACATTTTTATTGTGACAAATGTCGTGTCCATTTGTGTTTAGTAAAAGAGAGGAATTGTTTTGAAAGATTTCACAGAAAATAATAATTATATATATAACTGCTTATTCAAAAGCAATTATTTATAATATAATAATAAATTATTTATAATATAGTAAGAGAATTTTTTTTTATACAAATATCACTCAACATCTCCTATGCTACAAATTTTGAATAAGGACCATATGTCCATTAAAATGTACATTTAAAAATTATATATAAATGAGTAAATATTTTTGTAGAAAGTATATTGTTACTTTCATTCACATGAATTAAGTTAATTTTAGTATAAAAATAATTTTTTCCTAAACGACAAAAAATTCGGGTCTGAAGGGGTTAAAAGACAAATTTGATGACAATCTTCAAAAATTTTTCTACTTTTCTGATGGTGCTGCAGCTTGCTATAAGAACCGCAAAAATTTCTTTAATTTATGCTTGCACAAAAAGGACTTTAACATCCCTGCTGAATGGCATTTCTATGCCACTGCCCATGGAAAAGGAGCATCAGATGGCATAGGTGGTACTGTAAAAAGATTAGCGTCTCGAGCAAGCTTGCAACGTGCATATAATAATCAAATTATGACACCTCGTCAACTATATGATTGGGCATCTTATTATATTTCTGGAATTGAATTTGCTTATGTAACTTCCCAGCAGTATAAGGAAGAAGAAAAATTTTTACAGAAACGTTTTTCGGCTTCCTGCACAATACCAGACACACAAAACTTTCATGCCTTTATACAACAGCAACATTCTTTTATGCAAAATTTATTCCAATGCTGAAATTGGTAAAACAACAAGAGTAACTAAAGAAGGAGAACTAGACCTCAGTGATATAAATGGTTATGTAACTTGCAATTATGATGGAGAATGGTGGCTAGGATGTTTTCTAGATGTTAATCAAGATACAGATGAAATTAAAGTAAACTTTCTCCATCCACATGGTCCTTCGCCATCATTTTATTACCCAGAACATCCTGACATATTACAAGGGGCTATAAATTCCATACTTACAAATGTTGACTCTAGAACTACTACTGGGAGAACATACAAATTATCTGATGATGAAATGCTTTCTGCATCCCATATATTGAAGACAAAAAAAGATTAACTTTTATCTGCTTATTTTTTGTGAAATCTGAAATTTATAACTTTTTTTGAAAGGTAATCATTTTTTTTCTTGTAGAAAAAAAAAAAAAAAAATAGAGAGAGATATACTTCAAATTATGTAAATTAAAACCATTTGTTTATGAAATAAAATACTATTCTTAAGAAAAAAAGGGAAAAAAAATATTGGCTTCAGATGTTCTTAAAATTAAAAAAATGAGAAATTTTAAGTGAAAAATTCTAAAAGAATTTCTAATTAGCCAACCCTTTTCCAGCAACCTTCTTGTTGCTGACGGTGGCTGTGAGTGGAAGAGAGATGCATCACTTTAAGTGGCTTGTATGAACACTCTAGTATATTTGTATGTATTTCATGTGGTGTGGTGTGGCATGGCTCGTGTGAAAGAGGCATTATAGTTAAATTGTAATGTTAGCAATTTTCTTGAATTGTTTGCTTAGAAACCCATGGTGATCCCAGAATGAAACTTTTAGATATTGTCAATAATAACTAGAAGAATAACATACATTTTTTTTAAAAGTTTTGAAGGTGCCGATTTTAAAAATTCAAGGTCATATTTGATGACTTTGGAATTAAAATTTTTAAAAATCCATTCATGCAGCATATCATATGAAAGGGCAACTTATATTCTTTCCATAAATACTCAAATGAAGTCTATACTATAATTAGAACAGAAATGAGAGCTGATTTTATAATGCAAGAATTTCTAAAATTTAATGAATTTTACAAACTTTAAAGTTAAATATTTTAAAAAATAATTATGATAAGGACTAAAAATTTCATATTTATCCATTTCTATATAGATGTAACAAATGTACCAAATTTCATTGAATTCTGAGGTGGTCAGGTTGTGGGCTTGGTTGATTTGACATGGAATGGCCCGAACGTTCTTTGGGTTTGATATTTAATTAATTACAATTAAATAATAAAAAGCTTTGTAAACAAAATTAGAAAATATTAGGATTTCTAATAGTTATCTTTATCGCTTGAAATACTTTTCTTTTCTTGAATAAACAATTCCAAGTATATTGTAATTCATGATTTTTGATTCCATTATTAGAATAAACTCATACTCACATTCACTCACTCACAGATTCTGATTAAATTCATGAATATATCAGAAACATCACGCCTGCGCAGAATAGCCGATAAACACTCAAGAAGGGAAAATACTCTTTGTTTACTCATATTACTCACGATGATGATCGCTGTCGCCGGAGATTGAATATTATGGGATGACAGGGAACAAGCATGTTAAATTTTTATTGTTTGATTGGACTCATAATTTGATTATTATAATTCGTGGGAAGATTCAGATTGCCGATTTTTCGATATTAATAAATAAATAAATGATAAGTATTGAGCTACAATGAATCTTAAATAAAGATTAAAGAGAGTATAAAAAATTATTCTGTATCTGTAATGGTTTTTTTCTTTTTTCTTCTGAAAATATTTAAAAAAAAAGGTTTACATGAATATATTTTAATTTAATTAATGGTATATTTCCGATGTTAATTAATCTTCTCTAAATTTATTTTATAAATGAAATTTATAAACAAAATTCTTTGTTCTATATAATTATTTAAAATATATATATATATGTTTTAGTGATATACATAATTCATGATGCTAATTAATGATTGAATCATAAATGAATATATTAAAACTGGATGAACGATTGAAAATTGCTACAAACCAATCAGTATTTATGGTTTATTTTAGTTGAAATTCTTTTAAAATTAGCAGTATTTAAATATATACTTAATTTTTTGGTATTTATTAATTTAAAATCTTTAATTTTTAAAATGACAACGAGGCATACTATTGATTCTTTGGAATATCATAATTTGGTATCTAAATCAAAACCTGAAAGTCAAGTTTGGTCTACTCTTGGGATACCTGCCAATAGGCATCGTACTGTTATTAACACTGATGGGGCAATTTGTAAACTCTGCCAAAAATATGTATGCGCAAAAGGAGGGAGTACAACAAATTTACTTCCTTATTTGAAAGTGCACCATCCATTAAAACTTGGTGAGTACACTTCAAAGAAGCCATTGACTCCTCCTCCTGTTATACGTACATACAGTGAAACGAATGATTCTGATAGTCTACCTGTAGAAAGTAGTGTTTACTTATATTTGCTATACTGAATGATCTTTGCATTAAACAATTTTTCATTAGAAAATTTTAATACATTGTTTACCAAGCCATGAGTTTACTCGTAGTTTAACTATGAATTATTTTGTAGTTTGACAGTCAATGTGTTAAAATATTCTCTGCCTATATTTTAATAAATATGTCAATTTACAGAATTTTGCTTATTTAATAACTATAATTATTTAATAGCTATAATTATTTAATAGCTTATTTAATAACCATAATATTTTATTTGAATTTGTCGTGATATCGATATATCAGAATATCGTGATATGAAGATGACGATATATCATGATATTAAATTCCTGACATCATCCAGCCCTAATTAATATAGCTTATTGTCACAAAATTTGTTAAAATTCCCTGACTTTAAAGTAAATTCCCTGATTCTTTGATTTTCCCTGACTGCTAGCCACCCGGACATATCACTATCAAAAGCTGATTTTTAAATATGTTTCAGACTACTTTCTAAAAGCCCATAAAATTTTGCAGAGGAAAGAAAAAGTGATTTTATATCAAAATTACTTAAATGAATATGATTACATAAAGGTTATTACAGAATGCCAATTAAAAGAATCATTAAATCAATGCCAATTAAAAAGTATTGTTCATGCATTGTGTAACTTTTGAACAACGTAAAACCTACTCAACCTTAACTTGTGAATAGTGCATTATGCAAAATAAAAAAAAATTGCCATACATACATTCGATACTGTAAGATGGAGAGAGAAGCCTCAGAAAATTTTGTAATATTTTTATACACAATAATAAATACTGAAATAAAAGTAATCAAAGTTCTTTAACAAGTACTACAAAACAGGTGTTCATCACACAGTACAAAGCTGCACCTTTTTAAATTATTTTATTCCTTCTTCCAAATCAGGGATAGAAATTTACTCATTTTTATTTCAAAATACATTTGTAGCTATGACGTTAGTTTTAGCATTATCCCTGTGAAACTTGGGCTTTTGTTATTAAGAACGTTTTATGTTTAGCTAACAATTTAGTTAGTTAAAGCAATTTTGATGTAATATTTTTATATGCAATAGTAATAAATACTGAAAAAAAGTAATGAAAGCTATTGAACATGTACCACAAAACACAAAGTATAGAGCCGCATTACATAAAAGTTAAGGAAGTCACCATAGCTTTCTGAACTGACCTTGCTTTTGCTTTAGTTGAGGCTTCTTAAATGACTAATTTTGTAGCAGTTGACTTCTGGCGCATGCAGTAAATGACCTTCAAAGTCATGCAATTTTTGGTTTTTCCCAATTTCAAAGTCAAATATTTTTTTTGCCAGAAGTCAACCACACAAATTTTACTCTTTCTGTGCAGTTATTATCCGTAGGTATTTACTGAAATACATACCTTTGTGGTTTACTTCTGGTGAGAGAAGATTTGGAGGGTCAAAGTTCTAAAAAAATGCATTTTTTTTTTTTTTAGAATTTAATTACCTTTGCGCCAAGTATCAACCATAAGTAATTATGTCCCAATAGTTAATCTGGAAACAGAACACAAGATAACTATCATTACTATGGTTCACTTCTGGCGCAAAAAGTATTGGCTTCCTTAAACAGGTATGTTTAACCCGTAACAGGGGAGGTGCGGTCTCACAGACCGCACACTAGGTGTACCTATCACCCCTATTGCACGCTTTGCCCGTTTGAATGGAATCTTCCTGTAGCTTCCCCTTTCGTGACCTTCAACCTGATCCCGGCATTTCATAACGCTTGGGCTAGTGAATCTGGTTCAATTCTTCGAAAGCGGTCTCCGAGACCGCACCTCCCCCTCTGCGTTAGAATTTTTGGCTGAAGTGTTACAATGGCTTTGAAGTTAGGTACGGGGAGAATAATTTATCCTTCTGATCGGGATTATTCTGAAGAAGTGCAAAAAATTCTTAATGAAGTTGGAAGTGATTTTAGTGATGAAGATACCTGTGAAGAAGATTTCTGTGAAAGTTCTCACTCAACAGACTCTGAAATTTCTTCAGACAGTGATGAATTTTCTGATCCAGAAAAAAATGATTCTGAAAAAAAATACTACTATGGGAAAAATCGCTTCAAATGGTCATCCATTGCTCCTAATATAAAAGTTAGAACTCCAGCCCATAATATCGTGAGACTTCCTGGATTAAGACCTTACGGAAAAATTGAGAATTCAAATCCAAAAAATCTATGGCAACTACTTTTTACTGATGAACTTTTAAACATCGTTATGAAGTGGACAAATTTAAAAATTGAAAGAAGAAAAAATATCTGTGGTCCAATTAAAGGTGAAGTTGACAACACCAGCATCGATGAACTGAAAGCACTTTTGGGTTTGCTCATTTACACATCAGTCTTCAAATCTAATCACGAAGATATGGAATGTTTATTTGCAACGGATGGAACTGGCCGTGATATTTTTCGTGCAGTAATGACAATGAAGCGATTTAAATTTTTATTATCCAATTTGCGATTTGATAATCCTGATGACAGAGAAGAACGAAAGAAAGCTGATCCGGCTGCGCTTATTTCGGAAGTGATGAATTTGTTCATCCAAAACTCACAGAAAGCGTATACTTTAGGCACCTGCGTCTGCATTGATGAAACGCTTGTTGGATTTAGAGGTAAGTGCCGCTTTAAAATGTATATGCCTCAAAAGCCTGTGAAATATGGATTAAAAGTTTTATGTTTGACTGATGCACGAAATAACTATGCCTACAATGCATATATTTATTGTGGAAAAGACACTGATGGAATTAGCATTGAAGAGAGGTGGAAGAAATTTAGCAAACCCAGTCAAGCTGTTCTACGTTTGAGCAAGCCAATTTTTAACACGAACAGGAATGTAACAGCCGATAATTGGTTTTCTTCCATAGAACTTACTACAGAATTGTTGAAAAATGGACTAACATACGTTGGCACTGTTAAAAAAAATAAGAAAGAAATTCCGAGAGAATTTCTTCCATGTAAGTCCAGAGAAGTGAGTTCGACATTGTATGGATTTACTAAGGACATTACCTTGATTTCTTTTATTCCAAAGAAAAGGAGAGCTGTGGTTCTGATGTCATCAATGCACCATTCAATAGAAACAGATTCAGAAATACAAAAGCCTGAAATTATTTCCTTTTATAACAGAACCAAAGGAGGAGTTGATACCTTGGATGAAAAATGTTCTGTCTATTCCTGTAGTAGAAGAACAACGCGCTGGCCCATGGCCCTTTTCTACCGCTTATTAGATATAAGTACGGTAAATGCTTATATTTTGCATCAAAGTTATTCCCAAAACTCTGTTATGACAAGGATGGAGTTTTTGAAAGAATTAGCGAAACGATTAGTTCTACCTGTATTGCACACAAGATTTCAAAATCCAAGAATAACTCGAGAATTGCGTCTGACGATAAAGCAGATTTTGGGAAAAGAAGCGGAGTCCCTGGATAAGGGGCAGTGCTCAAAAGAAACAAAAGGAAAGTCAAGGAAAACTTGTCGTCTGTGCCCCCCAAGCAAAAAAAGAAAGACAGCATATTTCTGTTTATCTTGTCAAGATCCTATTTGCTTGGAATGTTCACAAAAGTTATGTAATGAATGTGCTAAAGGAGACGAGGACTAATTTTTTGCTTCCCACGAGTCAGTGAGATAATGATATTTCAGGTACTGTCAAAATTTTTCTGTATTGTAAGACTTTCCATTTTCTTGTTATAACTTGCTTTGCATATTAAATAATATAAATAAAATAGTTAATCCATAATATATGCGATCTTTTTTATGAATTTTATAAAATGTATTGCAGCATGTGATTTTTATCCAAAAATTTAAGGCCGTTAGAAAAGTTTCTAGGGAAAACTTTATTTCACTTTAAAACGTAAAAAAATACTTTATTTTGAGAAATTAATGTTCAAAGAATATACGAATCAAATATCAAGATCATATTTCAATTAGTTAATTTTTTATAAATTATAATGTAGCGCGGTCTCTGAGACCGCACGTCCCCTGTTATGTCCTACTTTTTTACCTCCCCTGTTACGGGTTAAAGTAACAAAACACAGGACTCCATCTTTGACCCCCCATAAACACTAAGGGGAAAAAAAAATCGCAATAATAAAAAAAATATGTGTAATAAAAACATCTCCTGAAAATTTCACAAAAATAAAAAATGTTAACTATCCAAGTCTACCCTCTTCTTAAAAAAACTGGCTCTTAAACTCAATACGAAAATTGCTTGGTGAATCAGCCATTTAAGACCTTCAAAATAAAAACGACGCTGGAAATGCTAAAAATTACTCACTTAAAAATGACATCCAAGATATATTTCAAACATTTAAAGAAATAAGGGAAATACTGTAAATAAAAAAAAAATAATTAAAACATTAAACAAAGCTAAGCAAACCAAAAAACGTAAGGACCCTGTTACTAAACTGTCTGTAGTAATTTTATTGACGAATATGACAGTCTGGCATTGGAAACAAACCTTAATTCTTTCAATATATTTTCTTGGAACATTCAGAATTCATTCTACCCAAAATAAAATTAACGAACTTCTAAACTGTTATCTCCTTGTATGACAACATTCACATAATCTTCCTTCAAAAAACTTGTTTTGATCTATCATTTTTCCAGTTGAGTTTTCATAATGTTTCTTCATCAAACCTTTTTTTTTTTTTTTTTTTTTTTTTTTCCCATCATAAGTATTCCTTAATTTAAAAAAAAAAACACCAGATACGCAATGAGAAGAAAGCGACAGAAATAAAGAAATATCCCTATCCCTTCGCTTGCTTTCATTTCACACGCTGCACTGCAGGCTGATGCCAGATCAGAGAAACTAGATACAATGAGAAGTGAAAGATAGCAAAATCGTAACTGCGCCCCCTACTGGTTAGATCCTGAAACTGAAAAGCTTCGGCTATGCCGAAGTATTGCGAGAAAAGTCACGTACAGGGGCAAAGGAAAATCCGCCAAGTAACGAGCCTTTTGATAGGGCAACCGGGTTGCTGCTTTGAATTTCAAACTTAAGTTTCATTTTCCGTTTGTGACAGGTACGCGGCGCGGCTTCTGTTGGCAGTTGAGAATTTGTTTAATTATAGATTTTTTATAGCTATTTTCTTACCCTTTATCAAGTCGCAAGCCACACCATGGAAACAGAGAAACAGTCTTCAAGCTTAAAGAAGTAAGAAACTTTTGTTCTTTTAATAGTTTAATGAAAACTGAATCTTTACAAGAAATTAAAATGAAAGTAGCTTACTTAGTAAAATTAAAACTTTTAAATCAGTATGAAGCATATTACATAATTTTAGTTATTTTGTTATTGTTAATTTATATCTATGCATTTCATATTTATATTTTCTTATAGAGATTAATTTTCATACTAAAATAAAAGTCTGTATCAATTTATAAATAAGTTTAAAAGCTTTAATTACTAATTATGTTTTTGTATGTATTGTATGACTTTGTTGTTGCTGTTTAAGCTACTTCCTTTAAATACGTTATTTTCCTTTTCATTAATATATATTTTTCGCTTACATTTTAAAAAATACATGACCATTTAAAAATCGCTCAGTGTTTGATGTAATTATATGAAAACTAAAGTTTGTATCCACTTTACTGCTTTTAAATCACTATCCAAATATCGGGTACGAACATAGGTTGCGTACGCCTACCTGTTTAGAATTTTACGTAGTTTTCCGCGAAACTCTCATGGATATCGACTAAGACTCCTTAGAAAGTCTTCCAAGGAGGGCATCATACTTAAACCTTAGTACTCGGAATAGGTAATTCATCGTTAAATCTTGTATAACCTTAGTTTCAAAATTTTTAACCTTAGCATTTTTTGCAATATACTGTGATAATTTTGAAGTATATACGTGAATATTATAATATTTTATAGTTTTTTTTTTTTTTTTTTTTTTTAAAGATGTTTTTTAAAAAGATATTTAAAAAAAAAAATGTTTTAGCTGTTTGGATTAACAGCTGTCATGCTGTCTACTGTAAAAAAAAAAAAAAACAGTTAACATACTTAACTATTGAATTTGGCATACTGTAACCTTCCATTTGTAATTTATATAAAATATCCTCATTTATTTGCTGAACTTCAGATACAATGAAAATGATAAAAATAAAAGAAATCAATAGAAACATAATGTTATTACTATATCCTCTAAATCACAAAAAACTATTCAAATTAATCCTTTTTAATCATGCTTTAATTTTACTGTCCTATTACAGTAATTCTCTAATTTTGTATGTTATACTTTGTTTTTGTTTGGACTTAAGCATTATGATAATTAGAAATGTTAGATGCATTTAATTAGTTATTTAAAAATAGTTTTATTGCATTTTGTTCACAGTAGAATTAAATGATTTTTGTAAATATTAAAGTTTCAATGTTATTTGGAAGTACAAAATGCTTGGTTAAATTATGTATTTGTGTTTTTATTATAAAACTATATTTTATTTTAGGAAAACCAGTAATCGCTGTGCCTATTGTTGTGTTTATCAGGCAGATTTTCCAGATAGGAGATTCTTTAAATTTCCCTCAAATGAAGAAATGTATGTAAAATTGAAAAAATTTTCTTGCTTATTTTTTATTTTGTAAAATTATTTAAAGCATGATTTGTAAAAAAAAAAAAAAAAAAAAAAAAAAATCAGTTTGCTAGCCTTAAACTTTGAGTGTTAGGATAATATTTTTAATGACTTTTTTTTTTTCCCCTCACTGTATCAGTAGCAAGTACTATTCTTACGAAAACATTTTTTTTTTTTTTTTTTTTTGAGAGATAAACTTCAGATTTGAAATTTTATAACTTAGTGCAATTTTTTTTTTTTTTTTTTTTTTATGTGTTTATATATTTTCAAAACTTTTTCAAGCATTGCATTATATAAAACCAAGTATCACTTGAAGAAATAGAAAGAAATATCAATTAAAAAGATATATATATGTGTGTGAGAATAAAATTCATTAATTTTAGGTGCATTTCATGGAAATATTTCCTTTTGTGTAGGGTTGTGGGTTTTGTGGAAAATTTTGGAATGGAAAATGTTCAGTCTCTAAATTATGAAGGTTTTGTAAAATAAAACTAATACATAAAAGCTACAAGTAAACAAGTGTTTATTCAAAGAAAAATTTGAATAACTATTCATTTCAAAAGAGAAATAAATAGAACAAAGATTTAATGATTTTTAAACATGTATAGTATAGAGCTAGAAATTTATAATAATTTATGACTGTTTTGTATACACAATGGTTGAATAATCTGTGTAAATACAATGTCTGTGTACATTCTGTAGCTGCCCGAGACCCTCATTGCCAAAAGCTGAATCCTACTTTATTGTATAATGAAATATGTTATGAGAATTAATGCTTTTATTTATTTATTAATTAACAAAAATTTAGAATGTTGAAATTTGGCTTTTTGTTTTTTCAAAATCATTTCTCAAATTTTTAATATTTCATTTTGAAGCTATAAAATGGGGGGAAAAAAAAAAAAAAAATTGAACAAAGTGCCTTTTTGCACTTTATTACCTCAAAATGAGATATTTAGAAAACTGTTTTTGAAAAACAAGAACAAATTTCACAATTGGGGATTTTCTGATAGTATACATAGAATAAAAAAAAAAAGATAAGTAATTCTCATCACAAATTTCTCCATAGAATAATATGGGGTTTGGCTACTAATAGCTGAAAAGCTGTACAAAATAATTAGCAAGGTATGGCTCGGACCATGTAAGAATTCATTTCATTAAAATTCTTTTGAATTTCATTCATTTTTGCTTTTATCTATTTTTTCTATTTTTAAGCATAACTTGATAATAAGTTGATAATCAGTGGTGGATCTAGGTTGAGGGGGTGTAGGGGCCTAAAGCCCCCCCCCCCCCCCCTCCAAAAAAAAAAAAAAAAAAAAAAGTTCTGGATCTGTTGTTGATAATATTGAATGTTTAATGCACTATTATATAATTGCCAATTTATCATCGCTGTTGATAATATTGGGTGATGGATGTAATCCTCTATTAAAAAAATTAATCTGGAAATTTGAGATTTTTTTTTTTATTTACCTTTAAATGCAAAACCCACTATGAGATTTTTCAATTTTAGATATTTTAAGCAAATAAATATTCAGTGTTTTCAACTGGATTTCCAGTTACAAGTTATGACATCATTCACTTTATCCATTAGACTTCCTTATATTTTATTCAAAATTAAGCTCTTTATTTACTTAGGCAATTAATTGTATTTCTTGTTTGCATAGAAAGTGATTTAAAACAACAAAATTGTGTTTTTATATAAGGTTTTTCTCTAAAATTTTCAAGAATGTTAATTTTGTGAGTAAAATTATTTTTTAAAATGTCCCCCCCCCCCTACTTTTCTTAAATTAAATATTTAAATAAGATTATGACAATGTTCTGACTTTCCACACCACTCTCAAAACCAGAGACAATAAGTTGACTTAAATCAGAATTGCTGCCTGATTTGAAATGCGTTGCCGTATTATCATTTATCAAACGAATATTTAAAAAAACAGATACAGGTTCAACAGTACAGTAGTGCATTAATTTATCAATGTATTATTTTTTAGCAACAATAGATCTCTCATATAACAAAAAACAAGCTCTTTCTTGGAATAAGTTGCTGAAATCATATATCAGGTAGCTTTCTAAATGATTTCTTTAATCAAAAACTTTTGTTTTTTACACTATATCTGACGCTGTAATTAATAACTGTATTCAGACTAATAAAAGGAAATTTAAAATGTGTCATGTAAAAAATATATTTAAAAAATTGCTTTTCTGGCATTGAAAATTTTCCGGAAAAACATAGTGGGAAAATTTTCTGCAGAAAATTTTCCACCCCACATCATTGCTTTTGTGTTAATTTGTTTTTTGTATAATTGCTATAATTAGTGTTTTTTAATGATTAGGGCATTGTTCATAAATAATGATGCATGTATTGGGTTTTATTATTTATCATTTAATGTTAAACTGTGAATAATTCTGAGTTAAAATCTGTTTTTTTTTTTTCCCCCCTCCAATCAATGATTAAATCTATTATGAATGTTTTGCCATTAAATTATTGACTTGTTTTGGTATTTGGTATTCACAAAAGAATTTTGAAAAATTCATTTAATAAAAATTAAATGGTTAGAACTACTTAATAAGTAACATGTAATTTGTTAAAATTTTAACAACCAATTATGATACAATCACTATTGTCAATCTCGATAAAAGTACAAATAAGTATCATGATTGAAAAAACTAATTTTCTTGATAAAACTTTTTTTTTTTTTTCTGTTTTAAACTTAATATTTTGATATAATGATAGGTGTCCATATATTTTATTATAAAAATTTTGCTGTTTTAGGTGTAAGAAATGGGTTGTTGCATGCAACCGATCTGACCTCCTATTGAAGAGTGTGCAGCAGCTGAAGACTAATTTCAGATTGTGTTCTGAACATTTCAGAGACAGCGATTATGCAACACCCAAAAAGTGTCGATTGAAACCTTCAGCATGCCCCTATTTTAATTCAGGTAAGTTTATTTAAAGTTATACATATACGGGTGAAATTATAAAATTGATTTTGGGATAATGATCCCATATCCTATAAAGGTTTTTTTTTTTTTTTTTTTTTTTTGGGGGGGGGAGGAGGGGGGTGTCTTAGTTTTGTAAGAATATCTCATTCAAAAATGTTCCAAACAGTGGCCTAGTAGTTCTGTTCTCTAATTTGGTAGACCAGAAGTGCTGGGTTCAGTACTAGGCTGTGCTCACTGGCCCAGACATTTTGAATTTTCCATGGTTTTCTCTAAACGTATATTAATACAGAGTAGGATCTCTTAGAAAGACCATAGAGGACACTCCACCCAGACCTAACTTCCTAGTGCAGACTGTAGATAGCCTTAATTCATACAACATCACCACTTAAAAATAATTTTTTTTTTTTTTTAAACTCTTCTTTGAGCCCTACTTGTGCCTGAGAGATTCTGCTGTCGAAGCTGGTATATGTGAGGTGCTGGGTGCCAAGTCATGTTCGCTGGCCCAGCTCCTTTAGAGTTTTCTTTAGTTTTCAATGAAACTTACATAAATATGGGCTACAACCTCTAAAACCCTTCAGGCCTACGATCCTAGTGAAGTCAGTTGGCTTTAACACCAACACCATTCTTTGAACATGTTACCTTTTATCCTAGTAAGCAATAAAAATAAAAAAAAAATTCAGTAAATAAACAGAGGTTTCTAATTTTCAAACTAGAAAAGAAATATATCATTTTATTTTATTACTTTTTAAATATATTTGCTAAGAAAAAAATTTAATGTGATGTAACAATTATTCTGTAAAATTACTTTGGTAGTTATAAAAAGTTAATATGATTTGTGTGTTGTAACAACCTTAAGTTCTGTTAATCATTTTATGTGTATGCCTAATTTTGTGGATGCACAATATATTAATAAAAAAAATTAATTATACATGTTTCAATTTAACTGTATGTGCATAAACAATTAAAGCATGCACAAGAAAGTAGCCAGATAAGGGATGTGTATAGCATTATTCATGTACCAGTGCATATTATGTACTTGTACATTCTTAAAACTATAAGAAAAAAATCCAACTTAGAGGGAAAATTATAAATTTGAATTTTGTGTAAGATTCATTTAATGATATTGAACTTTGTGTGAAAGGGCTGCAAAGCAGACCCATTTTCTGCCTGGATTGACCCCTGTAAACCTGTTAAGTATGTAACTTATGCTGATGATTCTTTAATCACTCAGCTTTACAGTGCAGAAAATAATGAATGGAATTTATGTAATCATTAAAATAAATAAATCAGATATTGAATAAGAGGAAAGGGGGGGGGGGTTAAAGAAGGATTTTCTCTCATGAAAATAAATATTCAGATCTTTCTCATATCAGAAAATTTGTGACTATCCAAGAACAGCTGATCTTTTTTGCAGGTTACCCTAAAAAAAAAAAAAAAAAAAAAAAATGCAGGAAATTAATCATCTTAACTATCAATGAGGCTGTTGAAAAATCTAGATAATTTGCAACAATAACAAAATGTGTAAAATTTGATTTTAAATAAAGTTTTTAATTAGGTTTATGGATTTCATTATACATACTTTTTTACAGCATTTTATTTATAACATTTGAATTTTTTCTTAATGACTTGTTATTCAAATGTGATATAAATAGAACTTATCCTAAAATTTATAGAATCTACAAATCGCTTCATCCTAAGCTGCATGAATTTTTAAGAATGTACCATGTAAAAAAAAAAAAAAAAAATTACAGGTTATAAATGAAATTTGTGGAAATATACATTTCATGGGACCAATGAATCAGTTAGTTTCATTGATTGAATAGTGTAACAGAACATTAATATAACCATTTGATATGTTAAATGTCTTTTATGCCATGGGGCTCCACAATCTTAGTATAAGAGATTATTCCATAATGAATACTTAGCATATGAATTTAAAACATTTTCATTATTTATTATAATCTATTTTATTCTTTTTAGGTGAATGTGTGTCAGAAGAGCGAAAGCAAACACTCTTCAAATCCTTGAAGGATAAATTATCTGAGAAACTTAATGTTGAAGAACCTATGGATTATCAATCTTGTAAGTATGTTAATTCTAATGACAATGTTTTGTTAAAGAATGCTTTTTTGGGAAAATTATTTTTTTATTGGTATGTATATTTATTTTTCTATTAGCAATTCTGACTACATAAAATTTCTTTCTAGATGAATGCTCCTTCGATAAACCTGTACCATCCGAAAATTTCAAAAAATTACAAGTTTCTAAAGGTAAATGAATTTATTAACTTTTTTTTTTTTTCCCCCTTAATGTATTTTATTACCAATCCTGAGTTTGTGAATTTTCTTTGTAGATAAATGCCCTTTGCTTTTTTCTGCATCATCTCAAGAAATGGATATACTAGAAATTTCTAAAGGTAAATGCCCTTTTTTTTTTTTTTTTTTTTTTTGGGGGGGGGGGGGGGTAAGGAATGTTTTTTCTGAGATTTTTTTTTTTTTTTTTTTTTTTTGGTAAGCACATTCATTTTCTATTATTAATTCTGAATTTGTAAATTTTCTTTATAGATCAATGTTCTTCTACCTGTTCTGAGTCATCTCAAAATTTGAAGATATTGCAAATTTCTAAAGGTAAATGCACAGTTTTTTAAATGGCTTTAACATAAAGGAAAACAATTTATGAGGAAAACAATTAACCAAAATTATATTTGAAAAATATGCATTTATGGGATTTTTAATTTAAAACATTAAAAGTTTCTGGAATTTTTTTTTTTTTTTTTAAATAATGCTAGTTTAATGCATTTCAAAGTTAATAAACTAAACTGAATAATATGAATTCATTTAAGGAGTAAAAAAGAATAAACAACTTGTAAATCTTACATTTTCATTTTTAATCTTTCCATTTAAAGTTTTAAAATCATTGTTTGATCAGAGTTTAAAGTACTCAGATTACGTCAGATTATTCCCTTTTTTTTATTTAAAGTTAAAAAGTTTTAAGATATTTGTCATGTAAATTTTTGATGTGGCTAATATTTTTATCAAAAACTTGACATATCTGATCTGATTACTGGGTTTCTTTTGATTAGCAGAGAGTTATACAGAATCATGAGGTCCTAATCATTCTGAATAATTGGTTCCACACTGTATTTATATAATATGGCCCTTCTCCTTTTGCTTAGTTTTTTTTTTTTTTTTTTTTTTTTTTTTTTGGAAGTAGCTCATTTTAGCAACTTAAGTTATCTAGACTTTTAGTGGTAATTCAAATCTTGTAAACAGGTTCGAAATTAGGATTATTTTTCCATTCAGGGGGAAAAAAGATTTTGCCCCCCTCCCCCCTAAAAACAGCAATTAAAATTTCACAGTTTTAGTCAATTTCAAAGTTTTAAAAGTCAATCTTTTTTTTTTTTTTTTTTTCCCCAGCCTATATTTATGAGAAGTAAATATTGCATTTGGTTTAATTTTTGGGCTTTTAATTGTCAATAAATTTACAGATTTTGAAGTGTTTTATAAGTATATTTAAAAGATCTTTGTGTCTGTATGGTAAGTTCTTCAACACAGGTAAAAACTGCATGCGTGGAATTGCATGAAAGCTAGTATGCAGTTGAATTCTGACGTAAACCGATGCTGATTGGTTTATGTGGTTAATTAGTTTTATGTAAGAAATTTTAGGTTTGAATAAACAAACCTTGAATGAAGTGACCATGACTCTTAAATTTAATCTTCTGGATAGCCACATTTTTTTTTTTTTATTAGGTATAAATTTCTAATTATTTATAGATGTTCTGCTTTTGTGTCATCTCTTATGAAGAAATTTTTTAGATAAAAATTACGTCGAACAAGTAATTTATTAAAGGATGGATAATGTGGATAAAATTATTTGACATAGAAGTTAATATAGTCTAAAAGTTTCATCAGATTAAATGACAGAAGTTTCAAAGCATTAATTTAAAAAAGAAATAAAAAATGAAAAGCATATTAGATATATTTAAATTTAACTGCAGTTATTTTTATTTATTTATTTATTTATTTATTTATTGGAGTTCCTTATTCTTTTGCTGAAAGTGAGCCTTTATAAGGGACAGTTCTAAAACAAATGAATGTAAATATCACATTCAACTTCTTTGAAAATTATTAACATTTTAAGTGGATCAAAATATATTTTCAAATATTATTATAATCATTACATCACCCAACAAGTTTAGTTATATTGCACAAAAGTACACAGAAATATTTAAGAAGTTTTTAATATAATTAAATTGCATAATTTATAGATGTAAGTTATTCAAATGCTACTAATATTCATCAAATATCAACTGAACATTAGTAAATAACCTTTTCTTTCTTATTATTCATTTCCAGAAAGGGAAGAACTGAAACTGAAATAATAATAATAATAATAATAATAAAAAAAACTAATGGGAATGCTACATAACTAAAACTACTTCTGAAATACTCACTGAAATATACATATTGTTATACTGGTGTTTTTATATTGACTTTTAACGTAATTTAAGTGGTTTGTAAATAAACAGTTTAAAGTCAATAGTCTCGAAAATAACCCAAGAAGACTATTACTACGACTACAAAATTCGTAATAGGATAATATGTACCACAAAGCAGAAATATTATACATTTTTTTACATAAACTCTCATTGGCAAATGCACAACTTGGAGTTCAATATAATACACTCATATGTAGATAGCCTGCTTTTGTAATCTTTGCCAAAAATTAAGAGCAAGAATTAATACATTACATACATAGAAAAAATTAACTTCTGATAATCCAATTCCATTCAATATCATGTCATTGAATTTGTCATAATGCAGATGACAACTTGTTGAAAAGTGAATAATTTGACGACAAAGTTGGCTACCTGGCATTAAATTTAGCAATTTGACCAAAAATGTTAGTTGATATGTTTAAAAAAAAAAAAGCCTTTTCGTCCCTCTTCCCTCTCTTTAGATTCAGCCCAACTTGTAAAACGTGAGTACTTTGAAAATGATGAATATATGCAATGCTCTTAAACTATTCTTTTTTTTTTTTTTTTAAACGATATATTTATGCATGTTTTCTCTTCTTAGTGAACAGTCCTTTAGAAGTTTCTGAGGGTGCAGAACAAAAAAAAATGGAGTGGAGGTTGATTCACAAACGTTGCTTAACTTCAGTACCCCAGAAAGAAAATGATATTGTTGCAAGTAAGCTAGTGTTTGAATGAATCTTATGTATGACATACATGTGCATATGTCCTTTGTAATAACATTTAAATAAAATTCTTTTAATGAAAACTATTGATATTTTAAATATTTTTAGGTAATGAAGTCTCAGATTTCTCTGTCAATCATTCTTTCTTGACAAGTACACCAAAAAGAAAAAGAAATGAATCAGAAGGTGAGCTTCACTTGAATTTATATGAAAAAAAATATAATATTACTAGGGTAGGGAGGAAACGGGTAATGATTTTGCTGTATATGGATATCTGGCACTAGTTCTGTTTTTTGTTGTGTTGTACATTTCTTTTCTCATTTATGTTTTAAAACAGTAAATTATAAACATGTTTCATACACTATTCTTTTAATCCGTAAATACCAGATTTTTAAAAAATTAATTTAAAAATGTACATGCTTTACTACATAATTTTATCACTAGCATTGCCTCAACATGATGAAAATTGAAAGTGGATTTAATAATACTATCCATATGCAATTTATTGCCTACATTAGGCACTAACACTTTAATATTCTAATAGTATTTTATGAGACGAAATTAATGTTGCTGAAAGATAATGCATAATATTTAAAGATTAAAAGATTTTAAATATATTTTACAAAAACTGTTTATTTAAATAACAGTATCTTATACATTTGAACCTCGTTAATGTAAATCCCAAGGGAACAATAAATTTGTTTGTGCTGTGAGTAGTTCATGCTATCAGTGACTCAAACTATTATTTTGATGGGAATTGTGGAAGCAGTTCATGTTAAAAGTAATTCATATGAATCATGTTCACATTAACGAGGTTCGAGCATACTAATAATGCTGGAAAAAAAAAAAAAAAAAAAATCTGTTTATTTGTACAGTGTTGCCATATAAAGATTATAACTTTAAACCTCTATACTTGTGACTTGTTATGAAAAGTATTGTCACAAAAAGATAACTTTTGTACAAGACTATAAAAATGTAAATTATTACCATTTAATTTTTACCAAATAGTATTAAACAATATAGAACAAACAAAACTTTCTTCTATATTTTCTTACCAAAAATTCACGCAGTACAATTTTTTTATTTTATTCATTATAAATGCAGACGATTTTCATCTTGGAGAGGTATTATACTAGATGACCAACAAAAGTGAAATTTTACTGTGCAGATGACATTCTTTCTGTTCTTCGGGGAAAATTGTAGTGTAACAGTGCCACCTATTGGCAATTTATGCACTTGATTTAATCATCATAATTGTCTCATAATGGCCTTTTCATCTATCAAGTTTTGTTCAATTATATGCAGTTGAACTCAAGATACAGACTTCCATTAACTTGTGCAAATTACTGTATAGCAGCACCACCTGATCAGTGATTGGCACCAAAAGTTGACAAACTAATTTAGTTTAAGGTCCATGTACACATAAATATATATGCGATTTTGAGTTTCTGAGATATAGCCTTTCATGAAATTGCAGAAATCAATGAAAAGAAGTACTGCCTGTTGGGGAATAGCACTAAAAGTTGATAGGTATTAACTTATGTCAAGGTGTATCTGCAATCTCAAGTAAACAATCACTTCATTATTAGCTAAAATCTAATATATTTCATATCTAAAGTCAAATGTACACTAATAATTTCAAGGAAATATTCATGTTCATAGAGCCAGGATTAATTATTGTAAAAATAGCTTTTTAAAATGATCTTCAAATGTTGTAGATGGTATTGTAAATACAAAGATATTCATGTATTTAATAAATCCAGAAGAAAATGTTAATGTATGCAATTTTCAAAATAAAAAATTGGTTAAAAAGAAAAAGAAAGAAAGAAATTAAAATTTTGGAAAAGAAATCACTTATAAAAGATGACTTTATCATTTCTTTTATTATAAAATGCATTATGTCATGTACCACAAAACAATGAAATGCAGACAAAACCATTTGCATAAATTTTATCATCTAAACAAAAAGTACATTTGTAATCGCTTTCTAACCAATTCTATAACTAAATTAATATTTAGGAATGATAAAATAACATTTAAGAATGCACAAATGTAATACTATACACTAATTTGTTCTAACATCATTACGAATCAAAGCAACTGAATTCAAAATTCTAGTAAATTTTCTCTTGATCCATAATCAATGAAAAATTGAAATGATTAAGATTTCAATAACTATATAAATCGTTAGAAGTAATTCAGTGTTTTTTCTTTTAAATTATAAGATACTACATCTAAGTACATCTAAATTTATTTCTAAAAACACAGTCCATGTAATATTGCATTTTAAAATTTAAGAATTTATATATATATGTAAAAGAAAAAGCATTTATTTTAAATAATTTCTCATACAAAATTTTTACATCTTGTTTCAGGTGGTGATTTCAAGCGATGTAGAACTGAGACTTCAACTGCACATCTTACTACTCGAAAAATTACTCCAAAAACT
This sequence comes from Salticus scenicus, assembly GCA_963930645.1. Lineage (NCBI taxonomy): Eukaryota > Metazoa > Arthropoda > Arachnida > Araneae > Salticidae > Salticus > Salticus scenicus. The sequence continues at coordinate 272,265 of CAWVNO010002559.1, read as the reverse complement.
AAACGTTATAAGGAGTTGAGTAGTAAGTATTACTTTCTCAAAAGAAAGTATGAACGCTTTTATAAAACCCCAACAAACCAGTTAAATGCTTGTTCAAAGCAACTTCGTCAAATCATGCCTCCACTCCTCTTCAATTTCTTGAACTCACAGCTAAAAAATGTTGGGAGGTCAGCTAAAGGCCGAAGGTGGACTGATGAAGAAAAAAGCATGGCATTACAGATATATTTATCTGGAACACGATCTTATAATGCCTTGAAAAAATTCTTCAATTTGCCTACAAAACGAACCATTCAGAGGAGCATATCGGGGATTAATATAAAGCCAGGTTTCATCTCACCAATTTTAGAAGCCTTGTTGAAAATATCATCATCTATGACGGAACATGATAAATTATGTAACATCATGTTTGATGAGATGAAAATAAATCGTGGGCTTGCATATAATATCAAGTCTGATCAAGTCATAGGATTTGAAAACTGCAGCAGGGATTCAACCCCGAAATTAGCCACCCATGCTCTTGTCTTTATGGTTCGGGGCATTTGCAAAAAGTGGAAGCAAGTTTTTGGCATATTTTTTTCTAAAGATACAGCTTCATCCAAAGCACTAAAATCTCTTGTGGTGGAAGCTGTTACATTGCTGTGTAATTGTGGGCTAAATCCTCTGTCTATTATATGTGACATGGGTTCTAGCAACCAGAAGTTATTTTCCTGTGAGCTAGGAGTAACAGAGGATAACCCATTCTTTCATGTTAATGGGAAAAAAATATATGCCATGTACGATCCTCCACATCTTTTGAAGTGCCTCCGAAATAATTTTGCCAAATATAGAGTTATGTTCAAAGGATCAAAAACTGCTGACTGGGATCACATAGTTAAATTATTCAATTATGACATAAATCAACCTCTTCGTCTTGTGAGGAAACTGACACGAAGGCATGTCGAATTGAATGGATTAAACAAGATGAGTGTTAGGAGGGCGGCCCAAGTTTTCAGTCATTCAGTTGCATCTGCCTTGTGGTCCATGTCTTTATTGAATGGTCTTCCATCAGCTGCTTGTTCTACTGCAGAATTTTGTGCTGAAGTAAATGATTTATTTGACAGTGTGAACAGTCGGCAGTTAAGAGATAAAAATTCCCCCCTTCGGTCAGCTGTGACTCAGAGTTCGGATCATTTGGAGAAATGGGAGGATTTTCGAATTTTCCTTAAATCTCTAAAATTCGAAACTGCTGAGAAAAACATTAATTTCCCATGTCTGAAAGGATGGCAGATTACCTTGGCAGCTATGCAGCAACTAGTCCCTGACCTTCTGAACCAGATTCCATTTGTTTTGATGAATAGATTTAATCAAGATGCCTTGGAGAATTACTTTTCATTGGTAAGATATTGATTTTTTCCAATGTTATACATTTCATTTTAATAAAGTAACATTGTAGACATCTATACATGAATGATATATATTTGTACTGATAAGTATAAAAGATTTAAGTCCATATTCTTGATTTTTCAGGAGACGAAAAATACAGTTAAACTAACTAAAAACTAATGAGAAGAATCGATTAGGAAAAAGGGATCAAGTTGATTTATGTGCTTTATACCATTCAATAATTGTCAACCTTCATTTGATAAAGGGAAAAAATTAAATTTAATATTTTATACCAAAGATTAATGTTAAATTTCTGACTTTGAATCGTTTTTACCAAAGGATTTTTTCAAAGACTAAATGACATGGATTTAAATCCTTTATACCAATCGATAGAGAATTTTTTTCTGAGTCGGACTATGTACTTAACTCAAAATCGACATTTTTGGACTTAAATCCTTTATATTTATCAGTACAGATATACTCGTTTAATCTGAGTGAGTGACTGATTCAACTTCACCTAGGCAAAAAACATATTATTTAAAAACCACCAAGGCAAGGAACATGTATCTAAGTGTAAATCTGTTACAAATTATCTCAGGAAAGTGTTTTTTTTTTTTTTTTTTTTTGAGTGTGGGTTTGATTATGTGCACCCAATATGAACTAAAAGGGAATTTTTTGAAAGAAACTTTTCTGAGTGCAAATCTGTCCTAAATTATCTCAGTAAAGCAAATGTTTGGTATGCCTAAAATTATAAAATGATTTTGCACACCAAAAATTTTTGAAGTGTGTAGTGGCTAAACTGTACAATCAATATGTTAATTTGTTGGCATGTTATAGGTTATCATCACAAGATTTGTATGGCCCACCAGCGGCTGAGCGGTTCTGCGCTCAAAGCTGGTAGACGTGAGGTGCCGGGTTCGATCCCCGGTCGCGTTCGTCGGCCTAGCCGTTCGGAGTTTTCCGTGGTTTCCTCCGACACTTGCGTAAATACGGGCTAGGACCCCTTAGAAAGACCTCCACGGAAGGCACTCCTCCTCAGGCCTAGGACCCCAGTGTTGTCAATCGGCCTTAATCCCTAACACCAACACAAGATCTGTATAGATTTATACAAGAGTATGATTTATAATCTTTTAACAAGACACAAAATTAATTTTGTATACATTATAGTCTATGGTGTCTGTTTGAAAATTGCTTTAGTACTGTAACGGTTATCAAAACCTAGTAAAGCAAAAAAATGTAATATAACTGTTAATACCCAACATCAAACAAACATTTATGAAATGTTAAAAAGAAATAAAAAAGATGAAATGTTAAAAAGTAAAGTCACTCAGGTGTTTTAAAATTAAAATTATTTTCTCAGTTTCGATTCAAGGTTTTATATTTAATGATTTTTTAAATATTTATTGAATGTGTTTCATATAAGAGATTTAATCATTTTAAAGTTCAGATTCAAAAATAAATGATGTGAATTTCAGAAAGTATTGAAATTTTATTCAACTAGGCCTACGTAGATCACAATTCTAAAAATGTTACTTTCTTACAGAATTATTAACCTATGAAACTTTCATGACTTAATAAAGTTTTCGGCACTTGTATTAACATTCTTATCCAATTTTTGTATATATTTATTGAAAACTTATTGAATTCACTTTCCTTTTTACAGGTTAGAAGGAAAGGCGGCTACAATGATCACCCAACCGCTCAAGATTTCCTCTACAGATCCAGATTACTTCTGGCAGAGAATGTTATTAATTTTTGCTCTGAGGCTAACTGCGAGGCTGACTCAGATTCACTGCTCATTCCAGCCAATATCATCCAAACGAATGACATCAGTAATTCTGAGCTTATTATTGATGAAAGCCTTGTAGATGTAGATGATGTTATTTCAAATGTAGACATGTCTACAATTGATGATTTATTTTTAAGAAATCCTGCTGCATTTGTTGGAGGGTATGTAGCCAAAAAATTTTTCAAGTCACAGAATGTTTCGTGTGACACATGTAAAAATCTTTTGTTGACAGAAAAATCACTTGACCAGTCAACAATTTTTCTGTACTTCAAAGAGTTTGATCATGTGAAAAATGGTTTGCATTATCCTTCAGCAAAATTTACATCTACAATTGTACAGTTCGGGCAGATATTTAATGCTGCTTTCAAAGAAACATCTTATAAGCCTCGAGTTGCCGAAAACATTCTTCGCTGCATCCAACAAGTAGATCATTCATGGTTTAACTGCCCTGACCATGAAGAGAGCGGTTGGGTATGGCTGACAAAGTTTTATGTGAAGATGATGCTCTTCAATAAAGTTAAATTTTTAAATGCAGACTGTACAAATCATAGAATGGTGCAGAAGAAATTAAAGAAATTGAATTAAATTACTGTAAATTTGTGTATATATATGTTATATTTTATTTATGTAAATTTCATCATAGTAGAGCCACCTGTCTTACAGTATTCACTGAAATTGAATCAATGTATTTTTTAATATCTGTCGCATTTATATAATTTTGTTTTGTAAAATATCTATATCATAACAGTAACTTTAAATGTACTCTTGTCTGTATTAACTTATGCTTCAGAAACTTTGACATTAATGTCACACAAAAGCTTCAAATAACCCAATGAAGCATATTAGGATTTACCTAAAGAGACAGATAGTGAAACACATGGATTACTGTGGAGCTGGACTGGGCACTTTGTCATAAGAAACGACGATAGATGAGCAACCAAAGTCCTATTTCGGAATCGAGAGATAAAAGATTAAGAGACCTCATTGTGATTAGAAATCTGATATTATGATGTTTGGAAGAGCCGAATGGAGAAGAATTGCAGTAAATACAGCAGAATGGAATGGCCTAAGAGAAACCTTCATCCAGTAGTGGATTGATAAAGGCTGAAATGTCATTCTATAATTATTCCTATGAATGGGAAATATTTCATCTTAGTAGAGCCACCTGTCTTACAGTATTCACTGAAATTGAATCAATGTATTTTTTAGTATCTCTCTCCTTTAGATAATATTGTTTCTTAAAATATCCATATCATATAATAGCTAAGAGATGAACAACCAAAGTCCTATTTTGGAATCGGGAGATAAGATTAAGAATGAGAAGTCATTGTCATTGGAAATCTAATATTGTGATGTTTGAAAGAGCCGAATGGAGAAGAATTGCAGAAAATACAGCACATTGGAATGGCCTAAGAGAAGCCTTCATCCTGCAGTGGATTGATAAAGTCTGAAATCTCATTGTATAATAATTATTCCTATGAATGGGAAATATTTCATCTTAGTAGAGCTACGTGTTATCCAGTATTTACCGAAATTGAATCAACATATTTTTTAGTATCTCTCTCCTTTAGATAATATTGTTTCTTAAAATATCCATATCATATAATAGCTAAGAGATGAACAACCAAAGTCCTATTTTGGAATCGAGAGATAAGATTAAGAATGAGAAGTCATTGTCATTGGAAATCTAATATTGTGATGTTTGAAAGAGCCGAATGGAGAAGAATTGCAGAAAATACAGCACATTGGAATGGCCTAAGAGAAGCCTTCATCCTGTAGTGGATTGATAAAGTCTGAAATCTCATTGTATAATAATTATTCCTATGAATGGGAAATATTTCATCTTAGTAGAGCTACGTGTTATCCAGTATTTACCGAAATTGAATCAACATATTTTTTAGTATCTCTCTCCTTTAGATAATATTGTTTCTTAAAATATCCATATCATATAATAGCTAAGATATATTCTTGATGTAAATAGAAAATATTTTAACAATAGCAGCATCCCATGCAATCAGATTTTAATCAATAGCTGCTGACATACAACTGAAATTTAAACCAAACTGAATCAGCATAATTTTCATAACATTTCTCACCAACTGATTTTGGTGCTGTTCAATATATCATAGAAGCTGAGATATATATTTCTCATCAACTTGAACAATTGTAGTGTAATTTCACTATCTGTCGTGTGATATATACCCAAATTGAATCAACGTACTCACCTACTGATTTTGGTGCTGTTCTATATATCATAGAAGCTGAGATATATATTTCTTGTCAACTTGAAATATTGCAGTATAGTTTCACCATCTGTCACGTGATATGTACCCAAATTCAATTAACGTATGTACTTATATCTCACATACAAGTAGAAATTAGGAGATAAAAGCTAAGTGTCATTTATTATTATTAGAAGTAGAATATGCCACTCACAACACTTAAGTTTGATTTTTGCTCAGACATCATAATGTTTTTCGAAGTATCAATCTTGTATGCTTGCTGAGATAAATCAGATGTAGATAGAATATATTGTAGAAAAAGCAGTGACTCATGTCATCCAACATGCACCAAAATTGAATCAAGACTGTAGTTAATGCAAAACTTCGTTGAAAATATTAGTGACTTTCTGTTAGGATTTTTTTTTTTTTTTTTTTAAATCTTTTGATTTGTTTTCATATGATTTTTTTACTTGTGTGTTAGAGAAAATGTTTTTGGATCAAATTTTTGAAATTTTATGCAGTTATATGGTTTGGAATTCCCTGAATATGAAAAGTAGTTTAACAATTGATCTGTGTCTGTGCATTTATTATCACCATAGTTTAAAACAGATACTAACTGGTAGTCAAACTTACTAAATCTCTATCATAATGAGATGTTATTTGAATTTTTTTAAATCCTACGAATGATTTGTGTACAGGATCATCCAAGAGAATTCAGATACAATATGTCTGTAGATAACAGTTTAACAGTATCACACTGCATTAAAAAAATAAAACCTATTTATATGTGTACAAGCATTGTTAGTGTAGCATATAGTGTGAAAATCATTTATCATTCATCTACAGCACCACACCAAATAATATGAATATATTTTAATATATTCCTCAGATATATAACAGCCTCTTCGAGGCTGTACTTAAAAGTTGATATATATGCATTTCAAGATGTCATGTGTTTTTCATGCTGTATCAATTACTGTATGATGTGTATATAGGGCTGATTAAAATTAAACACAAACATTTTTGTCTGTTGAACATAGTTGAAGGAAGTGGTTTATTAAATTTCACCAGGCCCAGAAACCGCTTGAGAAGGAATATTACTATAACTTACATAGTGTGTGCAAACACTATTAAAGATACTATAAAAATGTGTATGTCATTCATTTATACACATATCGTACACATTTTTTTTTTTTTTTTTTCAACCTAGTTTCAACACTTTATTGGCCATAATTATTTGCTGAATGCCAAGTTTTTTGCAGTTGATGTGTTTATTTTATCAACATATATACGCACTCTGCCCAAAGTCACACTCCTCTCCTGTCTCGGAAATGCATCAGAATTTTGAAAAAACAGTTAAGCACATGTTCAATGAATTTGAGGATGACCTCCTTTTCGTATGAAAATTTTTAAACCAGGAGGCTGCAAAGGAGAGCACCTTTTACAAGATGGCCTTTTTTTTTTTTTTTTTTTTCTCCTTCTCTCTAGAAAAATCTCCATAGAATTAATTGAATAAGTGGTTTGCCATTTTGAAAATTCAAATTGTTTCAGAGAGTGAAAGGTCGATAAAACTTTTGGTGCACCCTATATATAATCTAATAATTTCAGGACATGTAAGTAAACTATGTTGAAGATCAAATGAAGGTGTCACTTCAAAGGTTTGACTAACATTGGTAAGTTTAAAGCAGTGGCATGTATTAAAGTGGTCTGAATAATTCAGTATCTGTATTTTATTGTATTTTAAAAGAGGAACTATATTTAAATGAGGGGTTGAGTATCTCCTCTCCCACAGAAATATTTGTCAAATAAAACTATTCATAAAATTATTTTCAGCTGTTTTTAAAATACAGTACCCTCTCAAAAATCTGCGCAGCTTAAAACGAAGTGTTTTGCAGATTTCTGAATTTTGCAGATTTTAGAATAATTTCTGTTATTTACATCTTAGAACCTCATTTGAGTGGTAAATCTTCAAGAAACAACTTATATATTATACACACAGTGCTGAAATCAGCCTTTTCAAACATTTTAAATGTTCGGAGACCTAGATACTTTGTCCTGCTTCATTGTTCGTACACTTTTAAAAGTTCTTGAAAAAAAAGTTTCATTTTCAAGTGCTTTGAAAACTGCTGTAATATGTTAAAAAATACTTAAATTTCAATTTTTTTTTTTTTTTTTTCAAAAAGAAATTCTACCGCAATTGATTTTTTTTCAACTGTTTTGTTCCAAAGAGATATTACAGACAGAATAAGGAAACCTTTGTTTAAGGCGACTTGGCATTATTAAAGGTTTTTATATGAAAGTTTATATTTCCATATAATATTTAGAAATTGAACTATATTAGCACATTACTAGTCTTGTTTTTGTCTCCAAGACAGTAGCATGTGTTTTGCACTTGAAGAAGAAAAGCCACTTCCTTTCGAGACCAGTTGTGCTTTCCAAAGTTTCATGATTTGTGAAGAAGTTTTCAAGTTTAAATTTGTAACTATATTAGGCCCTATGGCAAAATTTAGGCGAGACAGTGACATTGGCGCAGAAAGGAAAGTGTCACTTGCAGAAAGAACTGCTTATGAAAATTAAAGATATTTCTTAATTTCAGTAGAAAATAGAAACTCATGTCTTATACTATTTAAGAATACTCCAACAGTCTATTAGTAATATTGATATCTTTATAATTAATTATCTGAACCCATTATGTATGAATTAGAAAATATGTGAATATTGACTTGCTGAAAATGTTTGCACGAACAATGCCAGTCGCAGAACTCATAAAAATATTCTGTTACAGGGATGTTAGGTTTGTATAATAAAATATATATTCAGGCAACAATTCTTATGTTTTTGCCATTTTCCACTGGAAAATTAAAATGTCATCAATGATATAAAAAAAATGAAATGTCAACTTTGCTATTTGTATGGCAATTTCTTATGTTGTTTATTCATTTATTATATATATTTTTTTAATATGTTCTTTTATTGTTTACTATTTAAAAATATGTGATTTATTGTATCTTGTTATTTAAAAATGTATTTTGGCATAAACCATTTCATTTTAGTCAAATTCAAAATAATTTATAAATGAAGCATCTTCTAATTTCCCAATGATAATTTTTTTAATTTACAGAGTTAGACCTTTTTTTTTTTTTTTTCCTTTGACAAGGACTACAGATTCGAAATATGTTCCTCGAGTATCCTTCGTTTTATCTTCTGTCATTTTAAGAAATAAGCAGGAGAGGATTAAAAATTGAAGCCATGGGGCATTTTTCCAAATTAAAATGACAGTAATAAAATTATTACCTAACTGTATATTAGAAATGATTGTATAGTGTTATACATTGTCCTAAATTAACTAAAAAATTCAATAGTAAAAGTTATAAGCATTAGAAAATATAGTTAATAGATTTTTTAAACAGTTATCAAATTCATCGTCAAATACTGAAAAAAAAATTAATAGTTGCCAAATGGGGTCATAATTAAATCTGTAGCAGAAAGTGGTCTAGATATAACGGATTTTCGTCTATTTCGAAAAAATATGTTACTGATTTTTAACATATTTTATTTTATTTATTTATTTCTTTTTTTAAGTGCAATTAAATGTTATGTAATTCAATCTGGCATTGGATATGGGGATTTCTAATGAGTGGAACAAGTAGGAGGCAGAGCCCCTTAGTTATGTTAATAAATAAAATAAATACATTTGATACTAAGTATTTAGGTAGGTAATTCCCCCCTCCCACTTCAAAAAAAGGTGTGTGTGTGTGTGGACGCATCTAAAGTCCTGGTTGAAAGTGCTTGAAAATTTCCTGGAAAGTGCTTGAATTTTTTTTAACCCTAAGTGTATGAACCATGGGGTATATAACCTTCTAGCAATAGTTTTACAGCATTCCAGGAACAACAAGTGAATATAGCCCACATACATATAATACACATAAAAGTAGTAACTTACATTTACTTTGTCACGTATAAAAAACACAACATATAAAACTGCAAATTATACAAATGTGGCAGAGTGGTTATGTCATCACACTGCTAATCGCCTTTGAGCATAGGAGAGCGGGTTCGATTCCCATGCTACCCCTGGGTGTTTTTAGATTCTTCGTATTGTAATTCTGTCATGTGCTATCTGTAATTATCTGCCGAAGATTTAAAAGCGGACTACAAGCCAAGCATACAAATCTAATGTATATATATTATCAATAAACAAACAAATTATACAAATAATGACCTTTTTATTGAATTCCCCTCAGCGGCCCTTTTATTCTACAGTCAGCACTAGAATCTATACATATTTTTTTACAGTTGGGAAAAGCTTAAAATATTTATTAACTATAATTGTAAAATTTTAAGTTTTTTTTTTTTTTTTTTTTTTTTTTTTTTATAAATGTGAATGTAAACTTTCTAAAAAAAAACAACTGTTACATTGTTCAAATAGTAAATTAAAGAAAAAAGTTAGGGATAAGATATTTCTTATTGAAGGATTGTTTTTATAAACTTCTATAAATTGTAAATATTGAAATATATACTTTACATCACAGTGGGCAGTTGGCAACCGTCTGGGGCTCACCCCTAAAGGTGGTCCGGAGACATGCCATCACAAATTTGATCCTCACGGAAGGGATGACTCTCTCGCTTCGGTGACCCCCAGAGGTATAGTTTTGATGAGTAATAAATTAAAAAGAACGTGAACTGTTTGTGAAGAGCACGAGAAGTAAAGAAAATCTCGGTTGTTTTATGAATTGGGAGTTGGATAATTTTTTCTCTTGTGTGATGGTTTGGAGGAATGTTCTCCAATCTTTGTTGAATTTTAGCTATATTGTCTGTGTCAATACAAGTGAAATACAGCGTGTAAATACATGTGAAATTAAACTGTATTTTATAAAAGGTTGTTATTTGATAAGAAATACACTATAGATTTTGAAAATGGTCTGTTGAGTACCAACGGTGTAGTTACAATAGTAACTGCTGCTAAGGAACACAATAAAGTTACTGCATATGCCTATATATGAAAGCACAGACTGACAGAAAAAGTTCTGTTCTAAATAAAATTTAGTTTTGTACGGAAGTTAATATATGTTACAAAAAAAAAAAAAAAAAAAAAAAGCTTCATTTTCATTGCAAATAAGTCTGTTGTACATGACATTAAAGTAGTTATTATAAATATATTTCTATTAATTTATAATTAGCTACCCATTTAAGGTAGTGAAATAAGTCATCATTCATTAATTGATTTTGAGCAAAATCTTACAGGACTAATTGTTACTTTGAAATTATTTTGTGATTGTGTATATAAGAATCAAAATGAATGTAATTTTTAAATCACACTTATGTTTAAAATTTTTCCTAATTAAAGGAAAATACAGTTGATATTTTATTGTTAATACATTTATGTATTATTTTAAATGCTACTATATGAATTATTTTGAATGTTATATATGTACTTATTTTGAATGTTATATTAATAAAGAATCTATTTTATGAAGTTTATGTAATTATTTACTTAAAAATATAATTTTTTTTTACTGTAAAAATTATTTTAACAAAGACTTATATATATATATATTTTTTTTTCCCAGTTCACTTGTAAATACTGTAAAAAATCAGACAATTTTTTTTTTTTTTTTTAAAGGAAGTGTGTTTGATTTAATATATCTGATACAAGATCATAGCTTGAGACACTAGTTCCAAGGGGCTTATAGCTGAGACAGAAATCATAGTTTGTTCAAAGATTGAAATTTAACGTGTTTAATAATTAATTACAAATGGCTTAGAAAATCTACAAGTGCCCAGTAAAAAGCTAAATAAATTATATAGAACATATGTGACAAATTAATATCATAAATAAAACATTTAAGTGTTTTATGTTAAATAAAAACAAAAGGGGGGGGATAAATTTAACCCTAATTTATATTTAATTCTAAAGCTTTTCTTTAATTCACCAATTAGTGGATGAAAGAGACTTCTAATTTTATATTGGGGCTTGTACGTTAGTATAAAAGAGCAAATCTGCCAGTGCTCAATCAGAAGCTATCAATCATTTTACTATATTAATCTCCTTAACTGAATATTTTTAATAACTAGTATCTTACTGTAAAGGAGAGGGAATTTAAATTTCATTCTAAGGCTTGCTTCTTAAATTAAATTGTAAATGACAATATTGTTAAATATAACAACCCCCCCCCCCTCCACAAAAAAAAAAAAAAAAAAAAAAATGAATAAAATTTTATGCATGTTCATCTTTGCTATTATATGAATAAAATACATGTGGTGTGACAAATCTTCAAGTTGCCAGTAGAAAGCTATAAATTATTTAAAGCATATATTTTAATGCATTAGTCTACCTTTTAAATAAATTCATCTTTTATGTATAACCTTAATATGAAGCAAGGATTAATTTATATTTAATTTGAAAGCTTCTGACTTAGAGTGAATGTATAGATAATTTAAAAATAACTTTATTTTATTGGGTATATGCATAAGTAAGAATAAATTATAAGAGGGTGAGCTAATCTGCAGGTGTTTAGAAATAAGTTTTAAAGTAATTTAAAACAAATGTTTACATTAATCTAATAAAATAAACTTGATTAATTTAAAGTAGGTGAGTATGGATAAAGTCGAAAGCTTATTTCTTAATTTGAAATGTAAGGAATCATGTAAAAATGAAAACTCATTTTATAAGAGATAAAAAAGAATGAATAAAATTATCTTTGAAAAAGATGCCAATACAGTAATATCCGGAATAAAATATCTTTTTTAAGTACATTACTTTAATCTAGAAGTAGTGGGAAGTTGATCTTAATTTGTCATTTTAATTATATTTCTTAAATTTCTAGAAGAGGGGGTGGGTCTTTAATATGTAATTTATTATGTCATTAGAAGTATCTATTTGAACAAACATACACTACTTCTGTAATTTTTATTTATATATACGTATTTTGTTTCTTTTCCATTTATAATTTTTCCAAATAAATAAAGAGATGAAAATTTAAATGAAAAATGTATATTAAAAAGTAGCATTTTCATTTTACAAGAAAAAAGTTAAATATTTTATTTGTAATTTTAAAGCATTTGACATGAATCTGCAAGGAAGCATTAAAATGAAAAATAAAAATAAAAATCGAAATTTATCATTGAAACCCAAGACTTTTTTTTATACCAAGGACCTCTATAGTAACTTTATAGAATAGATTTTATTCTATTTCAGAAACATCTAGCTTTAATGTAATATTTTGATATTTCTTCTCAATTATCATATCCCAAAAGAATACAAAATAGTTCCAATACATAGATTTACAGTTTGATATAATCATTTGACCTATTCAGTTAAAAATAAAACTTCAAACTAACACTTAAAAATGTCAGTTTGACATTAATATTTAGAATTACATTAATTCAATTTTCTAGCATATATTTTAATACATTGAACTCTTCTTCCAATACAAAAAAAAAAAAAAATTCATTAAATGACGAATTCGTCTTAATTTATCGATTTAAAAAGATACATATAAACGCCCAGAATTTAAGGATTCATTATAAAGCAGATACATTATGTTTGTATGTATCTAAACAATATTCCTCGTTAGCTTTCAGTTCAGTAGAAAACTATGAGCATGTCAGGCAGTGAAGTTTCTATTATGAATCTTATCGTAGCGAACGCCGGGCTGTTTTTTAAATGTGCTACCAGAATTGGCACTTTAGCGCTTGGAAAGGAGCCAACCTCCTTTGCCAAATAGTTATCCTGTAATACAGCTTCCCCGCAATACACCGGCATAGCCGAAGTACGTTTTCACCCATTTTACATTACGGCTACGGAGCTTTCACTTCTTATCTATCTACCTTCTTTGGCCAGATGGTTGAAAATTATTTTCCCAAACAGTCTTCAGGCTCTCGACCGATCCAGGATCGATCCAATTGGTCGTCCAGTCTCATCGACCGGTCTGGATCAAAGTCGTCCAGTGTAATGTGTTCCGAGGACCGGTCGTGGATCAAATCGCCCAAGAAATTTTTCATTTGATCCATTTACAAATCCATTGCTATGATTAGACTAAGACTAATTTATAATATAGTAGTCTTACATTAGACACAGATTATTGCTCTGGTTACGCCATCTATCGGTTCTTACAAACGCGAATATGCATACAAGCACACGGACTTAGAGAAGAAGGACCGTTTTCTCCAACGGCGGCCTTCCCTCAAAAATGGACCCGAAATGGTCGCTATTATTCGTTCGCCGCTAGGTGTCGTATTTGTTCTTTGACTGTCCACTACCTCCGTAGAATAGCATTGTGCGCAGACGAAATTTTAGTTTTATTTTCAGTTTTCTTTTTAATTTATTTTTAATATTGGATTTTTTTCATAATGTCGCATTGTTACGCACCGGGTTGCACCTCTGGATATCGAAGTGTTCGAAAAAAAAAAAAAAAAACCAAAGAAATAGGTGAAAAGAACCTAAGTTTATTTCGTCCACCTAATGTAAGCTATTGATTTTAATGTTTTGTTGAATGATAAAATTATTGTCTTATAAATATTCTATTACTATATAAAAAAAAAAAAAAAAAAAAAAAAGGCTGATTTAATTGGGATGGTTCTTAGTAAAATTCTGTTTGATAGATTTTTCTTTCTTTTTTTTTTTTTTTTTTTTTTTTAATTGATTAAAATGTAATTTTTCAGGTCACTTTGCATTAAGATTTTAAAATTTGCGTCCTTTTTTCATATTATTCGGCTAATACATGCGAGCTTGCAATCTTACGAATTTAAATCATGTTAAATTATAAATTACTTTTTTTTTTTTTTTTAATTACAGCTTTAAAAAAAAAAAGTATTTTAAAAATCTTGAATTGTAAACCGATTTTGGCAAAAGTTAAAAATTGGTAAAAAATGATATGAGTTCACAGTCAAACTTTTTTCAATTCATTTCAAAATTACTGAGTTTTAAGATATTTTAAAAATAATGTAAAATGTTTTTTTTTTTTTTTTTTCATGCCACTTTGCATTGACATTTTAAATTAATTTTACAAACTGCCAATCTTTTAACTTCCAGTTCATGTTAGATGATGAATCACGTTATATTATTATCATTATTATTACCATATTATAGAAATGTATTGTTTTTAACAAAAAAGAAATTTTTAATTGGTTTTGTCAAAAATTAAAAATAATGATTATGATGTCACAGTAAAAAACTCCTAAATTCAGTTGAAAATTGGAGATTTTAAAGAAAAATTATATTTAATTAAATTTATCACCAGTGCCACATTCACATTTCATAATTTATAAGCTAGTGTTCTTCCAACTGAAAATTAGAGATTTTATGTAAAAATTAGAGTATTAAATTCAAGGTAAGTTGTTTTTATAAAGTTAGCTTTACACTTAATCTCCATGTCATCTCGTCGGTGTATCGAGCTATTCCCTACCCTCCTAAAATAATATATATGTAATATGTATATATATAAAAAAAATCTCCCCCCCCCCTTTTTTTTGCCACACTTTGTACATTCAGACAAATTAAAAAAGGTTTTTACTTTATTCCCCCTCTTTAAGTTAAGAAATATCTAATTTTTTAAATATATGTTTTTTATATATATGTTAAAGAAATGGAATGGTTGTAGCTACACTGTAAAAAAAAAAAAAAAAAAAAAAAAAAAACGGTAGATTTACAGCATAATATGCTGGCAATATGGGTGCATGAAGGAGGGAATGTAAAAAAGAAGTTATTTACAGCAGAAACAGCCATAATAAAAGAGTCTTTTTTTACAGATGTTTCCGCTGTAAATTGCCTTATTTAACAGCAGAATGTGCAGGCAATATGGGTGCCAGCACTTTTTGCTGTAAAAGCTTCCGTTTTTTTTTTACAGTGTACGTTCATGCCAAATTTCAAATTTGGACCTGCATCTATTACTTACAAGAAAATCTTTTTAAGTGTTAATTGTACTTTGAATCAATACTATATGCATTTTATAAAGTTTCTAATGCCATTTCAGGATATGTAATCAGTTTTTTGCAAAACGCAATTTTTGAGAAACAGTGACAACTTAAAATTTGACAATTTAGGGAAAAACCAAAGTGTGCTCTCTTGATGCAGGAATTTTTCGAATAAGTATCATCATAAGAGAAAACATTTTTATTATTGCGGCTTTCTTTATAGAAAAATTTCAAGAAATTTTTGTTATAGTTTAACATCAATTATATGTTTTCATTTATAATTATGGAAGATTAAAAAGTGCAACAGAAATATTTAGAAAATATAATTTTGAATAAATACTCATATGCAAAACTTTTCAGCTTGAATAACTAAAGAGAAATTTATCATAAATGCTGGAATTTTAAACTCAAAATTTGATGCAGTTTAGAATTTCAACAAGATAATATATGGATGATTTTATATTAATAACATATTTGAGTATCAGTGTAGGTAACATATTTGGCGAAAAAAAAAAAAAAAGAAATGTAGGAAAATTTCATACTAGTTTTTTTTTTTTTTTTTTAATATTATCGAGAAGATTTATTATTTTTTACTAACAAATAATATTTTTTTTTTTCACTCATTCTGTAAGCCACAGGTAAATAATGCATTTAAATAATTAGAAAATATTATGTGCTGGAATTTTCTTCCATGGTGAGAGAAATCGCTAATTCATCAAATTTAAGAGGGTCATAAATCCATTAAAATAAGTTTTTTAAAAAACTGATTACATATTTTAAGTAAGAATTAAAAACTGTATAAAATGTGCTTCATGTTAATTTCAAGTATGACGAACACTGTAAAAGCTTCCCTTGTTAAAAAAAAAAAATGGCTTTTTTATTTATTACTCTCAAATATGTATATTATTATGATGTTAAAGGAATATTTTTTGTATTTTAAGAAAGATAATTTTTAAGCTTTATAATTGAATTTGCACCTTTGTAAATTTTGCAGTTATAGTGTTTATAAAATTTTGTAAATAGTGTTTATAATTCATTATTTTGTTGATATAACTTTTTTTTTTTTTTTTTTTTTTTTTTTAATTGAATAAAAAGCTATGTAACTTGTTTTTCATTCCTTTTTTATGTTAATTTTCTTATATAATAAAAGATTTTTTACATGATTCCTCGTCTTTTTTTTTAATAATAGAGTAAAAGAAAATCATCGTATGCATAATATATATATATATATATATATGTATATATATATATGTATATATATACAGGGCCCGAAATTTCAACTTGGATTACACTCGCTGAAAAAAAAAGTTACTTGCCACAAAATATGATTAACTTACTCTATTTTTTACGTATAAGGTGATCAGAATTTTTATTGGAAAAAGAGTATACTGACCAAACATTTTTTTCACATGTCTACATTTTGTTCATTGAAGAAAACAGTCGCTTTGTGGGAGCATTTTTGCTAGAAGGACATAAAAGGAATTCAACTAACTTCTGCATAATTTTTTGAGGTGGTGGTAGTGTTATCATTAAGACCAATTGTTTGCACTAGGGTTCTAGACGTGAGTAGAGGTCCTAGCCTATATTTACGCTAGTTTCAGAGAAAATCAAGGAAAACTCCTAACAGTTAAGCCAACAAGCGCGACCGGGTACCGAACTCAGCATTTCACGTAGACCAGCTTCGAGAACGGAACCTCTCGATCACTGGTGGGCCTATTTTTATGAAGAATATTATTCATGCAAAAGTGAGAACACACGTCAACCGACCGCGTATCAGCCGGAGTACCACCACCTTAATGATTTTATGACAATTTCAATAGTGATTTCGTGTTCTAGATCATAGAATCGTAGGAATATAGAGAATACTTTTATTTCTTTATGATTCGAAGAATCTGAATAGACATAAACCATAATATACTTTGGCAAGTTTATTAGAAAGTTGTTCTTTTTGCGAACCTAACGCAGAAAAAAGTTAGTGTTCACCGCTCGACACAGCGAACAGCCGATTGAGGTTCACAGTTTTGCAAAATTTTTGAAATTAAGGACTAAATCCTTTTCATTTGAAAAAGAGGACAGCGGACAAAAAACATAAAAAAGAGGACTTTTTAGTCCTGTAATGTTTGTTTCGTTTAAGAGGGCAGAGCGTTGAAAAAGAAGACTGTCCTATTGAAAAGAGGATGTCTGGTCACCTTACCTAAGATAAGCAAGATTTTATAAATTGAATCAATTTTTTTAAAGTAATTTTTATTACCTTTCAAGAAATGTCGGGTTCGATCATAGGTCGTGCTCATCGACCAAGACGTTAGGAGTTTTCCGTGGTTTTCTCAGAAACTCGCGTAAATGCGGGCTAGAACCCCATTGAAAGACTTCCACGGAGGGCATTCCACCTATTGGCCTAGGAACTTAGCGCAGGCAGTCGGCCTTAAACCCAACCATTACTTTTTAATTATGTTGTTATGACAGGTTTTTTTTCCCCCTTCTTTTTTTTCCCAATTCTTGTTGCTCAAGTAAAAAAAAAAAAAATGCATTCTAGAAAGAGAAAATTGTTCTCTAAGCTTCAATATAATATTTTTTAATTAAAAATCTTACTATAGGAACTTGTATTAAAAAGTTGAGAGAATACTTTAGAAATGAGTACCAGGCAGCTATAATGTTGTTAAGGAACAGAATATTATTTTACATGCAAGAAACAGTGGTATCATACTGTTTGCTACAAAGATGGATATTCATAGAATTACATTATCCAGTATATTTTTCATAATTCCATTTGCACATTCAGAAATTTCTCGACCATTAAATCTGTTCTAGTTCTTCAAAAATTGACTTCTTGATGCTGCTGGACGTGAAGTGTCGGGTTCGATCACAAATCGCGCTTATCGGTCTAGCTGTTCGGAGTTTTGCGCGTTTTTTTTTTTTTTTTTTCCCTGAAACTTGCGTAATTGTGGACAAAGGCCCTTTAGAAGGACCGCCACGGTGGGCACACCCAGGCCTTGGACCCTAATGCAGTCAGCTGGCTTTAATCTCCAACACCAACATTGATTTTAAGCTGTAAAGTCAGATGAATGACCTAAAAGCAGTTTTCGAATCCCTTAGAACAAAATATTCAGAATAAAAAAAATTTCCCAATACAGTATTATGGGCTTTGGTTCCAAAAATAAATAAATAAAATAATTAATAAAAAAAAATGCTCCTTTAGCTTTTTGAAAGGGAATGCTCAAATTATTATGATTGACTCTGCTTTTCATTACATTGATTTTTATATCGCGCATATTTAAATATATATATATAAGTTAATTTTATTTTTTGAATAAATTATTTGCTTTAAATGAGTAGTAAATAATACAGATTAAAAATCTCTTTAAAGTGCAAATTTTAAAATGAAAAATATTGATAAAAGGGAAAAAGTGTTGTATTTCGGTTTATGGATTTATTGGATTTGGGAATAAGGTCGATTGACTACTGTAGGTCCTACGTCTGATGGGAAGTGCCCTCCGTGGGGGTCTTTCTAAGGGATTCTAGTCCTTATGCACGCAATTTTCGGAGAAAACCACGGAAAACTCTGAATGACTAAGTAGACAAGCGCGACCTGGCATCGAACCCAGGCACTTCCCGTCACTCAGCTTTGAGCGCAGAACCGTTCGACCACCATTGGAGTCTCGGAAGAGGGAAAAGCACCGCCTTTGTAAAAAAAATCATTTTAAATTTTGTCTTTTTTACATACTTTGCAATTTTTTTTGTTTAATTGGAAATGCTGGAATAAATTCTGATTTTTAAAATACATTCATTGTTTTAAATTATGAAAATTCATATTTTCATATTTATTTTTTAAATATCATATGTTTATGTTTTCATTATACTATTTCGTCTATTTTTTTTTTTTTTTCGGGGTTGGGGGGGGGAGCGAATTCTTTATATTTATAGATATATTTACATATAATGAATGTTTACATTCTTGGATTTAAAAAAAAGTATATTAATAAATAAATACATTTTTTCATAGCTATATTCTTTATTCCTGTGAAATATCTGAATAGGTTTATCAATAATTTTACAAATTCGAAAATATCCGCAATTGATTTGTAAGTATCGAAAACCTCTATAAACCAATTTTGAACGATCTAACTCTATTTTTATTTTTTTTGCCCCCCCCCTCTCCCCACCCCCCTTCTCGCCCCTCCTAATAACTTTACACTTTCGAAAATATCCCAATTCGACTTGCAGGCCTCTAAAACCTATCTGTACCGATTCTGAACGGCCTAACTGTATTTCTATTTGCTTTTGCCCATAGCCCGCCCTTACTGCCCCACCCCCTACCCGTCGCTCCTAATAATTTTACAAATTCAAAAATATCCGCAATCGATTTGTAAGTATCGAAAACCTCTATGTACCAATTTTGAACGATCTGACACTATTTTTATTTTTTTGCCCCCCTCCCCTCCCCCTTCTTGCTCCTCCTAATAACTTTACACAATCGAAAATATCCCCATTCGTCTTGCAGGCCTTTAAAACCTGTATGTACCAATTTTGAAGGGCCTAACTGTATTTCTATTTGTTTTTGCCCATAGCCCCCCCTTACGGCCCCACCACCCTTACCGCCCCTCCTAATAATTTTACAAATTCGAAAATATCCGCAATTGATTTGTAAGTATCGAAAACCTCTATACACCAATTTTGAACGATCTAACTCTATTTTTATATTTTTGCACCACCCCCTTCTCGCCCCTCCTAATAATTTTACACTTTCGAAAATATCCTCATTCGACTTGCAGGCCTCTTAAACCTATCTGTACCAATTTTGAACGGCCTAACTGTTTTTCTATTTGTTTTTGCCCCATAGCCCCCCCCCTTACCACCCCACCCCCCTTACCGCCCCTCCTAATAATTTTACAAATTCAAAAATATCCACAATCGATTTGTAAGTATCGAAAACCTCTATGTACCAATTTTGAACGATCTGACACTATTTTTATTTTTTGTCCCCCCCTCCACCCCTCCCCCTCTTCTTGCCCCACCTAATAACTTTACACAATCGAAAATATCCCCATTCGTCTTGCAGACCTTTAAAACCTATCTGTACCAATTTTGAACGGCCTAACTGTATTTCTATTTGTTTTTGCTCCATAGCCCCCCCCCCCCACCGTTGCTGCCCCACCTGGGGGCTGAATTTCTAAAATTCCAGAAATTGGTTTTTAGATAGTTGCATTAGCTATATTTTAGAGCAAAAATTTCACGTATATCTATTTTTTTTGTTTGAGATATATAGGATTATGCGAAATCACGTTTTGCCCCCCCCGCCCCCCTTGGGGACCGAATTTTAAAAATTCCTGAAACCGATTTTTAGACATTTGTATTAGCTATATTTTAAAGTAAAAATTTCACGTATATCTGTTTTTTTGTTTGAGTTATATAGGGTTATGTGAAATCACGTTTAACGCATGGGAAATCACGTTTCGCATTAGAGCAAAAATTTCACGTATATCTATTTTTTTTGTTTGAGATATATAGGATTATGCGAAATCACGTTTTGCCCCCCCCGCCCCCCTTGGGGACCGAATTTTAAAAATTCCTGAAACCGATTTTTAGACATTTGTATTAGCTATATTTTAAAGTAAAAATTTCACGTATATCTGTTTTTTTGTTTGAGTTATATAGGGTTATGTGAAATCACGTTTAACGCATGGGAAATCACGTTTCGCCCCCTCCGGCCTCCCCCCTCCCTTGGGGACCGAATTTCAAAAATTCCGGAAATCGATTTTTAGACATTTGTACTAGCTATATTTTAAAGCAAAAATTTTACGGATATATGTTTTCTTGTTCGAGATATTTAACATTATTTCATTTAATTCTCGCGTTAAAGCGCTCTTTTAAGTCTGAAGTGGAAAGGCAGTCGATGCGAGCGCCATCTTCTAAAAGCGACCAAAATGGGGCCATTCTGATAACACAGCGTGAGCGGTCCATAGTGTACGACCATGTACAAGCATTTTTTTGGGTAAATAACTGTATAATTGTTTTAGAATTATAAATATATGCATGCAGTGGATTGAAATATACAATAATGCAAATTAAAATTCATCGAATATTATTTAAATTTAATAAAATAAAATTTTAAAATGCTCCCTGCTAATTTTTTTTTTTTAATTTTGAGTTCAACAAAATATTTTAAATTTGTTTCTGAACTACTTCGGAAATTTATCGATAAGTTAATTTTTATGAAACATTTTTATGTTTGAATACTAAATAATTGCATTGAATTTCAGCATTCAAACATAAAAATAATTAACAATATTTAAAAATCAACATTTAATTTGTAATTAAATAATAATAATATTAATAAAAATAATAATAAATATATTAAACATTTAAAATATTATTGATTGAAATCAGAATTAATTGAATTTAACAAACCAATTTAATGAAGATTTGCATCAAATGAATGATAATTTAAAAAACTGTTATAAAAATCTTTTTTTTTTTTCTTTTTTTTGTAATCATTGATTTAAATTTAAATTTTATAATTTTTTGCAATGTGTAATAGTTTTATATTTCTTACCTTAGATCCACAGACCTATTATAAGAGTGAATGGGACAATGGCAACCTTTTTTAGTGGCAAAGATAACTCATAAAAAGGTCATGTGAATGTTGATCTACAGGAAGCCAAACTGGCCAATATTGAAATTTACTCGCCATGCTCTAAACTCTGCTTTTTATTAAGCAGACGATATTTCCCCTTTTTCTTTGAAAGTTTTTTTTTTTTTTTTTTTTACTTTAAAAATTAGATTGTTTTGAAGTTAAAAATAATTTTATAGCAAGAAATAGTAATTAGATGTACTTTTAAAACCCTAGGAGTTACGTAAAATAAAGATCTCATTTCACAGGTAAGATTCTTTTTAATTTTTTATTATTTCGTTCTTTTTAAGTAATTATTTTTATAAAATGCTTATAATTGCTATACTTATTTCTCTAAATTGGATTAGTTTAACTATATTATATCTTATATTATTTCAAAAATGTCCATAATTATTTATGAGAGTTAAAACGAGTATAGACAAACCAAAGTTATAAAAAGTTTTGAACTTTGTTAGATGTTAATAACAAGGTAAAATTAAATTTCAGCAACTGTAATTTTTTCACTAGTTTTGTTTGTTGTATCTTTTAATAATAATAATATATATATATTTATATTCAAAACAAAAAATTGCCAATAACGCGATAAATGCCAAAAAAGATAACCTTTTTCAACATTCACATGGTTTCATCTTTGCACCTTTTCTTATATTCCCTTAATAATGGCATGCTCCGTCCACTCTTATAATAGGTCTATGCTTAGATCATAATAAAACTTGAACCTACTTCTTATTTACATCGAATATTTGAATGCTAATATTTGTTTTAAATTTCAGAATTCCAACTTAAAAATATTTAATAAAAATTAGCTTGATAATAAATCCACAAAATAAAACTTAAAATTTTTTACAGTATATCATTAAAATACAATAATGCATAATTGAGGGAAATAATTAAAAAAAAAAAAAACGAATTATATAATTAATATTATTGTATTTCAGTGCATATGTACTCAACTATGCAGAATACAAAAAAAAAAAAAAAAAAAAAAAAAAAAAAAATGTTATGCATCTGTACTTTTTTTATTATTCATAGTTAAATTACATTTTTAATTAATGAATTAAATTTTTCTTTAATTAATTTAACTTTATAATATTCTACAGCTAATTTCAAATTAAGCCTACAGATGGCAACACTGATTTTGATCCAATAAAAGGATCGGTGTTGTGAAGCATCGAGCTTTAATTTAGGTAGAGAGCGAAATGGCAACCCCTTTGTGTGGCCACACACTGAGCTCAACAACTCATGTCATAAGCTTTTTCATAAGCTTACTGATGTCATAAAGCTTTTTCGCCGGAGGGCCCTCTGGCGAAAAAGCTTTATGACATGAGTAACGAAGCAAAATAAAGGTATTTATTTAATTTTACTGATTACTGCCAAACGAATTTTCATGCTTAATTAAATATGAGACCAGGGGAAAGCTTACAAGAACTGGCATCAAATATTCAGAGGTTATCACATTTGGCTTTCTCGGACTGTCATCCTGAAACACGCAACGATTTGGCCCTAGAATACTTCATCAATGCTGTAGAAGATCCTGAGATTCATAAAAGTACTCAGACTCTCCAACGTCAAGGATGTGAAATCAGCTTTAGAGTATGCCCTGAAGATTGAGGCAGCCCAACAAGCCTCCCGTAAAGATCGTCAGAACTGCACAACAGTCAAACTGAATGACTTTCAAGATGACCTTGAAGAGATTAAGGAAATTATGGAAGATCTTGGTAGGAGACTACGCACTCTTGAGAGTAAGGAAGAAGTGAAGACAACTAAATGCTGGGGCTGGGGAAGAGACGAGAACATCAAACGAAGTTGTCCAGTAAGAACACCTAGAGAAATAACCAAGACCTCGGAAATACGCCATCAAGAAGATCTACAGTAAAATCCAGATGCCTTGTTGGGGAAGCCTCCCTTTGAAGATCGCAAGTACTGCCCCAGAACCGAAGATAAGCACCAGCAGATAAAGTCAGTTGCTCGCTAAATTCCAGTCTCAGCACCATTAAAACAAAATCCCTGGAGTGACGAAGAAATTAGAAAACACCAGTTGGAAGATCCTGACGTAAAGCCAATGATACAACTGAAGGAGAAGACCGGCAATAGACCTATCTGGCAGGACACTTCTGCGTATAGCCCCATTACGAAGAGTTATTGGGCACTCTGGGACTCTCTGCATGTGAAAAATTGGGTATTGTACAGAAAATGGGAACCCGACGATGGACAGAACTTCAGATGGCAGATTTTGCTACCAAGATCGAAGATTCCGGGCGCTTTAGAGCAGCTGCATTGTAGCTATACCGGAGGCCATTTTGGAGTGACGAAGATTTTACAGAAAGTTCGAGAACGCTTCTAATGGTGCAAGGCAAGGTAAGGCGTGGAGAAAGGGTGTAAATCCTGTGAAACTTGTGCGGCACGTAAAGGCCCGCTGAAACGAAGCCGAGGAAGACTACAACGATATAACGTGAGAACACCATTTGAACGGATTGCACTCGACATCTTGGGTTCTTTGCCACGGACCTCCAGTGGAAATAAGTACATCCTCGTCGAGATGGACTATTTCAGCAAATGGCCTGAGGCATATCCCATTCCCGATCAAGAGGCATGCACAGTCACAGAGGTCCTGGTGCAGCAATGGGTGTCAAGGTACGGCACGCCCCTACAGCTTCATACCGACCAAGGTACGAACTTTACATCTGCTGTTTTCAAAGGACTGTGTCAATTACTCGGCATAGACAAAACCCAGACCCTTACATCCTCAGTCGGACGGCATGGTCGAAACGTTCAATCGTACCACTTTAAATAACCTCTCATTTCTAGTATCAAGGAACCAACACGATTGGGACTTGAAGTTGCCACTGTTCCTGCTGGCCATGAAACCACCTGCTATACTCCAGCTCAGATGCTGTTTGGACACGAACTTCGTCTCCCATGTGATCTCCTGTTTGGTTGTCCACTTGATGCGCCTTCATCGCCCGAGGAGTAACATCCAAGATCTCCAGGCACGATTTGAAGACGTACACAACTTTGCTTGGGAGCGGATTCACATGGCAACGAAGAAGATGGAGACAATGTACGATCTAAAGGCTACACCACATAAGTTCCAGGAAGGAGACAAAGTTTGGTTGCGGAATCCCGTTCGTTGCAAAGGACTCTCTCCCAAGTTACTGTGCAACTGGGGCGGATCTTATACAGTTTTAAAAAGAGTGAATGATGTAGTTGTAAGGATTACTAAAACACCTTCATCAAAACCGAAGATGGTGCACTATGATCGGCTAGCCAAGTACCACACGTAACGGTAATATTCAAATTTAAAATGTAAATATTCGTTAAATTTGTGCATGTGTAATATAAATATTTGTATATAAATATTTGTAAATATTTCTGTAAATTTTGTAAATATTTCTCACTTTATTTTGCAGTCTGTATTTTTATTTTTACAAGGGTTGCTACGGTACCTGGAAAACTGAGAAAACCTGGAAAGCTCTGGGAATTTGAAAATCTATTAAAAAACATGGAAAACTCAGGGAATTTCAAAATTTATTGCAAAAACAGGGAAAATTCAGGGAATTTTGAAATTTTTTGGAAAAACACTGGGAATTTTGTTCATAATCAAATATTTTTAAAAACTTTAGTGCTTTATAATGAATCAATTGTGGTTTTTTTTTTCCTCCAACTATAGTAAGTTAATAAAATTAATAAACCCTAAACATGTTCAAGTGACTTGTAAACATGTTAGATTCTAATGCTGCATGATTGCGTGTCATTTATTTTACTTCTAAAAGAGACAAGGTAAGCTCAGGGAATTTTTTCTCCTGATTTGTGTAGCAACACTGTATTATTCTTATATGCAGCTTAGTGTTTGAATTTTAGGTTGTTTAGTTTCGCCTCCTGACAAAGGGTTACACTGCCCGGGACGTGCAGTCCTTGGGAGGGGGGGCAGTGTTGCGAGTTTGTAAGTAATTCTGTTTATTTTTGTAGAAATTCTTTCAAAGAAGCTTAGTAAGTTGATAAAATGTTTATTTTGTGCATTTCTAGTTTGTTTTAGAGCTAAAATAGCTAATTTTCCCTTAAAAGCGCATTAAAAAGCTCCAATAAAGCAAATAATGAATTTGGCGCCAAATTTGGCAACTTTTTCTCTCCTTGGCGACCTTGGTGAGAAAATCCTTATTATCGGTATACCAAATATGGAAGCTGTAAGTTGATTGGCTGACCATTTTCTCGAATTTTCCACACTTTTCCACAGGAGTATTTAAGGAGCTGCTCTCCGTCAAGGAAGTCAGAGTCAGTCAGTTCATGCATTGCTATTGAAGGAGTTCTGAGCCTCTTTGTATGAGACTTGCTTTATGTGTTATTGCTATACAGTTTGTTATGTGGATTTGCTGTTGGCAGATGTTAATTAAGCTGTGTTTATTGGTGGAATTGAAGCTGATACTCAGTTTATAGACCTGTATTCTTCTGGAATTTTCTGTAAATAAAACTCCTGAATTTTTACGAGTTTTGCCTCTCATTCTCAGACAACTTACGAACCCTCAAGTACGCAACAATATATATAGAGTTAAAATGAAAATTTTCCGATTTTTGCTATAATGATCGTTGTTTTTTGTTTTTTTCCGTCAATGGATGGTATTACTGCGCTGTTTTATAAATCGGCAGTATGATCTTCTAAGGAAACTATCAGATCATCAGAAAAAATTGCGATATTTTTGCTAAACGTAAATACAACAGCATACTACCAATACTGCACTCCAAACTCTTACTAAGGCTAACTAAATTTGAGGCACTCACAGCAGCCAACACCACCTGTAATAATGCCTCCGAGCTGAGCTCTACGTCACGGAAGATCGGCCGACTTCATCCAATCCCCACGATCCAACATGTATCATAGGAAGTGTTGATTGGATAAAATTGGCCGATCTTCCATGACGTAGAGCTCAGCCCGGAGGCATTATTACAGGAGGTGTTGCCGCAGCGCGGATACATGGGTGCAACGTACAGTCGGTAACAAAAGTCTCCGAACACTAGCAAAAATTCCTATGTAAAAAAAGTACACTTAATACAGTTTTGTTAAATAAATCCTTGTCGAATCCTGTTTTTAGTCTGACTAAGAACAGAGTTTGACAAGGATTTATTTAACAAAACTGTATTAAGTGTACTTTTTTTACATAGGAATTTTTGCTAGTGTTCGGAGACTTTTGTTACCAACTGTATGTTGATCCGATAGACAAGCATAGGATTTAGTTTAACTTTACTTTAACCAATAAAATGGAAAGCGAAGTGATGTAAAGGGAATTTTTAGACGCATGAATCGAAAATATGTGGTTTATTTTGTCTGTTGTAGTATTAAACTACGAGGAAAGGGGGCCCATCATAGAATAATAATAAAGGAAGAAGGAGCACGCCAATACTCTTAATGCTTACAAACCCCTTCTAGTGAAATGCTAGCGAAAGCTACTTTTGCTCCTATCAACCTTGAAGTAGGGCACCCATCCTCAGCGCTATTATCGCTGTTTGTTGTGGCAACACAACAGCTTATGTAGAAACACTTATGCTCCTTCTTCCTTTATTATTATTCTATGGGGCCCATTGAACATGAGTGCCCTGGGCCTCCAAGTGAATAAATCGGTCTCTGGTTAACGTGGTTCGACTGTATGTATATACTTAATGCATCAAAAACGTGAATATCTAAAATAAGATTTGAAATAAGTTAATAATTTACTTACAAATGATATATTTTTTAATAACTTAGATTTGCGATTGCGAGACAAAAAAATTCATTGTTCTCTTTTTTGGAATTTAGCTATCATGTTGATTAATTTGTAAAACAGTAAAATTAAATAAACATCTGCAAACTTTATTGACATTCTATAACATTATTATAATGACTGAATTGCTTTATAATTATGTGTTAATTATTTATTGCCGATGTTCATTAGAAACTCTTTAGGATGTTAATCTTATAAATTAAATAAAACGCCATTTTTATGTTTTATTAAAATGCTAGATAAAGAATAACACTGATAACACAAATTATAACATTATAATTTCCTACTTTTATCGAATAAGAAAACATTTTTAAAAAACATTTTTAATCTATTTAAATTTAACCCAATTTTTAATTGTTCAATTTTGTAAAATTGCTCCCTGTTGCATGAATTATGTATACTAATTCATATTTGTACATTCATGCTGTATTAAACTGTTTTTATTTTATTTAATTTTTAATAATTTATTGTATTTGGAGAAAAAATTAATAAATAAACAAAAGTCTTTAAACATGATTGTGGATTAATAAATAAATTTTATACAAAAGTACTATTTTAAAAATTCGTTTATTTCCTGAAACATAAAAGAGGCAATATTATTGTTACACATTGTCATTATATATTAAGTACTCTTTAAATATTTATTTATAACTAAATATAGGTTTTTAAAGCCTTGACTAGAAATGCTAACAAAACTATTTTTGATTTACGTTTTAATTAATATTTATCTTGATTCATATTAATTCCTATGTAAAAAGCAAAACGTTTATTAAGTTTTTGTTTTAACTATAGCTACATATTGTGTTACATATTCTATTCTAAGTGATTTTATGTGTCTAAAAAATGTTTAATAATTTCGTTATGTTGTATGTAGCATAAAAATATTAAAATATGCTTTAAAAATTTTCCTTTCACATAGACCTTAATGCATTCGAATTTTTTCTGAGTTTCTGTGCACAAATCAGATCAATCGTGCAATTTTTACTAATTTCAATAGAGAAAATACCATAAAAACTTGAATAATTTACAATAATTTCAGTGAATTTAATAAATTTAACCCTTTAAAGTTCACTCCATATTTTATTTAAAAAATGGCTTCCGATATATTAGATCTATATATAGAATATATATATATATATATATATATATATATAGAATATATATGTAGATATATATATATATATAGAATATATATGTAGATATATATATATAGAGAATATATAACTTCTATATATATTTATATATAAAAGCTAATCTATACATAGAATTGCTGGAAATGTATTTCTCTTTCTATTATGTCTTTTTCATATTATTATAAATTTAATTACACTATGCAGTGCGTATAAATTTATAGAAAGTATATTGGGTTACCCAAAATTAAGCAAATACATTATTTTCTAGATGAAAGTGCTTTATTAAATGACATTAAGTCCAGGAAAACAACTTAGAGAATGATAACAGTTTTCTCATGTTTGTATGGTAAACGAAATTTTAATTGATATATATATATATATACATATATATATAATTATGCATTTTGAGGTCTCCTGAATACAAAAATCGATTTTTAGCGGTTGATCTGTGTATATGTCTGTTGGTTGGTTGTCGTGTTATGGATATGGAAAAAAAAAGGGCACTATGTAGGACTGAAGGTTTAAACACAGATTCAGCTATATCAAGGCAAATGTGCGAGTAGTGATCTTCTTGTGGACAGTCACTAATCTGTTGCAAAGTGGCCAAGATGGTATAAAAAGGAGAAGAGATGTTCAGGTGACATTCCTGTGTCAGGGTCACAGTTTCTGCAGTGCAGGTACTTTGTAGTTCCATCTTTTTGGATTTTCATCCCTCTCAGGTGGCGTGTTCTGAGTCTGGTAAAGGTGTCAGGGTCCTGCTTGTGTCTAGTTCACAGATTTAATGTTTAAGTTTCACTCCCTTATCCTGCAATCTCGACTTTGCCACTGCATTAATACCATTAAGTGTTACAACATAAGGAAGTTTATCATTGTTGAACTTTCTTGCCTCTTTCGCTAAGGCATCCGCAGTCTCATTTTCATCAATTCCAACATGTGCTTGCACCCATTGCTCGATGCATTTTTATTTAAGCTGAAGATTCTTTGCAGTATATTGTGTATGTTCAACGCAAGTCTCGAGTCTGAGTCTCCTTTTTGAACTGCCTGAAGGGCAGCTTTGGAGTCGTTAATGATGACAAGTCCTTTTGCCTTCTCTGTTTCTTGAAGATTAAAATATTCGTTCAAAGCATTTTGAAAAGCAAGAAGCTCGCAGGTGAAGTTTAAGGATATTTTACCTGCGTCAACTTTGAATTGTTCTGTTCTTATACCTTGTGGAAAGATGAAATTTACGCCAGCCCTCGATTTTTCAAAGTCTTGTCTGAAGATCCATCAGTGAAGGCGAATATGCTGACTTCATTTAAGTACGAGTCGATGGTTTTGATTCCTTTGGCTCTGATGTTAACTTCCGGTCCATTTTTGGAACAGGGTTCAAGAAGATAAGTTTTAATTTCTGTGTTTTTGAGAATTGTTGAGTTTTGCAATGGTTTCTGTAGGAAGTTTTAATTTCTGTGTTTTTGAGAATTGTTGAATTTTGCAATGGTTCCTCTAGGATCACATACTTATTATGCTCAAGTCCAATCTGTTGTCTAGTTGTTTCATCAAATTACAATGTTGAGGATCGTTTAAGCCTGGTACTTTTGCTCCACATTTAGAAGGCTTGATTGCTGGTTTGATCTTTATCACGACATCTGACGTTATTGGTAAAATTGATAACTTGGAGTTTCCTTCTGCTTTCAAGTAATTGTAGTCCACATTCTAACAGATCCCATGATGATTTTTGAAGCTCTAGCAATCTATTGCAATCTACTTTTTTCAACGTTGACCTCGGAAAACTGAAAGTGAATTGGGCACGGAATTTTGTTAGTCGGGCCCTGCTTGCAGCTATAAACTTTTCTCGTTTTGAACATCTCGCGCAAAGGATCGCCAAAGCCAACTCGCCAAATCTTCAGAAAAGTTGATGTTTTGTAATTGCGCGTCCGGGGGTCTACTCTAATATCTCGTCGATGGTGTAACCCTATTCATGGAGTATGTATGGGTGTTACTAGGAAGATTACCATGATTAAACGTGACGTTACTTAGACGTAATACGCTATCAAAGTGATGACGTCAGTTCAGTGGTATGAAATTCTGCTTGGTATAGAGATACAGCGCCTAGAATACATAGTGTGGAAAGCGACTGCAAATCTGTGCCTTAAAAGTTAAGCCACTCACAAGAGGTCAGTGCGATCGAGTTTATTGCTTGAAAAACTCCCTATTGGTTAATTATGAGCTTAAATCCCGTGACTGAGGAGACGAAACCTGAAAAAGCCAATTAGCTCTTCGATTTGAGCAAAAAGTTCGATCGTAGCGCCATCGGGCAAGCTTAATTTTTTACGCACTATTTTAAGCATTCGATCATAAGAGCTTGCCACACAGTATATTCTAGGCACTGTAATAGAGAGGATCCTTAACTCGGTACAAGCGGAACTGTTTGCTATGAGATTTTAACATTAGCTATAGAGCTTCTACCGAGCAGACAAAATTTCAGGTTATTGTCATCATATTTATATAGCGTATATTTGCATTTAATTTTCGATCATTTGATACTCTGTTACAGTTATAGGTATAGTAATTTTTATAGATCTATCATCCCCATGTTATCGACCAAAGATCTTTGATGCAGAAAATATTTGTTGGCATCTGCCATTAATTTGTGTGAAACTCGGCTATAGTAATGAGTAATAGAGTACAATGTTGATAAATTTTGAAAATGCTGAAATATTGCGTGGTTTTTAATTGTTTTAATAAATATGTGAAAAGAAATGGGATAAGTTTTCATAAAAAAGTTATATTTGGCTAATTTATGATTATATGTATGTATATATATATATATATATATATATATATATAAGCATATGTTACCGTGAAAGACCGAAATTGGAGAATGTCGACTTTCACCGGTGAATGTCAACAAACACCAAATACATCGATGAAACATCGAATATTTCATTACATTCTTGTACAATCGGACCCTCACCAGTGTATGTCGACAATCACAGATATGCTTTGGTGGAGGTCGAAAAGAGAGGAGCAGACAAAGAGGCGACTGGCTGTTTCCCGCCAAATCCTTTGTTCTGCTTGAAGTCAGTCAGCTTAGTCAGTCAGCTTCGTCAGTCTTATGCAAGGTTTGATGGTGAGAGCAACGTTTTCTTAATTTTTTTTTCCGATACTCTAATTTATACAGAATGGATACTGCAGTGAATCGTGATTTTTTTCTTGAAAAGTTAAATGCATTAATTGCGGGTAAACGAGAAGACAATTGTTTTTATTTTTCTCAAGAAAAGTACTCTAAAATACTTTCTGAAGTGGTTTCTGCTAAAACTAAGTGCAACACACCTTTGGATTACAGACGATTAAAACGTTTTGACGTTTTAAAAATTAATGATGAAGAGAAGTTAACTGTACAATTAAAACCAGGAGAAACGAATATACAGTATTATGTTACCAATGAGGAATTGTTCAGTATACTATATGAAACTCACACCAGAATAGGCCACGGAGGAAGAACACTTATGCTTAAAGAGTTGCAAAATAAATACAAAAATATTACATATGAAGTTGTAATGTTGTATTTAAATTTATGCAAACAGTGTCAAATGAAACACATTGCACCTAGGAAAGGTATTGTTGTGAAACCAATGATCAGTTCTGAGTTAAACTCAAGATGTCAAGTTGATCTGATAGATCTGCAGTCAAACAGAGATGGCGAATATAAGTTCATAATGGTGTATCAAGATCATTTAACTAAGTTTGTCCAGCTACGACCTTTGAAAACTAAGAGGGCGGAAGAAGTAGCGTATCACGTTCTTCCAATATTTTTAACATTTGGTGCTCCAGCAATATTGCAATCAGATAATGGTAGAGAATTCAATAATCAAGTCATATCCGAAATATGCGCTATGTGGAAAGATGTTAAGATAGTCCATGGAAAGCCTCGGCATAGTCAAACACAAGGCTCAGTTGAAAGGGCCAATCAGGATATAGAGAATATGCTAACTGCATGGATGAACGATAACCATACAAATAAATGGTCAGAAGGTTTACCCTTTGTCCAATTTGCCAAGAACACTACATACCACGAAGGAATACGCCAAAGTCCTTATGAAGCCATGTTTGGCATTAAAGCGAAAAGAGGCATAGCATCGTCTGTTTTGCCTAGCGAACAAATCGCAAATATCGAAACCGAAGAACAACTTGAAGAAATTGCCAATACTTTTGAAACCGAAGAACAGCTTGAAGAAACTGGTAATACTTCTGAAAAAAATTTGAGTGGTGGTCATACCGAAAACCATATTCCAAAGAAAAATATTGAAGAGGACTTGCAATCTACCACGTCTTCACATCAAGTTCTGACTGAAAAACATGAGTTAATTTCTATAAAAAGAGCGGCCGCGACAGATAATCTTCTACTGCAAGCAACAAAAATGTTACGAACCTCACAAAAACAATTTCCTCCTGCTCAAATTGGTGATACTGTACGAATACAAGTCCCTGATGTCCACCGTGGTCGTAGAGATAACCGAAATGTGTTAGCGGTTGTTGTTGGAATAGAAGACTCCGACTTCTATAAACTTGCAAATGAAAATGGTACCCTCAAGCAGCTTTACACACGTAATCAGCTCGTAATTTGTAAAGAAAAGTTACTTTCCATTGATGAGATTCATTTTCAAGAAATTTCGCTGAGAGAAGCAGCTGCAGCTAATTCGAGAAGCGGTGGGCAAGGCTATAAACGCTGTCATTGCAAAAAGAAGTGTTCCACAAATAAATGCAGTTGTAAAAGCAAGGGCCTCTTGTGCAATTCAAAGTGTCATAATAGTTTCAGTTGTTGCAATAAATAAGATTTGAATCACATAATTTAGTAAGTTTTTTATTACTATTATTTTATTTTCTCATTTAGAAAGTACTGTATAATTAAGTAAGTTTTTAACTTCTATTATTTTCCTTTCTCATTTTGAATGTACTGTGTGTTTTCAGTTCTTAGTCATTCCTCTCAGAAAGAGAGGCGAAAAATTTATCGCGACTGAATTACGGAGAAGAAAATATACATCTCGGACCAGTTCAACATTCACCATTAGTGCATGGTGAATGTCGACATTTACTGGTGTAAGTCAGAAATAAGAGTATTTAGCAAATATTTCGGACATACACCAAGCAACTATGTGTTTGTTGACATTCACCGGTGAAAGTCGACATTCTCCAGATTTCGGTGTTTCACCGTAACATATATGTGTCATATTAAAATGGACATCCACACATTAAATTAATGAAAAGCAGTGCAGTCGTTGGCTGAAAATCATTATTTAATATGACAGTTACGAGTCGACAGGATTTTGGAAAATCCTGTCTGGATCAATGCTTATTCGAATTCAGCCATAATAGAACTTTAATTAAAGACTGTTATTCTTCGAATCGAAAAATATGATTCCAAAGACCCTGTTTGAATTGAAACTCAGCGAAAAGCTACTACTTAAATTGACCTTTTAAGAAGAATTTGTATGCTTACTCGTACCTAATTAAAAAGAATTTTTTTCGATGAACTACCTTTTGCTGAACTTCCAATGATGGATAATGATCGTAGAACTGAAAATAGAGGTGCTGTCATGGAGAGAGTACATGTACCTATTATTGATGGATCTAATGGTTTACATGTTACTGCATTTTTCAAGCTGTTCAAATATAGAACTCGAGAGAATCCTGTCGATTAGTAACTGTCATATTAAAATGAACAGTCGCAAATGAAAATAAATAAATTTGCAGTCGTTGGTATACATGGTTTTTTTAACTCGGAGCTTAGATCTACCATGCGAAGGTGATCCCTCCTCTTAGAACTTACATCTTAAAAACCAACTTCAAATGAACAACTTCAACGAATAACCAAAGCTTTACAGAGTAAGCGTATTCACTACAATGGAGCAATGGGTAGCGTACTATGTCATGGTTGCGTCATGGTTACGTCATAGTTACGTCACTGATCGATGACAGAGCCATCTCGTGTTGGAGGTACCTGAACTACTCAGGCTGAAACTGCGCATGCTCGAATAGAATTTGTTTACTCGCGTGATGCTCCATATTTAAAATTTAAATAGAACTCTGAAGGAATGCACATCTAAACGAAAAAATTCATGTATTTTTAGAATATTCATATTTCGCATGTTTTCCCGTATTTTAAGATAAGTAATATATTTTAAATCAATTCTTAAAAATTATTTTTTTAATACTTCTTACAATTTATAAAATTATTGAAATCTTAATCTCTTGAATTTTCATTCATTACGGATCAAGAGATAATCTATGGAATTTTGAATTCGGTTGTTTGATTTGTTATGAGGTTAGAAAAAGTAAAGTTAGTTTTTATTATATTTGTTCATTCCTAGATGTTATTTTATCATTCCTAAATGTTATTTTAGTTATAGATTTGGTTATAAAGCGATTACAAATATATTTTGTTTAGAAGATAAAATTTTTGCGAATGGTTTCGTCTGCGCCTGATTGATTTTATGGAACATGACATATTCCTTTTTTTAATAAAAGAGATAATGATAAAGTCATCTTTTATAAGCGATTTCTTTTCCAAAATTTAATTTTTCTTTTACCAAAATTTTAATTTTGAAAATTGCACAAGTTAACATTTCTTCTTAAATTACTAATACATGAATTCTTTCGTATTTACAATACAATTTACAACATTAGAAGATCGATTTAAAAAATTATATTTTACACTAATTAATTCTAGCTCTAAGTGAACACTATAGATGTGATTATTTACTTGAAATTATTAGCGTACATTTGACTTTAAATACAAAATATGTTAGATGTTAACGAAAAAATTCATGTTTTTTTAATAATTCAGTAATGTGATTGTTTATTAACTAACATCTAATATATTTTGCATTTAAAGTCAAATGTATGCTAATAACTTCAAGTAAATAATCACATCTATAATGTTCATTTAGGGCTAGAATTAATTCTTGTTTATATTAAAACCATAAGAGATAACATTTTTAAAGAAAGCACAATAGGGGCGGATTTTTCACACCTTTTATTTGGGTACCGCAGCCACTGCACGAGGAGAAGCGCTAACGTCGAGTTTACTTTGTGACATTTTTTAACATTATGTGAACGAGCTTAATCTGTAAAGCTTTGCGAATAACTAGCAAGTGGAACTGACTCCAATACTCTCTTCTCGCGGGAGCGATCACGTGATGACGAGCGCTCTGATTGGCTTAGGGGTGTCATACGATACACAAGAAGGAGGTCTCAGAATATTCTGGATTAAATTTACCTTTGTATTGCACAATATAATGAATAATAGTTTTGTTTCATCGGAAAATAAAATAAAAATAACTTTAAGAATTGAGGACAGTTTACGAATTTGTAATTAATGAAATATTTAGAAAATGAATTAAAAAAGAATTAATTAGGGCACTATCAGTGGATTAGTGGGAGGCAGAATCATTTAAGTTTGAGAAATGAAGCTTTAATTTTGGGGGGGGGGGGGGGTTAATTATATTTCATATATGTATAATCAGTTGCTTTGTTATGATTATGAAATAAATACTGTTGTTTTCATATTTAATGGAATATTTTTTTTTCTTTACATTTTAATACTTTTTAGGATTTTATATGGTAAGAAATATGGGATTTTTTCAAAATTCTTTTAAATATTGTTAGTAGCGTCACAGGTAAAGCCCGCTAATTTTAGTACATAAAATGATTTAACTTTAAATATTAATTAAGTTAATCCATTAAATGCCGTTATATGAATCCCACTGATTTATGAGTTTTCGTATGTTTTAGGTTTCAATGTGCATTTCTAATCATATGTAATTTAAATAATTAAAAAAAAAAAATTATATATTTCTAGAAGATATGATATGGTTCCAAAAGGGGAAATTTGACCCCTAATAGGAGTAAAATAGATGTTGATAAACTGCAAAACCCTTTTAAGTAATTAGAAACCAAAGAATCAGTTCGAAAAATTCCAGAACTCAGTCTTTATTACAGTTAGAGCTTTAAAACTTTGGCAACGCAAAACTACAATTTTTCACCAAATTTGGTCACAATATCGCCAAAATCGACACCAGCTCGCTAAATTCTAAGTTGGCGACTTGGCGAGATTAGCCATTAAATTTGTATAAAAATAGTAGTTCAGGGTTGCCACTTGCCAGAATCAATAAACCCTTACTCAATTTTAACAGAGTTAATTATTATAATACTAGCAAAGCCCCGGTTCGGGAACGAACCGAAAGCAGGAAAAATTTCAAAATCAAACTCGAAATGTACAAAACTCAGCCTGATGCTGTCTGCGTGCTAATAAATCAAAGTTTGTCAACGAAACCATTTTTTAATTCATGAAATCAATGAAGGAAGTGAATCAACGAAGGTTTTTCTCGGTTCACTGGTCACTATATTTAAAGGAAACTCTTTTCTATATCGCTTTACAAACAAAAATAAAATTTAAAGATATCATGAAATTGCTTTAAAGCCCGCTTTGGTTTCCCGTTGGTTTATGTTATTATTATTATTATTATTGTTGTTTCTTTTTTTTTTCTTTTCGTTTTCCTTTCCATATTTACTGAATTCGATTCTTTGTTTTTCAATATCACGTGATTGAGCAGACGACTATTTTATTTATTTAACGTTCATTTATATTTACATTAATTTTTGGAACTCTCGTGCAACTTTATTTAAATTGTTTTTTTTACTCCAGTTTCAATTTTCATTTTTTCATGTGCATGAGTAAAATATTTTATAATTTTTTATTTTTCGCATGAAAGCATATTTCATTTTATGTTTGAAAGAAAAAAAAAAAAGAAGCATTTTTTTTTTCTTTTTAGCAACAATTAAAATTTTAGATATCCACATTTAAATCTTTTACCAGGTTATTATTTTCACATTTTAGTTAATTAAGAAAAGAACTAATCAAAATTTCGTTACAAATAAGGTACCAAATGAAAGGGGCATTTTTTCTGACTCCGTCGGTTTGATTAACTTATCGATCGGACTATTAGATTTTTTTTAATTAACTAAAGTATGAAAAGCTGGTGACAATTTTTTAAATTAACTAAAGTATGAAAAGCTGGTGGCAACAACACACAGACAAACAGAAGAAAATCTCTCTTAGCCAATCAACTTGCGTCCAGCCACGGACTTACAGGAAAAAACTCGCTCAGCCATTTATATATAGAGAGATGTTTGTTTTGTTTCTCACCACTAATTTTCGCCAAGGAGAAAAAATCGGCATCTATACTGGGATGAATTCTTTTGAATTCTAAGCTGCGTGTTTGCCAATAAGAGATTTTGTAATAAGCCGTTGAATTCTATTCCTGAACTTAGAGATATTCTTTCTTTGCGGTGTATATAATCCTATTATCGTGATTTTTGGGGTTAGAATAATAGTTTCCCTGTCTTGCTTTCAGGAAAATTTATGGACTGAAACATGTCTGTTTATTTATGAACCAGTTGGCCCCATATGAAAAAGTGACAATGTGTATATTTTAATGGGTGTAGAAGAAAATAATTTTTTTTTAAACATTCAAATTGTCATTATGTAGCATTCATTGTTTATTTACTTATTTTAATGAAATTACTCTTTAGCTACATTTCTTGCGGCCATGGAAGCCTCTGCGCAAGTGCGAATTCAAAGAATTCACTAGTAAAATAGGGAAGATAAGCTTTTCGTTGAGAGAAAATAAGCGATAAGGGAATGCCGAATGACTGGATGCTTACTAAATTCGAACCTGTCGGTCCACTTGGAAACCCTCCAAGATTTTCGACTCGTCCTCACTGCTAGGGGTAGGAAACGTGGTTACACTATATCTGTAAACTTGAAGAGTGTTATTGTCCATTTCTATTTGCAATACAACAGAGTAAAATAACCAAACTGGAATTCATTTAAGTTAAGCAATTAAAAAAAATTTTAGTTAAAAAAAATAGAAAATCCAGAATATTTCAAAAACTGTTGTGGCCATCAAAAAACATTTTTCTATATTTTCTTATAATTCACATAATTCAGGCTAAACTGTCGCTATATTTTGCACTGTAAAAAAAAAAAAAAAAAAAAAAAAAAGAGGAAAAAGTTCAAACAGCATAAAAACAAAATCGACAACTCTGCTTTAAATTATCACAGATGCAGGATTAAACCATTTGTGTTAAAAGTATCGACGAGTTCTTTTGAATTTTTATTATGGTTGACTATTACTATTTTAACAAACAAAAATGTTCTATTTAATTTGATTGCTTAAAAATATTCCTCATTGTATAAATATTCATGAAATTTTGTCCTAAACTGCCATATTAAAGATTATGGAAAAAAGCAAAGAAAGAAAGAAAAGAACTTGGACGACAATGCTCCTTATTGAACGTTATATACCAAAAAATTAATAGACGCAAACTGATGTCAAATTGCAATTAAATATAAATTTTCATGAAATTCTGTTCATCAGTTCTTGACCTAGAGCTGTCACGAATTTTTTTTCACACACACCCAGACAGACAATTATTTTCTAAAAATTTTCAAATCGTGTTCAGGACATCTTGAAACGTGTGTAATAAATACCATCTCAAAACGGAAGTCGGAAAATTTCTACGAATACAATATTGGCTTCTACTAAAGACTCCTCTACTTATCTTCGCTGGAAGTCAAAGCCATTGTTATTCTATGTAGAATTTTGCCTCATTATAACTCATTAACTAATACATATTTTTGAATTTCGTTTTCACATTTAGAAAATACACAACTGTTAAACAGGTTATCGTTT
Source organism: Salticus scenicus (assembly GCA_963930645.1). NCBI lineage: Eukaryota > Metazoa > Arthropoda > Arachnida > Araneae > Salticidae > Salticus > Salticus scenicus. The sequence continues at coordinate 232,727 of CAWVNO010002559.1, read as the reverse complement.
TCTAAAAATGGATTTTCTTAATTTTATTTTGAAGTTGTAAAATGTGAATTTTTGCGTTTTGCATTTTTAAGCTTGAAACTGAAATATTGAAAATTAAGAAAATCAGTTTTTTGAAAGCAATAACCCTTTGAACAGTTGTGAATTTTCTGAATGGGAAAACAGAATTAACTAGTATGTTGTGGCTACCACAAGACTTTCTTCTATATTTTCCTATACATATTCACTCAGTAACAATATTAAAAAAAAAAAAATTACGATTTTTTTCTTCTTAAAAGTAAAAAAATCGATAACTTTGTTTTAAATTATCACAGATTAATATTTCAACCATTCGTTTTAAGGGTATTGACGAGGTCTTTCGAAAGACACCCATCTTGAAAATTTACCCCCCCCCAGGGGGGGAAGCGATGCCCCCACATGCACAGAATTTTTTTCTTAGTTAACTACTACTATTATCAATAATTCATATTAATTTTACAATCACAAGTTAAAAATAACTCTCATTATATACATTTATACGAAATTTTGTCCTATACTGCCATGTTAAAAATTTAGAAAAAGTGAGATCACAGCGCCACCTGTTGAGCGATTGATCCCCAAATGTAATCAGCATCAGTTTATGTCGGGGACCAACTAAATACTAAGTTTGGTTAAATTTCGTTAAAAAAAAAATCTGTTTTTTTTTTTTTTTTTTTTTTTTTTTGTTGTAATTAAAAATTTTTTCGAGTTTGGTTACATTTCGAGTTTGGTTTTGAAATTTTTCCCGTATTCGGAATTAGGTTCGTTCCCGAACCGGGGCTTTGCTAGTTTTGAATACTTGAAAGAATAATAAAATATTATTTAAAAATCACGTGAAAATACCACAAGTGTCAATAAATCTAACATACTTTTATAAATGGATTACAAATAAATTTCAAAGATTTCAAGTAACAGAATTTTACTCTTTATTCAATTCTCTTCCTTTTAGCATACTCAGGGAAAATTTAAAGCACTTTAGTTCACTTGATCTAATTTAGAGTGATTTTTGAAAAAGGAGTTCTAGGTGATTTGATAAGTTCAAAAACCCATTTTCATTCCTATCATTCCGAGAAATGTGTTTCACAGGAGTTTTCTTTCAAGCGAATGATTTTAGTTCTAGATACATTAAATCTAAACTGTAAAAAAAAAAAAAAAAAAAAAAAAAAAAGCCGCGCTTGGATATTTTCCTTTTCGCCTTCTACAACCGCCAATTTTATCGTTTAGAAAGCAAAATTTCGAACACATACACTTTGAGTCCAGTGTTAAAAACAAAATGCAATTGTCTGGAAAATTTTAACTTTAGAAATTATTTTCAAAAATGGTAAGAATAAGGCAGTTAACGATGCCACAAAAGCTATTAATTTTTGAATGAAAATCAAAACATATTTTAGTACGCGAGATGGCAAAATAATTAAATGTTAACGAAATATTGGTAAAAGGGTTTTTAGCAAGATATAAAAATTTTTGGATAATTAAACTGGAAATTTGGTTTTAGGCGGCCATGTTGCTAATCCAAGCGGGATGACCGTAAGTTAAAAAGCCCTTGCTCATAAAATCGGTTTGTATTACATTTAGAACATAAAAGAGATTCAGAAAAAGTGTTTAGCAGCATAATTTCTTTAACTACAGTGCAGCAACTATTAAACAAAGCAGGTTTAAATGACAGAAATTTTTTAAAAATTCCATTCTTAGTGAAGAGAATTAGGAAAGCAAGACCTCAGATGACTAAAAAAATTAAAAAATTATTAGTTAATTAATGGGTTGAGCTGGTTCTCTTTGATGAGTCAAGTTTAACTTGTTTCGAGCTAAAGAAAGCAAGCAGATCTGACAACGGAAATATGACCGACTTAATGAAAATCGCACTTTTAAAACAGTGACACGTTCTCCGTACATTGTGGTACGGAGGTGTATAACTTTTCAAACAATCGGGCAAACTTTTATGCTCAAGTGATCAATTAACTCGAAATAAAACACAATCTTCATAAAAGTGGTGCCTGACCGACTATTTTGGAGGTATCTTGAACATTTCCGCAAACAGCATTTCAAGATGATAATGCACCTTACTACACGGCGTTTGTGGTAAGTTTATTCACTTCAAATTGTCAAAATGTCTTATCCATTCCCATTATAACCTATAATTATGTAAGTAATCATATCTTTTTCACTTTAAGTCAAATCCCACAAAGGATATAGTAGAATTTCCTCTTTACCAGACATGGAAATAGTCCTAATCGCGATCCGCTCGAAAATGTTTCGTCTATAAAAAGGCGGGGGAGAGGGGAGAGGATTCGAAATTTGCAGCCTATAACTCTGCCAGAACTAGAAAGAATTATTGTGATATTTGGCACGTTGAAATTTCTGAGATTTATATGAAAACACTGTATAAAACTATGCCATTGCGCATTAAAGCAGTAATTCCATATAAAGGTGGAATTAACCCAATGCAGAATACATATTTTTAATAAAAAAATTGCTTAGATCTAACAAATAAATAGCTTTACTTCATATATTAAAATATAACTTGTTTATTTCATATAATAAATCATAATGGAATACAAAGCGTATGGTTATTGCATTATGTTCTAAAAGAAAGTTTTATGTAGATTTTTAAAATATACTTCGTAGAGTGCAATAAAGCGAATTATTAAATCAAAAATGCACATAGGTATCATTTCATCCCTTTGGGACTATGCAAACAAGAGAGTTTTATTTGTTTCCAACATTAATTTTAAAATTATTACAAATTTCTGCAGTGCGGCTTTTTTTTTTTTTTTTCTTTTGTCGCTTAGTGTATATATATATATATATAACCAAATTTTATTTACTTAATAGTTCAGTAGATAAATATGACTCTAATTAACTGTAAATTAAACTATATTCAGCCTCATGGCTGTGGTGGAGCGCTTGAGCTGTTTTCGTCGTGCTTTGCAGCTGTAGAGGGAGTGACAATTTAGGTCTTATTACTTAATCTAAGGTATAAATTTGTTTATTCGGTAATATTGGTGATTGTTGATATAAAAGTATGTCTCTAACTTGGAGTTTTCCTCTTTCTCTTTGAGTTTTAAACAGTTTTCTTGTTTTAAGGGTGATATTGGACATAGAGTGCTGTAAATTTTTAGCAGATTGCATACAGCACGATAGAAATATCCCCTTATTTGCATGCAACATTCATTCTATGCCCTTGAAAAAGTAAGGATGTTGTATCTTTTAATATCGGGATGCTCAATTTTTAGAAATCTTTATTCATATTTTTTTTTTTTTTTTTTTTTTTCTTGTTCTTCATGTGATACTCGGTGTCATCTACTAATGCAATGTTTGAAAAGGTTTTCAATATATTTTCGTTCTTAAATATGACGCATCTTTTGCGCAAATCTTTTGGGATGATTTTATTCATCTTTCTATGTGCACAATTCTGCAAATTCTGTTATTTAGAGTGTGCCCTTTTTTTTGGCAATTTCTAATTATTTAATTATATTATATTATACAGTCAAACCTCGTTAACGTGAACACTATTAACGTGAATTACTTTTAACATAAACTGTTTCCACAATCCTCGCCGAAATGGAGATTAGTTTAGTTATAAGAAGATTAGTTACTGATAGCATGAACTACTGATAACATGAAATTTTTTTTTTATCCATCTTGAGATTCACGTTAACGAAGTTCGACTGTGTTATATATGAGTAATTCTCTGAAAAGTGGTCATTTCATGTCCCAGTAGTCTTGAGGGTACATTTTTAAAAGCACAAAAACAAAAAGCTGTTTAAACTATCAATATTAATTAATGGTTTTACATATAAACTGTTATTCTTTGGTTATTGGAATTTAAATATAATTTTAAAATATATATATATTTTTTTTTTAAATGCAAAATATCATTCCCTCACTGTGTCCCCATTCCCACATGTAAGTAAATAAAATGGTTTCTATAGTATTAAATCATGTATATTTGGATTATTTGAATTAAAAATTTATTAAACATACTTTAATAAATATTTATCCATTATACTATATTTATATATTATGCAACGAAAGAAATTAGAATACTTTTTATTGTTGTCCCTGGTAGCAGATATCATTCCCTCATCAAACTATAATGTCATCCTTACTTACTGTATAATGATAGCACATACTTTATATAAGTCAAACTTAATTTATATACCAGCAAAGTAAAGAAATCCTTTTGAATTTTGTTGGAAACATTTTACAATGAATAGCATATGGCTCTCAAACGTTAGATTGAAATACAGTATTTTTATTATATGTCATTCCCTCACTCATTATAAAGTTAACTAAAATAAATCAAATTTGCTTTTTTATGATGTTATATTAATAAAAATATGTTTTAATAAATATTTAGTGTTTGAAAATATTACTAAACTTAATAATATTTTTATAAAGTAGTTTTTAGAAGAAATTTATCATTCCCTCATTTTTCTAATTAATAAAAGTAATTGCTATATAAAAAATTATCAGATACAGTTTGGTTTATATTATTTATTTTATTACTTGTAACATATGTGGATTATATCACATGGGGATTATATCATTAAAATATTGCTAGATTTAAAATGACGCTTGCAAAGGTTGTAAAAATGCAACCTTTAAAAATACATTTTTTCTATAAAATGATCTCATAGTACAAATGTCGTCAATTTTTATTAGATCGCTGAACTGAGTCCGCGTGCTTAAATATTACTTATGTATTATTTTTTATCCTCGCGTATTTTATTAAGTCACTATCGTATCGTTACTAAAAAAAAAAATTAATCGTAACTGGACCACGTTAGAGAAATATTATATAGATTAAATTTGCTCATGTATATGAAAATATGAAAGTGGAGTAAAAAAACAAACATAACTTTTTTAATATACTTCCAATTTTAGATTTTTTTCTTTTTTGTTTTGTTTAAATACTTTTGTTTAAACGTTTTTGGCAAGGATGAGTCGCGCTTGGCATGAAAGCTAATTCATTGATAATCCTGGGTAATATTTTAAAATTTTGATGCTGAAATAGATCGGACATTTTTCGCTAAGAACTCTCCTTTTGTGAAAGTCACTTAAAGCCAAGTTAGCGCATCAAAAATATAAATAAATTATAAAATATTGAAAAACAGAAAAGAAAGAACAGGAAAGGAAAAAGAAAAGAAAGAAAGTGAAAAAATAATCACATAAATTATGTATTTTTGTCTAAAATGGCGATAAAATTTCAAAATGCAACAAGGAGAGCTATATTAAGGCTGTACTATGATCAGATTTACATATTTAATTATTTATTTTTCTATACACCAACTACTATTAACTAACTGAACTACTATTATAACCACAAAAAATCATGCGATAGATGTAGCCGATCATAGCACATTGCAATATTATATTTGGCGTGAAATTGTTGTCGTTTTATAGTTGATCGAATAAATCAAATAAATGTAGAAAATAACGCGAAAGAAAATATTATGTACACCACGTATCGTGTTGTTCATATGTAACTGGGGTTTAAATATAAAATTGCTACTTCAATTTTTTTGATACTGTCCGTTTCGAAACTGCCATCTGATAATCGCCCAAATGGAAGCTCACTGGTAAGCTATTGTCACAGGCACCCGAGAGTCTGCGAATGAGTGGGTTGCTGCCTAAGGCAGCGGGGACAGGAAGCGAGCTTTTGAGCAATTTCATGATTCTTTTTTTTTTTTTTTTATTTTAATTTTGTTATTAAGCAATATAAAAAAATTTCCTTTAAATATAGTGACCAGCGAAGCAGGCAAAGCCTTCGTTGATTCACTATGTTCATTGATTTCCCATTCCGTCATTTTTTACGGGGTTATATATTAGTATATTATAAATTTCAGAGAATTCAATTACAACAATTATAAAAAAAAAAAAAAAAAAAAAAAAAATTAATTTTTATGTGTCCCCCCCCCCCCCCTTTTTACGCACTTATACGAATTTTTGTCCTATACTGACATCTTAAAAAATGTGAGTAGAAAAATGGAATGGCAGCAACTGTTATCTATTTGCACCAAAAATTGATAGGCACTAAATTATGTTAGATTGCTGCTACATATAAATTTATATGAAATATTTTACATTAGTTCTTGAGCTAGGACTGCCACAAACTTTTTATCACACATACAGACGTACATTTATCTTAATATAAAATTTACACAAAATGTACTTAAGGTACTTAATATAAAAATCTGCATACGTACATTTATCTTAATATATAGTTATCTTAATATATAATTAATTAATAATATAATTATACACTTCTTAAAAAAAGTAAGAAAATTAATGGTATAGCCAAAACTGTTAGGCGATTTGCACCAAAATTTGATAGGCGTTAAATTATGTTAGATTACTACTACATATAAATCCATATGAAAAACTGTGCATTATTTCTTGAGCTAGAACTGTCACAAACGTTTTGTCACACGCACAGGCAGACATACATTTTCTAAAAATTGTCAAACCGTCTTCAGGATATCTCAAAACGTGTAAGTCCATCGAAAATAAAAATCTGAAATTTTTAAGAATCCATTTTTTTTTTTTTTTTTTTTTTTTTAAATATAGAAAAAGAAAATAATAATAATAATAAACTAAATTATTTAGAATGATTATTAAAGGAATAATAAAAGTTTAAAAATTATGTTAAAATACCACAAATATGAATAAATATGAATACTTCAAACGGATTTTAAACAAGTTTCAAGGATTTCAAGTAACGGACTTTTATTCTTTATTAAATTTTCTTCCTTTTAGCATACTCAAGGAAATTTTAAAGCACTTTAGTTGATCTAGTTTAGAGCAATTTTAGAATGGGAGTACTATGTGATTTGATAAGCTCAACTGCGCCTATTTCCCCCATACCGTTGTGAAAAATGTGTTTGATGGAAGTTTTCTTTCAGGCGAATGATTTCGGTTCTTGATACTTTAACCCATTAAACTCCGCTATATGAATCCCAACGAAAAATTTTGAATTTTTGTATGTTTTGGGTTTCAATATTGTTACGAATTTGTAAATAATAGTACACCCCGCGGCAAAAAGATAGGTACAAATGGTTTTTTCTTTGATTTTTCATAAAATAACATTATCTAAATTGTACTTATCATTTATTATTATCATAAAATAACACTATTCCCGGACTAATTTTTGTTTTAAGACTAATTTAGAAAAGTTTTAAGACTAAAATGTTTCTAATTTAAGACTACACACCGCGACAATAAGATAGGAATAAAGTTTTTTTTTTTTTTTTTTTTTTTTAATATGATTATTTTGAATATGATTCAAATATTTAATATGTTTTTGATATGATAATATTTTTTTATGATAATAAATGATCAGCACAATTTAGGTAATGTTATTTTATGAAAATTAAAAAAAAAAAAAAAACTTTGTTCCTATCTTTTTGTCGCGGAGTGTAGTCTTAAATTAGAAAAATTTTAGTCCTAAAACTTTTCTAAATTAGTCTTAAAACAAAAATTAGTCCGGGAATAGTGTTATTTTATGATAATAATGAATGATAAGCACAATTTAGATAATGTTATTTTATGAAAAATCAAAGAAAAACCCTTTGTACCTACAGTCGGCTGCAAAATTATTCGAGCACTAGCAATAATCCCTGTCTAAAAAAAGTGCACTCAATACTGCTTTGTTAAATAAATCCTTATCGAGTCATGTTCTTAGTCAATCTAAGAACATGATTCGACAAGGATTTATTTAACAAAACAGTCTTAAATGTACTTTTTTAATATAGGAATTATTGGCTAGTGCTCGAATAATTTTGCAGCCGACTGTATCTTTTTGTCGCGGTGTGTAGTTATTTTTATGTAATTTCATTCAAAGAGGCTTAATCAGATTATAAAATATAAATATTTCTGCATTTCTAGTTTGTTTTTGCGTTAAAATAGCTCATTTTTCCTTAAAAACCTGTTAAAAAGCTTCACCAAGTCGAGTAATGTCCTTGGCGCCAAATTTGGAGACTTGGCGCCTTGGTGACTGTTTTTGGCGACTTTGGCAAGAAAATCCTTGTTATCGATATCTCGAATATCTAAGCTCTAATTCCATTATTTCAGAAGTTACAGAAAACTCTGGGTTTATATGATGCCATAAAAGGATACCCAGTCCGGCCAAGTCAGTCAGTTTCTCGCCAACCGGCACACTGTAAATGGCTGAGTCTCTTGTTACTGTTTGATTACAGCCTACTGCTGTGTGTTAATGCTATGAGTACAGTTTGTAGTGTGAATTTGATATTGTCATTTATTATTTAAGCAGTGTTTTTGGGGGAAACTGAAGTTGGTACTTGGTTTCTTAGACCTGTAATCTTTTGGAAAAATTCTGTAAGTAAATTTAAAGCCTCTGTAAGATTCGCCTTTCATTTACAGACATTTCATGAACCCCGGATACACAACAACATGCATCTTTAATTATATGTAGTTTAAATAATAAAAAATAAAATCATTTTTGTTAGAAGATAAATGGGCTCAAATATGGAAGATTTATCATCTAATGGGGATAGCTTAGATGTAGATAAACTGAAAAATCCCTTTAAATTAGCTTTTTTGATCTATGTTTGTTATAATTTAAGAAGAAAACTGTTTTCTTTCCAGTTCAGTGTTTTTACTTTCTTCTATATTCAATAGAAGAAAGTATTGGATTCGTAAAAATTTTCGACCTCGGGTTTTTGATGGATTTACACGTTCTGAGAGCTGTAGAACACAATTTGACCATTTTTAGAAAATGTCTGTCTGTCTGCCTGTCTGTCTGTGTGTGACAAAATTTTGTGGCAACTGTATCTCAGAAACTACTGCACAGAATTTCATACAAATTGGTATGTAGTTGCATATTGACATAAATTAGTACCTATCAACTTTTGGTAAAAATTGTCTTACAGGTAGCGTTGCCATCCCGCTTTTTCTAAATTTTTAACATGGTGATGTAGGACAAAATTTTGTATAAATGTGCATAAAGAGAATTATTTTTTAGTAATCATTATGAAATTTACAAGAATGGTTTATAATAGAGATAGTCAACTGGGAAATTTTTTTTGTATGTGTAGGAGCCTCGCCACCACCCTGGGGAAGAAGTCTCCCCCTCGAGGGGAGTAAATTTTCAAGATGGGTATCTTTCGAAAGGTCTCGTCAATACCTTTAAAACGAATGGTTGAACTATAAATATGTGATAATTTAAAACAAAATTAACGATTTTTTTTTTTTTTTTTTTTTTTCTTTAAACCAACGAAGCTAGACACTTGAATATTTTATTAAAAAATAAAAATAAAAAATATCTTACTTACTTGTAAGAGGGAAAAAAAATCCTCATTAAAGGTTTCGAAAGTGGCAGACTTGGCCTTTAATGGGTTAAATATATAAAAAGATATATACGTATAGTGTATTCAACTAATTTTAACATCAGCTTTTATTCATTGAATGTTTATCTTTAGGGGATGCTTTACCCAATTTGATCGGCTATCTAACCTCATATTATTCTATGAGGAAATTTGTTTTACTAACTACTCAATACTCAATGCATTTTTTTTTTCTTTTTTCTTTTTAATTCATCTTTGACATTTAGAAAATTCACAACTGGTAAAATTTTTCTCGTTCTTCAAAAATTAATTACTTTTTAATATTTCGTTTTAACCCTGCATATATGAAACAGACCCTACATTATGAAACAGACAAAAAATGGATTTGAAGCATATTTTTTAATTAGTTAAGAGTATTTCTTAAAATTTTCTCAACACAGTAAATAATAAGGATTGCGTGTGGTAGTTCTTTAGTGTACCACTGGTACAGAAGAGAGGTTGAAAAAGATATTTGGACCCTAAAAAAATATGAAAGTGTGTATTTACTTCTCGTTATCTTTATATTTTTCCTAAAGAAACTGGTATGTTATGGCCACCACAAGACTTTCTTCTATATTTTCCTATACATATTCAATCAGTAACAATATTAAAAAAAAAAAAAAAAAAAAAAAAGATTTTTTTTTCTAAGTTATTATTATTTTTGTTGTTGTTGTTGTTAAAAGTAAAAAAAAATCGATAACTTTGTTTTAAATTATCACAGATTTATAGTTTAACCATTAGTTTTAAAGGTATTGACGAGACCTTTCGAAAGATACCCATCTTCAAAATTTACCCCCCCCGGGGGTACTCCCCACCCATGGGGGGGAAGCGATGACCCCCCATGCACAGAAATTTTCTCCTAGTTAACTACTACTATTATCAATAATTCATATTAATTTTACAATCACAAGTTAAAAATAACTCTCATTATGTACATTTATACGAAATTTTGTCCTATACTGCCATGTTAAAAATTTAGAAAAAAAATGCGATCACAGCGCCACCTATTGAGCGATTGATACCCAAATGTAATCAGCACCAGTTTATGTCAGGGACCAACTAAATACCAATTTTGGTTAAATTTCATTAAAAAAAAAAAAAAAAAAAAAAAAAAAAAAAACATTTTTTTTCTAAGTTTTTTTTTTGTTAAAAGTAAAAAAAAATCGATAACTTTGTTTTAAATTATCACAGATTTATAGTTCAACCATTTTTTTTAAAGGTATTGACGAGACCTTTCGAAAGATACCCATCTTGAAAATTTACTCCCCTCGAGGGGTGACTCCCCCCCCAGGGGGGTGGCGAGGCTCCTACACATACAAAATTTTTTCCCCAGTTGATTATTATAAATAATTCTTGTAAATTTCATAATGATTACTAAAAAACAATTCTTTTTATGCACATTTAAACAAAATTTTGTCCTATATCACCATGTTAAAAATTTAGAAAAAACGGGATGGTAACGCAACCTGTAAGACAATTTTTACCAAAAGTTGATAGGCACTAATTTATGTCAAGGTGCAACTACATACCAATTTGTATGAAATTCTATGCATAAGTTCCAGAGATACAGTTGCCACAAAATTTTGTCTCACACACACAGACAGACAGACAGACAAAACGTGTAAATCCATCAAAAACCCGAGGTCGAAAATTTTTACGAATCCAATAATTTCTTCTATTGAATATATAAGAATGTAAAAATGTTTTGTTAAGTTTGTCTGGGGTCTTAAGCAGAAGTTTGAATTGCCATCTGACATCCAGGAGGTTGTAAAACTTTCTAATCCACTAAATATCGAACAAATCGAAACAAACTTATGTCTTATGGATGGGCTTTTTAAGAAGAACTCTATACAGCAGGTTATGAGGAGTTTTGCTTTAGACACTGTTAATACAAAGTACCAGGAACCTGAATGGTTACTCGTCTATACTTATGGATCCTTTTGTGAAATTCTTGAGACTGCAGGTTCAGGAGTATTTTCCAATTTATTCTCCTTTTATGCTTCTGCTGGAAAATTTCGAACAGCTTTTGATGGTGAGGTGGAGGCTGTCCGAATTGCTCTTAAGTATTTATTGTTTTTTGCCGATAAGTTTGATAAAGTGGTCTTATTTTCCGATTCCCAAGCCGCAATTCAGGCAATTTGCTCGGTCAGTCTGCCCTTCTCAGAAGAAATCTCCCAGTGTCGGCAACTTTTGTGGGAGTTGAGTTTAAGAAGGAAACGTGTGGTACTTCATTGGATACCTGGCCACTGCAGTGTTTTTGGTAACGAGTAAGCCGACAGCCTCGCAAAAAGAGGCTCGAGACTACTTCAAATGAAATCCCCGGCACCATCATTCCATTCCATAAAGCTGTATATTAAACAAATAATGGATAGGTATTTAAAACTGCAAATTCGTGACAGAATAAAATTGGTTTCCGTTGGAGGGCTGAAGATCTTTTAAAAATTCCAAACAGTCCACGACGGCAAGCTGTGGCCCAGTTCCGCCTCTTGACTGGACGACAGCTGCTTACTCTATCACGTGCTCCAGTGGAGTGTTAACTCGTTGCGAAATAAATTGTGCTTAAAGATTACTGAAATTTTAAAGCCTTTTTGTGTGGCTACTGCACGCTACTGCTTTAATATGTTGTTACCTTAATAGTACTCTACAATTCTGCGTAATTTCGTTCCGATCTGAATTTTCTATGTCGTGACCTGTCCTTGTAAGACTTTTATACTGATACAACCCCCTGATATGCGATACAATCCTGCCATATGATACAAACCTGAAATTTTGTATATTGCATAACAAGAAATTGAGAAGAATATTTTACTCAATGAAAATTGTATAAAAATTTAAATTTTGTAGTTGAATCCTCTGATATGTTTCATCAATTTTTATAAAATCCTGTATCTTTTTATTTTCTTCATACATTAGAAGAAAGTATTGAATTAATGAAAATTTTTGACCTTCTGTTTTCGGTGTAAGAGATGTTCTGAATATGATTTTACACTTTTTAGAAAACATTTGTCAGCGTGTGTGTTGGCAAAATTTTGTGGACACTGTATCTCATGAACCATCGGATGGAATTTAACAAAACTTTATATTTGGTCTGACTTAATTTAAATTGGGGTGGGTTAGATATTAGAATATATCGCCCAACAGATGACGTTGCTGTGCTGCTATTTCCCCCATTTAAAGGAAAGCTATATCTGAACTTTTATAGTGTATAAATACACCAAAACATACACCAAAAATTTTTCTACAAATTAAAATATATACGTACTTTTATCGAATACCTTCCAATTACATATATTATGTATGTATATCTCAGTGATGCCAGATGGTTGAAAATTATTTCCCCAAACAGGTCTTCAAATTTCCCCAAATCAGGGGTTTATTTCGAAAAAATCCCCAACTTGATATCTACTAAAAAAGGAAAATAAATTTTTTTTCGAAAAAAGAAAAAAAAAAAAAATCAAGCAGATTTGAGTGGATTTAAGCTCAGATTTTTCCCCAAATGAAGGCAATTTTTGAAAAAAATCCCCAAATAACAATAAAGCTATTGAAAATCCCTGGTCGTAGGGACAAATCATTACGTTGCCAACATTGACAGAAAGTTGAACTCCCCAGATTTGTCCCCATAAATTTTAGAATTCCCCAAAAAAGTCCCCACAAACATTTGATCCCCAAAATTGTCCCCAGAAGCCTCAAAAATCCCCAAAATGGGGACAAAATCCCCAATCTGGCATCACTGGCATATCTGTATATTTTTTCCCTCTTGCCATCAAAGATTTGTGATTTATTATTTCTGCCAAACTTCTAAATTTATGTTCTTAATATCGATTTAACTCTTTTGATTTGAATAACCTTCAACTCTTCGACTGACATGATAATTTATATTATTTTCGAGCCAGAAGTTCTCAGCAGACAAGTGATTGATTTATGCTGATACCATAGTAAATATAAGTAATGTAAAAAAAGTACTGCATTTAAGTTTTTTTTTTTCTCTCTTTCTTTTTCCTAGTTTGAGTATATTGTACCGTCTTTGAACGTATTTTTCCTTTAGATAAGTTAAAATAGTTTTTAAAGTATTTTTAAATTGCTATGATAAATTGGTATTTTTTGACATTTTGAGTTATTTCGTATATTAGTTATTTAAACTAATATAATTGAAATGTTTGTCATGCATTTTGAAGTCAAACTTCAAAACTCTTTCTTAAATATGCGCTTTAAAAATTTAAGTTAAAAAACAGAAAACTTCTCAAACTTATTCACAGAAAGTTTTTAATTTCAAAAACAGAAAACTTGATATCAAAGCAGGTTTGGAAAAAGATAGAGGAACTTGATACCACTGAAAATTGCTTATATTTCCGTTTAATATTTATAAATTCAACTGTATTAGGTTGAAATATATATATATACATCCAGGCAATAAATTCTTATGGTTTTTGCTAGATTTTTTGCAAATTTAAAGTCTTTGAATTTCGTTTTCTTACTTTGCAATTTTTTCATGCATTCATGATCTTCAAAATAATAAAAACGTCTACAGATACATAAGAAATAATCTGGTGTGTCACTCACACGACTTTCTCTTACCCTGAAATTTAATACTATAAATACAAGTTAGAGATTAAGAGGTAAGATAGCGAGTACTGTTATGTAAACCTACGTTAAGCAATTCAAATTAGGCTTCAGAAGAGTTTTATATGATAATTAGTACTGTGTGAGGTTAATGCACCTACATTTATATAGAATTTAATTCGGTTATTAAAAAATAATTCTGTTTTTAAGAAATAATTTATTAAAATAATTTATTAAAATTATCTTTTATGATAATGCCGACGATTTCCATATTAGAGCAGTAGTATAACACTATATATATATATAAGTTGAATTTATTCTCAATATTACATTTAAAAAAAGATTTTTTTTTGGTTAAAAATTAAAAAAATCGATAACTTTATTTTAAATTATCGCAGATTGATAGTTCAACCATTCGTTTTAAAAGTATTGGCGAGCTCTTTTGAAAGATACCCATCATGAAAATTTACTCCCCTCGAGGGGGGAGGCGAGGCTCCTACATACACAAAAAAATTTTCCGTTTTGACTATCTCTATTACAAAAAATATATATTCGTTTCATTTGGTTTAGTGCAGTCTATGGATGTTAAACTCTACTTACCTGCAATTTCCCCCATAGACGTAATGTATTTGAATACTTTTGAGTGTCCTTGTACACGAACCATTTGCTTCGTCTCAACGAAAAGCTTACTGTAGCATCCCTGTATGATACACATTTAGAATACCGAGTTTGGAATTTCTGCTACTATTTGTTCTTGAGATATGCTGATAACAATCACACAGACAGACACACAGACTTCGCTAAAAACATGATTTTCGTATTCAGGGGACCTCACAACATGTAAATATAACAAAAACTCACGTTCGAAAATTTGACCCTAAAGCAATACTTTCTCGACCCAATGGGTAAGAGAAAGGAAAAAAGATTTAATATATGTATTTTTGGATGTTTAATAGAACCTACTTAAGAGAATTAGGGATGAATTTTGGAATATCTTTGAAGAAAAAAAATATTAAAAATAAAAATGTAACGAAAATCATGTTTTTTTTTTTTTTTTTTTCAAAATGTTTATAGACATGTATATTTGGGACTCCCATGCTTCACTGCATTGGGACTCCTATGCTTCACTGAGAAAAAATTCTGTAACTGACATCTAGAATCTAAATTGTAGCTCTAGAAAAAATAGTTCCATGTCCTCCTTATAAATTCTAGTCCCCTTGGAAAGCGAGTTCTAGAAGCCCGTATTAGAATTCTATAGCGTTTGCCTATATTATCGAAGGCAAAGTTATTTAAAAATCTCTGCAAATAAATGAGACTACAAAAGGCGGGTTTCAGCAACTATAATCTTAGTTTATTACCCAATTCTAGAAAACCAAGCAAGAATTTCTCGCAAAACAAAAGATTCAGGGTATTCGGAATATTCAGAATAGTGTTTCACCAGCTAGAAATGTGTACACTAGATATTCTCGATCATTTCGTCTATTCAGTTTATTGGCGTGCCTTATGCGCATAGCTTGGAAATCAATTTTTCTGGTTAAAGGATTTAGAAAATGGCCACTTATTCATTCTAGAGGAAGGCGGTATATATTTCTTCTCAGTGTAAAGTAAAGCTACATCAATGTAACTTTAAAAAATGAATATAGTAACCAGTGCTAGGGCATGAAATATACTTGCTGCATGCCTTCATATGGAAGAATAGATTAAAATATGTCCTGTCGTACTAAACAAAATTTTGTTTACAAATAATGTAAGCAGAATTTTATTTCCTTTTATTTTATTTTTAAAGCTGAATATGCATTCGTTACTAAATTAAAATCTATTAATGCATAATTTTTTTATCTACTTATTTTTATTTAAAGTCTTCTATTTTATTTGACTTATTTTTTACAATCTTTAAAGTATCTTAAATATATGATATATGTGGAGAATTCTTATTTATTACCTTAATATGAGTTCTGTATTTTGTCTTTGGAGATTTCTTCCTATAAGACTGAAACGGTAATTTATATTTTTCTTGAATTTTGGAGATTGTGAGAAATTTATTTGAGCTACTATTTATGATGAGTTAAGAGAGAGGAAAAAAGAAAAAAGTAATCAATTACATAAGTTATTTTTGAGATTTTTGTATTTCTCTGAGGATTTACTTTTTCACCTTTACTATTAGAAGTTTGAAACAATGGACAAATAAAGCAAAGCATGGATATATTTTTACTTTTAATATCAAAGTTAAAGAAAAGTATAAAGTAATAGATTTAGAATGAATAGTATTTTATTTATTAATTTTTTTTATTAGTTTAGCTGGTTGATATGAAATCCAATACATTGCTGATTGCAAAATAAATAATCTGGTGTGTCACTCACATGACTTTCACTTACCCTGAAATTTAATACTAAAAGTACGGATTGGATATTAAGAGTTAAGATAGCGAGTACTGTTATGTAAGCCTATTTTAAAACAATTCAACTAAGGTTTCGGAAAAGCTTTATTTGACAATAATTCAATGTGAGGGGGGCTACCGCCCCGCTCAACTCCCCGTGTTATTATTGTACCTACATTTATAGAGAATCCAAATTTATTATTAAGTTCAAAAGTTCATTTAAAACTATTTAGACAACTTTCACATGCATCATTCCTTGAAACTTATCAATCTTGAACAAACTTTTCTAGTAACAAATGTATTAACTTCAAAATGCATCGTAAAGATCAAACTATAAAACTTGATTTCGGTATTCATGAAGCCTCAAAACGTGCAAATGTACAAAAAAACCAACCGATGAAAGCTTAAAAAAAAAAAAAAAAAAAAAAATGCATTATTTACCATATGGCTTTGAGGAATTAATTTCAAATCCTCAGCAGCTTTCCTGGACATGGTAAAATATTATATGATATAGTATATTATAGTAAAGCACTTCTACTAACAAACAAAAGGAATGTTATGGCTTAAATACTGGCAGCCCTGTATGTCTTCTGAAAGTTATGTACACATCACATGGTGCACATAAATATACATCCTATATTAATAACACATGGCACAACCTGAAATACACTTCCATCAATTTTCAAGTATTGTCACATTATAATCTGTTTTTTTTTTTTTTTTTTTTTTTGTGTAGCCCTGTAAATGGACAGTGAATGACTTCTATACCATATTCTAGATGAAACATGATTTTATGCATATAAAAAAATAGGGGAATGTCTCCAGCTATGGGCACCCCACCATATCTTTTAACAAAAAGCAAATATGGTGGATTTGAGTACTGTCAAACATGTATTATGACAATACGCAGTTTTTGTGCTAACACCGAAGTGACAAGATGCATTTTCTTAGTAAATGCAAGCATGGAAAAGAAAAATCTGAGAAAAAGCGACACAAAAGGGATTTATGGATATTTTCAGAATGCAATAAATCTAAGTGAATTAATTCAAAAATGTAAATGCAAGGTATATTTCTGCAGTATATTCGTAATATTTTATGATGCAATATCGAATTTAGCCAAAATGGGGACCAAAAATTGCTTTTTCTGCAATTATGAAAATGGCTGTCATTCCCGGGTGTGGGCACATTTGTTTTTTACATTTAAAACATAAGTTTGACTTACAAATTGTCAAAAAAGGTCGTTAATATCAGAATAACATATTTTATTAATGTTTATATGTATGTTTAAGCTTTTTTAACAAAGTCAACTCCGAAAAAGTCAACCGATCGAAAATAAATGGATGTAAATGCTCTGGTTAAAGCCATTTAGTATTACTTAGTAAATAAGAAATCCATAAAATAAACTGCCCGAGAATATGCACTTCCTTGCAGCATCTGAGTCCCTCCAGAAGAAGCCTAGAGAAAGTCAGGCAACTCCACCATTCAAAGTGCCGGCCAAACTCGCTAAAAAATGGAGTCTCAACAATCTGACGATGTCAGCTTCTGTGTTATCTGTCTGAAGCGCCTGCCACTATGCCTAACAAGAGCCATCTCAATCAAATGCAACGCATGTGATCGTCTTATGTATCTGAAGTGTGCTAATATACATGCAAATTATTTTACTTGCAAACATTGCACTTCTGGTTTGGAGGACGAAGAAGATGACCAATAAAATTGGAAAAATGTCATTTTTTGTTATTATTTCGGTCACTAAATCCTTACAAAAATGAATAAATTTTGTTGTTTTCTGTATTTATGGTGGTTCTTCATATTATTTTCCCATTTTTAGCGGTTTAAGTGTGCCCACAACTGGGTACAAAAAAATTTTTGGCCAAAAAATTACCACTTCACAAAATTGGCAACGATTTTTTTTTTTTTTTTTTTTTTGGTTGGCGGAAAAAGAAAATATCAAAGTGCGTTTTTTTTTTTTTTTGTCCCTTAGTGTAATTATATACTTGTAACATTTATGTAATAATTAATTCTCTGAAAGATATATTTAATAATGTAACTGTATTTCGTGAAGTAGTATATTAATTGAATTTCTTATATAATGCAAATTGAAAAATATATTTTTGCCGGTCGCAGGTCGGGTTGCGGATCGGAAGATGAGAATTCGGGACGGGTTGCGGGTCGAAAATCTTCCTGCGGGTCAGGTGCGTGTTAAGTTTATTTGACCCTAGAGTTCTAGTTGCCTTACATCAACGAAATGTTAGTTTAAGTTTTAGCTTATTTAATAACAATTTTTATTTCCATTACCCGACTACCGTAGGTAATGGAAGTGTTGTATTAGGTAAAAAAAAATTAATATCAAGTTTTCACCCGATTTACACGTTTTAAGGTCTCCTGAGTTCAAAAAAGTAGTTTTCGGCAATTGGCCAGTGTGTGTGTATGTATGTATGTGGGTAATCTTCTGGCTATCATATCGCCGAAACTAATGAAGATAGAACTACGAAACTTCAGAATTGAGACGGGTCTGGTGTACAGATAATTTTTCAAATTTTGGTGAAAATTGGAAAACCGAAAGTGGGACATTGGAAACCGGAAGTGGGACCGTAAGTCCATATCTGAAAAAAAGCTCTAGCGATTTTCTACAAAGTTGCTATATGAACACTTTATTTGGTATGCTTTCGAATGATATAGTTAGTTAGTTCAAGAAAATTGATAGGCGTCCTGTATAAATAGCTCAATTTCAGGTCTCGCAAGTGCGTTTCTTTAAAAACGGCTGTACGGATATTTTTCTAACTCGCCATATTAATTCCCTTTTAAATATCCTTTTGTATGTAATTATTGTTTTCCGGTCAATAATTGAGTATGCAAAGTTTTGCTAAAAGTAATATCTCAAAAACGGCTCTAAAGATTTTCTTGAAATTTTTTACATAAACCCTACTTTAAATATCCTTTCTCATGTATTACGTGGTTATTACAAGAAAATTAACAGTCATCCTGCTAGGTAGACCAGTTTCAGATCTTGGAAATTGGCGTTTCAAAATATAACTCTAACGATTTTTTTTTCTTCTTATTTTTTAATTCGTTATCTAAACTATATTTTATATGTCTTTACATGTGTATCAGCTTTCACTTACTGGAAAATTTTTAGGTGTCTACTTCGTTAGGTCAAATTTATGCCTTCTGATTATATTATCTCCAAAAAGTGCATATAATACGTGTAGTAGTGGGTAATGGAAGGCGTGTGGTTGTTTCACATCATATTTTCTCTCTCTCTCTCTCTCTCTCTCTCTCTCTCTCTTTTTTTTTTTTTTCAGATTCAGTTGTTTTAAATTTACTTTCATACGTTCAAAAATCGATATTAATGAGAATAATTAAACATTATGCAATTATGGAAGATTAAAAAAATATATATTAGCATATATTTAATATTAAACAAGTAATTATATGTTTCTTTTTTCTTTCTTTCTTTCTTTTTTTTTTTACACCTTCTTTTCAACAAACCTATAATTTACTTCAAGACACAAATTTATGAGCGCTCTGCTTTTATTGTTTTTATTCAATGTTACAGAAAACGAATATTTCAATCCAATTATTTTCAAACTCCATTCTTTGAATAATAAAAAAAAAAAAAAAAAATTATTCACTGTTTCAGGAAACGAATATTTTAATCCAATTATTTTCCCCCTCCATTCTTCACCTAGTCATAATTGTAATACATATTTGAAAAGTTCTCTCCTTTCTATTCTTTCTCTTTCTCTCTTGCTATTTCTTCTTCTTCTTCTTTTTTTTTTTTTTTTTTTTTTTTTATTATAAATAGAATTAACGACTTGACTTTCTGTCGTCATTCGACGTCATGATGAAATTTATTCTATAGGAGTCTTAATTTACACCACAAATAAAGGACTATAGCCAATCATAGCGCAACTTTTCCCCACAAACCAAAGGAAACTCCGCCTCGTTCTAGTCGTCCATTAACGAAATATCAAACAGTTAAAAAAACATTTAACGGAATACCGAAAAGGCATTTAATTACACAGTCACGAAAGTAGTTATTTTACTAACTTTTTTTTTTCTCTCTTTTACCGTTATTGGTCTGTATCATAAGTTCCAGTTAAAACCTAACTCTTTTATCGGGCAAGACATTGATTAATAATTTATCTTGCAGAGTAGGTAATATATGGTTGACACACGTTAGTGGATTGTTAGTTTATGTTTTAATTTATTTATTGGCATCCTTTCTATTAACGACTCAGTTGCTTTGAATTTACTTTCATTTATAGAAAAAAGCGATATTAATAAAGAATAACTGTATACTATACAATAATGAAGTTTTTTAATATAACTGGTATTTAATATTTAAATAAATAAATAAATATGTATATCTTCACTTCACTTTCTTTACTTTCCTATCAACAATCCTATTATTTACTCCAAAACGCAAATTTATAAGTGGTCTGCCTTAAAGAAAATTAGTTTTCCTTGACTTTTTCAAAGAACATGTATTTCGATCGAATTTTCCATCTTCCTACATTCTTCACCTGGGCTTAAAGGTAGTATCATATATCGAAAACCATTTTTATTTCTATTCTCTCTTTCCTTTCCCCTCCCTATATTTCTTTTTTCTAAAATAGAAATAAAAAGTATAAAACAGTTTTAAAAATTTATACAGACAGCACAGAAAAAGTATTTAACAACGCAGTCACGAAAATGTTTGCAATGAAACTCTTTTTTTTTTTTTTTTTTTTTTCATCATAACTGACCTGTACTGGAAGTTGAAGTTGAAACTATTCTTTTTTATTCATAGATATAGTAATAAGACATAGATTGATCAGCGAGAGGGAAAAAGTGATACCCTTTTTTCCGGGAAAAGTCACTCTAATGGCTGCCTTTCCCCGAGTAAATTACACACGGATAATTTAGCAAATAAAATTTATGAATAATTTATTTACTAAAGGTGAATGAAAAACTCCAGATACAGTTTCAAATTCATTTTTCTTTTTTTCAATACTCTCTAATGGCTGATTTTAGAACTTTTTTTTTGCATCAAAATGTTTTGCTCGATAACATGGGGATGATACATCTATATATATTACTATATCTATGCTTTTATTAGACAAGACATTGATTAATAATTTTTGTTACGAAGCAAGTACAACATGATTGACGCATGATTGTTAGTGGAATATTAGTCTAAGTTCTAGTTCTCTTACAGATATGCGGTAAATTATTCAAAACAACTCGGTGGTTTCAATTTACCTTTCATTTATTTGTAAAGGGATATTAATAAAAATAACGACACATTTATCAGATAATGGACGATCTTTAGAGTAAGTGTATGTTATGGGTACGTGAATGGGCAAAACGCAATTAAAATCAACGGACAGAAATTTTATAAATGTATCAAATCAAATCAAAATTTCCTAAATTAAAATAGACACCATTTTAGAAAATGCACTTCTGTCTTCCTGCATTATAAATTTAGATATAGTGCTACACATTTCTAAAATTACTTCTCTCTAATCTATATAATGTGTGTAAAAATACTATCGTATGTAAAAATAATTTTAAGATAGTAATTTAAAAGAAAAAGGGGGTGGGGGAAATTATCTACGCCCATTATCTCCTTAAACCAAATTTGTGTTCTTTAATTTTTTCATTAACACATATTTCTATCTGTATTGCTGGCTAGCTCAGTAGAGCACTTAATGTATACATAAGACTAATTATTCTTTGCTTTTCCATAAAAATAATTAAATTTTAGGCGCCAAATAAAAATATGAAGACTCTGCAACCATTTTAGCGCATGACAAAGTTTAATGAAGACACAAACATAATATATACATTATACAAAAATTTACAATTTTACTTTAGAACATTTCAAAACGAATAAACACGCAGACGAAAACTCTGCGAACCTTTTCTGTAAGAAATGAAGACTGTTACTGGTTACAGATACGTTTTTTCCTAAATTTCATTGAGTACGAGGTCATGTGGGTTTGATGACGCAACTGACCCACAGGTATTATAAATCTAATTTTATATTTTCCTACTTTCATCACTTAAATACAATGGTAATACATATCGAAATCACTTTTATTCCTATTCAACTTCCTCCGTTTTCTTTATTTAACCTTTTATCCACCGACGATGCTTTAAAATGCCATTAGTTAAAAAAAAACGTATAAAATCGAATTTATGGAAGATATGTCGAAAGAGTATTTATAAGAATAGAACGTATATACTTTACTTTAGTCTCACTACATGGCACTAGACGCTACCTGGAGCTGTTTATGTTCAAGAAAATGTTTTATGGAATGTTCTTGCTGTTTTTGCTTCGCATTTTTCACGACGTTCAAATAGGTTGTAATTACTAATTCCTATATTACCTCAAGAATCTATCACCGATCTTAGAAAAAAATATACGATTCTTAAAATGTAAATACTTTTTTACACTTGTTTAAAATTCTAATATCTTTTTCGACCACTGTACATCTATGGTTCACTAAACTACCGAACGCCTCACTATATCCTCATTAAATACTATGATGAAGTGACATGCATAATTTGTATATAGATATAGTAATAAGACATAGATTGATCAGCGAGAGGGAAAAAGTGATACCTTTTTTTTTCGAGAAAAGTCACTCTAATGGCTGCCTTTCCCCAAGTAAATCACACACAGGAATACACACGGATAATTTAGTAAATAAAATTTATGAATAATTTATTTACTAAAGGTGAATAAAAAACTCCAGATACAGTTTCAAATTCATTTTTCTTTTTATTCGGTTTTTCAATACTCTCTAATGGCTGATTTTAGAACTTTTTTTCCGCCTCAAAATTTTTTGCTCGATAACATGGGGATGATAGATCTATATATATATTACTATATCTATGAATTTGCATCGCATAAATCTTTAAAGAATTCTCTTAAGTATATAACTAAAAAAATGTTACAAATCCGCGATTGTAATGAAATGCTCGCCCTCTGGTGGGCTAAGGTGAAATTACAATAAACATGCTTTAATTCGGCTTTCATTAAGCCGCCATTGCATGCCGATGTTTAGTTTCACATATATTTATTGAATAAAAATGAATAAATCCGGTAACAATGATAACACATACTGTTGTGTGCTCCAGTGTAACTCCAAAGGACCAAGAAATCCAGAATTAAGCTTCCATTTATTTCAAAACGACAAATTTAAAATTTCAGTTGCTTCGGCTAATGGAAGTAAGGAATTAATCAGATGATTTGAAGCTAATATTTGTTCAACTTCAGTTAAAAATCTACTTCCGATCGAACTTTGAATAAACTGAATTATTTTTTTCCAAAAGTAATCAATTTTCCATGATGTAATGGCGGAGAAATTATAGTACGAATATTAAGTAGAATAACAAAAAGAACAATAATAAATACACGTGGCTATAATATTTACTAACAACAAAAACTGGAAAAGCGCCATCTATCGATCATTACAAACGCGGATACATTTTTTGTCAATTTCATAATTTGGTAGATAACAGGTTAACACAAATAAACGAAACATCAACCAGTTTAAAAAACGAATACTTCGGAAAAGGCATTTAATTTTTGAGTCACGAAAATAGTGTATTTTCTGGAATGAACCCCCCCCCCCCTTTTTCTTCTTCTTCTTCTTTTACATTTATTGATCTTTACTATAGTTTAGAGAGTTGAAACGAGTATTTTTTCGGGCTGGACATTGATTCATAGGCCTACAAAAATGATGTTAACAAAATTTGATTTGATGATTTTAGCTGATCTTTATGTTTTTTGATGTGCTGATATCGAAAATGCAGCCCATTTTTCTGTATCACGTATAGATTCTTGTCAATACAGGGTTCTTTTCGACACAATTTCTTACATATACCATCATAAAAATAGTTTGGTTGGTTTGTAGGGTTTTACGTCGCACTAGTGCTTCGCTATTACAACAATAGGTATCCATGATTAATTAATCGTGAAAACATATTATAAAAGTTACCGCATAATTATATTGGTGGAAGAGTAATGGAAGAAATTATATAGGTAGGCATCCTGTATTTGACAAAAATCTATACGTGATAGAGAAAAACTGACTACATTTTTGGTTTCAGCACACGAAAAAACATAAAGATCAGTCAAAATTATAAAATCAAAATTTTACATGTTGGCCTGTGATTTATCTTCTAGAATAGCTAATATAAGGTAGACATATGTTGATGAAACTTTAATCTACCTAATATTGTTATATTTCAATGCATATGACTTAATAATTTTAAGACAGTAGTTTAGAAGTATTTTTCTTTCATCTATATGTATATAAGAAAAAAGTATTGCATTCATGAAAATTTTCGAACTTCTGTTTTCGACGGATTTACTTGCTTTGAGAGGTCCTGAGCACGATTCGTCTATTTTTACAAAATGTCTGTCTGTGTGTCTGAAGGTATATGTTGAAAATTTTGTGGACTATGCCTCTCACCTAAACTGGTGTTGGGTCTGGGGATCAATCGCTCAACAGGTGACGCTATCGTCCCATTTTTTCAGAATTTTTAATATCGTAGTATAACACGAAATTTCGTATAAATGTAGGGGAAGGTGACCTAAAATGATATGATCCCTTTAAGGAAAAAATAATTGTGTAAAATAACATAACTATAAAACTAAAAGTAAAACTTTGGCCATTTGCTAGTATGTTTTACACTATATTTTGCATTATAAACATATTTGAATGACATTTTACACACAAATTGAGTAATGAAAAAAAAAAAAAAATTCTTGAAAAAGTGTCCGAAAGATAATTTTACTTTCATCAAAGGACAAAATGATCCTTCGTTTAAAAATATGTGTACCGTAAAATCCCGAAAGTAACACCCCCCCCCCCCATCGAATATAATCCCCACCCCTCCTTTTTCTCGCTGAAAGTGAAATATCTCCGTTATCCTGAAAGTAACCCCCCCCCCCTCTTTTTTTTTCTCCATCCAACAAAGCTACATCCAATCTTCGTGCGCACTTACGGTACGTCGGCATTGCAAGTTAAGTTTGGCATTGAATTAAGTTTTAATATTTATATATTATTTCTAATTTAACTAATTTTTCATAAAGTGTCGGATGCATGTTATCAATGGAATCATTACACAGTTTTTTTTTTACCTTTAATATAAGAAATTACCTTTAATATTTCCTTTTAAGTAAGTACCGTAACATCCAGAAAGTACCCCCTCCAACGAATATAACCTCCCCTCCCTTATTTTTTTTTAAAGAATCTTGATTATAACCCCCCCCCCACCTGAAATTTATCAGTTTTGCTTTTCAAAAAGAGGGGGGGGGGGGTTACTTTCAGGATTTTACGGTAAATTTTTTTTTTTTTATTGACAAAATAAAAAATATAAAAGGAATTATGACAATACAAAATAAAATAAAATGAGTAAATCAGGCCATATTTCTGTACGTGAAAGATTGCATATCTAAATAAATAGGAAAGTTAGTGCTTACCTTATGACAGATTTTACAAAACCCACTTTTTCAAAGAATTCTATTCAGACGAGTAATATTACGATCGCTGGAATACCGCCATTGCTTCTTCTTGACTTGAAGTAATTAATTTATATGTTACCCTGTAGACAGCGTTATCTGTTTGGAAGATAATAAATGTGGATCGTTTTGCATGCTAGAATAATTTCAGGCTACATTCCCCTACGTATCTTTCAAAAGAATTCGTCAATACCTTTAAAACGAATGGTTTAACCATAGATCTAAGATAATTTAAAACGAAATTAACCATTGTTTCACTTTTAACCCCCCCCCCCCCCCACACACACACACAAAAAAAAAAAAAAAAAAAAAAAAAAAAAAACACAAAATTGATAATTAATAATAATTTAATAAATAATTTGTACTTATTTATTGCATGTACTATTTTATATAATTTAATGTTAAAGTTTTCATTTGATTTAAAAGTATAAACAAAGCATAAAAGAAACTGATTCTTCTTCTTAAAGTATGAAGTTGAAATTCCTTAGCAAGAGTTACTATATTATGCTTTTACTTTCTTCTATATTCAATAGAAGAAAGTAATGGATTCGTAAAAATTTTCGACCTCGGATTTTTGATGGATTTACACGTTTTGAGAGCTGTAGAACATGATTTGACCATTTTTAGAAAATGTCTGTCTGTCTGTCAGTCTGTGTGTGTGTGACAAAATTTTGTGGTAACTGTATCTCAGGAACTACTGCACAGAATTTCATACAACTTGGTATGTAGTTGCACCTTGACATAAATTAGTGCCTATCAACTTTTGGTAAAAATTGTCTTACAGGTTGCGTTGCCATCCCGCTTTCTCTAAATTTTTAACATGGTGATATAGAACAAAATTTTGTATAAATGTGCATAAAGAGAATTATATTTAGTAATCATTATGAAATTTACAAGAATTATTTATAATAGAAATAGTCAACTGGGAAATTTTTTGAAGTCCCCCCCCCCTCGAGGGAAGCAAATTTTCAAGATAGGTATCTTTCGAAAGGTCTCGTCAATACCTTTAAAACGAATGGTTGAACTATAAATCTGTGATAATGTAAAAGAAAGCTACCGATTTTTTTTACTTTTAACAAAAAAAAAAAAAAAAAAAAAAAAAACTTTTTTTTTTTTTAAATATAGTTACTGAATGTATTTGTATAGGAAAATATAGAAGAAAGTCTTGTGGTGGCCACAACATACTAGTTTTTTATTAATCATTATGAAGAATTTACAAGAATTTTTTTATAATATAGTCAATTGGGAAAACTTTTTGTAGTTGTAGGAGCCTCGCCACCCCTCCTTGTGGGGAAGTCCCCCCTCGAGGAGAGTAAATTTTCATGATGGGTATCTTTCAAACGAGCTCACCAATGCCTGTAAAACGAATGGTTGAACCATCGATGTGCGGTAATTTAAACTAAAGTTATCGATATTTTTCATTTTTAACAACAACAACAACAACAACATTTTTTTTTTTTTTTTTTAAATGTAATATTGTCAATAAAATTAAGTTTTTTTGGTTATTTAGTGTTATACTACTTCTCTAATATGGAAATCGTCTGCATTATCATGGAAGATAATTTTTTTTTAATAATAGTTTTAATAAATTATTTTTACTCAGTGAATTTGTATAGGAATATATAGAAGAAAGTCATGTGGGGGCCGCAAAATACTAATTTAATATTTCCTTCGCACACTTTCTCTAAAATTTTAATTTTTCTTCTATTTTAATAGCTCGAAGCGAAAGGAAAATAAAAAAAAGTTCTCTTTTACTCTATTTTGTCTGAAAGAAATAATCTTCATCTCCTAGAAATACAGCATTTCTCTTTTTGAACGTTCTAATAAGGTCGGTTTTTACTTTTACTTTCCTTTTTTCCCATTATTATTTTGTTTGTTTGTTTATTTTTTAAACTAAATATTATTATGTTTTATATTAGTTTCCAATGTTCGTAATCTGGAAAAACAAACAAAATATTTATTTACCAAACAACGGTAACTTTTGACTTAAACTGTACTTTGAACTGGAATGTTTTAATTCCTTCGATGACATAAAAAAAGCTTTTAACTCTAAATGATTTAGAAAACTATCATTTTTAATTATATTTGGCTTTTAACTCCCCGCATATTTTTAAAAGTCTCCTGAAAATTGTGTCTTTATTAGTTTGTCTTCTTTTAATTGATATTGAATCACAAATAATAGGGGAAAAAATATATATTTTTTCTTCTGAACGAATAAATAGCTGAATGCTCCGAATTTAAAATCTCTTTCAAGTTTAATTAAAATATTAGCTTCGTAAAAACTGCTTAAAAAATATTACATTAAAAAGCTTTTTGAAGTTATTTCATAAAAAGATAGATCTGAATTTGTTTATTAGCATAGTTTTTGTTAATCATCTGTACAGAATAAATAAATAAAGAAAATAAAAATTACATTACTTTTAAATCTTAAATTAATATTTTCAATTCTGTTTAGACAATTCAAATTTCATGTCTATGAAGAAATTTGGGAAAATTTAATTTAGTTTATTTAAAAGTTTTTAATTAAAAGCATTCTTACGGAAAATTTTGACATTTTTGACGCATTGACAGGTTGAATCATCATAAAAAAAAAAAAAAAAGTTTCAGACGAAGTTTCTTAAAATCATTGTCTTCTTCCTCATTTAAAAAAAAGATAATAATAATTCCTGTCGTGTACCAGTTTAGTTTTAAACTGCAATTTTAATCATAGTAAAATGTGAGGAAAAACTAATATTAGAATCAAATATATAAAATTCGTAAAAAAAAAAAAAAAAAAAAAAAAAAACCAAACAAACACGTAAACTAATATTAGAATAAAATATATAAAATTTCTATATTAAAAAAAAAAAAAAAAAAAAAAAAAACGAACAACATTTGTTTAATGTTTTTTAGTACAATCCAGGTGACAATAAATAGGCACAAATGCCTATTTATTATCAATGCTTTTCAATCATGTTTCAGTGGGTCTCCTGGCGCTAATATTCACCAGCCAAGTCTGGTAAAGTGTGGGTTTCTCATCATTCCTCGGATCATATGTTCAAGACCAGTTTTTCCTATAAAAAAGATCTCTGATGTCCTAGACATTACAAACTGAAATATACTTGAGGGTCGTTGCTCCGAAATCTGCGATGCCGGCTCTATATGGAGTTCAAATCTAAGTTAAAGAAGTGGTGTACAATAAATCTGTATTTAAAACTTCTTCGTGCACCATAAAATAAATTGCACAACTGGTATCAAAAGGAAATGATTTTTCTTCTTCGAGTGCAAAAATCACCGTGGTGGCCAAAGCAAGACTGGAGCAGTTATTTCATGGGGTGTGAAGAAGCATTAAAGTTTAAATATTTACATGGAGTTGCTGTTAGAGTGAGTTTGCTGGTTTTGGAAACCTGTGTTGACGGGAGTAGATAAGCTATTAGAGCATGGGGCAGTTGATGAAGCTTTTCCATTTTCTTGTATAATGCAATTTGTGGTATTTTTTGTAATGTTCTTATTTTTCTTGTAAAAAAAATCGTACATTTGGGGTGTAACTAAGATTCACACATTCCTAGACATATTAATGTTCTGTTGTGCCCGGGATCCTTTATATATGTTACTGTTAAAGTTCAAAATCCGTTAATGTGCAGATTACCTAGCTAATCTGCAGATTAACTAAAATGGTCAGTTAAAGTGCGGAATCAAGAGCATTCCTCATTTTCGCTAGGTAATCCGCACATTAGCGGCTTCTGTATCGTTAAAGTTAAAATGTTTGTTTTTCTCATTTTCTTTCCCCACTGCTTCCCCCCCCCCCCCCTTCTTCAATTTTTTGTTTGGTTTCGCTCCTGTCATTTCCTTTCTCTCTTCATTTTGGGCACGACCAATCATAACAAGCAGTACATACTTAGTTCCATAATATATAATTAAGATCTTTCATTTAAAGTTAACTAATTTCTTTCTCCCACGTAGGTTGGAGAGTGCTTTGGGTATTGACACGTGCAAATTTATCACATACCATATTTTGGCCTACTGGTTCTAAACCCGTAATAAAATTTTTCCCACATACGTTGGAGTCAATGTAAAAATTATTTAATTTACATAGGTTAGGGCAGGTTTCCTTTCTTAGGTTTCTTTATATAATAACAATATTAACTTTTCAATACATGTTACTGAAAGTAGTTTTCATAAGTTTCCACCACTTTTACTAATCAAACATAGGTTAAGGCCTACATTTTTATTTTTATTTATTTTTTATTTATTTTTTACCAGCATATTTGTAATTCTCAACTGTAAATTCCAGAAAATTCCACTCCCTCCACTTTTAGTTTAGTTTCGCTCCTCTCATTTTCTTTCCTTACTGCTTTCTCCTCTCCCTAGACTTTTGGTTTCGCCAGTGTCTGGTCGTCGCCGGTTGCTTTCATTTCTCATAATTATAAACTACAAGCAACTACTTACTTTCAAAATTTTAAACTTAGAAGTCTTTAACAATTTTACCTCCCAATATAAATTTCACTTCATCAGAAGCCAAATTACTATTACTTTTTTTAGGGGGGGGGGGGTGAAACACTAATGATAATTAACTCAAAATCATTCAAAGAAAAACATCAAAATAAAATCCATGATTGGCGATCCAGTTTTCATATTCCTCCATGCAGGACAGCTTTAGTATAGGGACCCCTATGGTGACTTTTGAATTTTTGCCGTAATGCTGGTGAGGCCTTTTAATTCATTTTTTAATTTATTCATTTTGGCATAATTTTTTGTTCAAAAAAAAAAAAAAAAGTATCTATTTTGATTGTAATTCTTATTGTTCCGTTTTTTAGTCTATTTATGTCACAAAAGTTCATATTTTGTTTATATCTTTAAAGTACTGCTAGGTTTAAAACGACGCTTGCAAGACTGTAAAGGTATAAATTTCAAAAATAAATTTTTCCATAAAATTATCTCATCACACAAATGTCGATTTTTTTTTTTTTTTTTAAATCACTGAACTGAGTCCGCGCGCTTAAAATATTGCTTGTGTAATTTTGTTTTAATCCTCGCGTATTTTATTGTCACTATCGTATCGTTTCTACGAAATATAATCGTAACTGGTACACGTTAGAGAAATATTATATAGAAAATTATTATTATTATTATTATTTTCAGGACTGTCACGAGAGTTTCAATTAATAAGAAATAAAATAGAAAAATAATACTTGATTTTAAATAAAGTTATGTTAACTATAGATTTTCATACTTAAAAGCTTAATACAATTTTTCCCTCCCTTCTTTTTCCCTTTTTAATAGTAAAAATAATTATAAAAAATAATATAATATAATGCTCCATTAATTACAAAATATATAGGGTTTGTTATTAAATAATTGAATTTTCAGTTGAGAATTATAAATATGCTGGTAAAAAAAAAAAAAAAAAAAAAAAAAAAATTGAAAATGTAGGCTTTAACCTATGTGTGATTAGTAAAAGTTGGGGAAACTTATGCAAAGAAACCTGAAAAAGGTAACCTGCTCTAACCTATGTAAATTTAATAAATTTTACATTGAACACAACCTATGTGGAAAAATTTCTATTACGGATTTAGAATCAGCAGGCCAAAATATGATATGGGGTCAATTTGTACGTGTGAATACCCAAAAATAAGCAAAGTCTCCAACTTACGTGGGAAAAAGAAATTAGTTAACCTTAAAGGAAATATTTTAATTAATTATATATTATGGAACTAAGTATGTAGTACCTATTTTTATAATTGAACTCAACCTATGTGGAAAAATACAAAAACCTCGTGACTGTAAATGTTGCTGTTGTTCCACCAAAGATCTTATTTTCATTTTAACGATTGCCTAATAGGTAATGTGCAGATTAACGAGTGTCCAGTCGGTAATGTGCAGATTATCTAGGTAATTCGCAGTATACCTAGGTAATTTGAGAACTGAAACAATTTTCCGCCATTTAACGGATCACCCTAGTTAATGTGCAGATTAACTGATTTCTGCACTTTAGCAGTAATATATGTAATATTATCAACGGAGAATATTAAAAATGGAAAAAAAATTACGTAACATCTCATAAAGAATAATATTTGTTATAAAGACAAAATATAATTCACTATAGATTTTTAAAACAGTAAAAGAAAAAGAGTAAAATAATAAACATTTTCGAAAACATGTTAAACTTCAAAGAAAAATGTTAACGTATAATGTTCGCATGCGTGTGTAAAAAAATAAAAAAAAAAACTTTTTTCTTTTTTATTTCAAAGTTGTCCTTTGCTTCTTAAAGGGGGGAAAAAATGTGAGGAAAAACTAATATTAGAAACAAATATATAAAATTCGTAAAAAAAAAAAAAAGTACAACATTTGTTTAATGTTTTTTTTAGTACAGTCCAGGTGAAAAAAAAAAAAATAGGCACAAATGCCTATTTACTAGCTCTGCTTTTCAATCATGTTTCAGTGGGTCTCCAACATGACTGGCGCTAATATTCACAGCCAAGTCGGGTAAAGTGTGGGTTTCTCAGGTTTCGCATCATTCCTCGGATCATATGTCCAAGACCAGTTTTTCCTATAAAAAAGGTTTCTGATGTCCTATGCATTACAAATTGAAATACTTGAGGGTCGATGCTCCGAAATTTACGATGTCGGCTCTACATGGAGTTCAAATCTAAATTAAAGAAGTGGTGTACAATAAATCTATATAATTAAAACTTTTTCGTGCACCATAAAATAACTTGCACTACTTTTTTCGAAAGGAAGTGATTTTGAATCACCGTGGTGGCCAAAGAAGTTATTTTATGGGGTGTGAAGAAGTATCAAAGTTTAAATATTTTCATGGAGTTGCTGTTACAGTGAGTTTGCTGGTTTTGGAGACCTGTGTTGACGAGATAAGATAAGCTATTAGAGCATGGGACAGTTGATGAAGCTTTTCCATTTTCTTGTATAATGCAATTTGTGGTATTTTTTGTAATGTTCTTACTTTTCTTGTAAAAAAATTCGTAGATTTGGGGTGTAACTAAGATTCACACATTCCTAGACATATTAATGTTCTGTTGTGCCCGCGATCCCTTATATATATTACTGTTAAAGTTCAAAATCCGTTAATGTGCAGATTATCTAGCTAATATGCAGATTAACTAAAATGGTCTGTTAAAGTGCGGAATCAAGAGCATTTCTCATTTTAGCTAGGTAATCTGCACATTAGCGGCTTCTTTATTGTTAAAGTTAAAATGTTTGTTTTTCTCATTTTCTTTCCCCACTGCTTCCGCCCTCTCATTCAAATTTTTGTTTGGTTTTGCTCCTCTCATTTCCTTTCTCTTTTCATTTTGGGAACGACCAATCATAACAAGCAGTACATACTTAGTTCCATAATATATAATTAAGATCTTTCATTTAAAGTTAACTAATTTCTTTCTCCCACGTAGCTTGGAGACTGCTTATTTTTGGGTATTCACACGTGCAAATTTATGACATACCATATTTTGGCCTACTGGTTCTAAACCCGGAATAAAAATTTTCCCACGTAGGTTGGGGTCAATGTAAATAATTATTGAATTTACATAGGTTAGGACAGGTTTCCTTTCTTAGGTTTCTTTATATAAAAACAATATTAACTTTTCAATACATGTTACTCAAAGTAGTTTTCATAAGTTTCCACCACTTTTACTAATCAAACATAGGTTAAGGCCTACATTTTTATTTTTATTTATTTTTTATTTATTTTTTACCAGCGTATTTGTAATTCTCAACTGTAAATTCCAAAAAATTCCACTCCCTCCACTTTTAGTTTAGTTTCGCTCCTCTCATTTTCTTTCCTTACTGCTTTCTCCTCTCCCTAGACTTTTGATTTCGCCAGTGTCTGGTCATCGCCGGTTGCTTTTATTTCTCATAATTATAAACTACTAGCAAACCCTTGCAAACTTTTGCAGTTTGTTTATTTATTTATTTTTATTTTTATTTACTTTTAAAATCTTAAACTTATAAGTCTTTAACAATTTTACCACCCAATATAAATTTGAATTCATCAGAAGCCAAATTATTATTATTATTATTATTATTATTATTATTTTTTTTTTTTGGGGGGGGGGGTGAAACACTAATGATAATTAACTCAAAATCATTCAAAGAAAAATTTCAAAATAAAATCTATGATTGGCGATCCAGTTTTCATATTCCTCCAAGCAGGACAGATTTAGTATAGGACTCCTACGGTGACTTTCGAATTTTTGCCGCCATGCTGGCAATGCCTTTTAATTTATATTTTAATTTTTTCATTTTGGCATAATTTTTTGTTCAAAAAAAAAATATATATATCTATTTTGATTGTAATTCTTATTGTTACGTTTTTTAGTCAATTTATGACACAAAAGTTCATATTTTGTTTATATCTTTAGAGTACTGCTAGGTTTTAAACGACGCTTGCAAAGATTGTAAAGGTATAAATTTCAAAAATAAAATTTTCCGTAAAATTATCTCATCAGACAAATGTCGATTTATTTTTTTTATTTTTTTTTAATCACTGAACTGAGTCCCCGTGCTTAAAATATTGCTTGTGTAATTTCGTTTTAATCCTCGCGTATTTTATTGTCACTATCGTATCGTTTCTACGAAATATAATCGTAACTGGTCCACGTTAGAGAAATATTATATAGAAAATTATTATTATTATTTTCGGGACTGTTATGAGAGTTTCAATTAATCTATATAAATAAAGAGAAGTGTCTGTGTGTGTATCTGCGCTCTGGTGCTCACACTACTAATCGCAGAGCTTCCAAATTTGGCATATAGGTACCTGGGACCCTGCAGGTGTGCACCTCATCGAGATTTTTTCGAATTTCGAATTTGAATTTTTTAAATTAATGTTTTTTCGAATTTAAATATTGGCTTCAATGTTTCATTTTTCAGAAATTTGTTTCGTTTCAAAAGTCTGCGTATCTTAGCAACGGTTATTAAACTATTTATTTATTTGAATTCCTTTGAGGAAGAAATCTTTTTTATTATATTTATTGAAATCAAATAGTTATACACATACAGTAGAAAAAATTAAACATATTAAATTTTTAGATTTTGGCATATAGGTAGGGTCCCTGCAAGTGTGCACCTAATCGAGATTTTTTCGAATTTCGAATTTGAATTTATTAAATTAATGTTTTTCCGATTTTAAATATTGGCCTCTTTGTTTCATTTTTCATAAATTTAATAATTTGCTTCAATCGTCTGCGTATCTTAGCAACGGCTATTACGCAACTTATTTTTATTTAATACATTCATTTAAAGGCGATTTTTTTTTTTTTTTTTTTTATTGGAAACAAAATTGTAATGCAGTAGAAAAAATTAAGTATAATTAATAGTTTTAATTTTAAAAACGTTTTTATAACAGTTACGTTTAAGTTTTTATAGTAGACCAACTTCTTATTTTTCATTTTTTAATTAATTCTTTTAAAAGAAAAAACTTTTTTTTTTTTTTTTTTTTTAATTTTTATTTACAGTATTTATCGGGAAAAATGGAAGTACATACATAGCAAAAAGGATTATATTGATTAAAATTTATTTGTTTATATATATATATATATATATATTAATGTACTTTTTATTTTTATTTATTTTATTACATTTGTCGAAATCAAATCGTAATATAGTGTAAATAGCATGGGCTATAAAATACATGGTTCAAAACTAAAATATTTAATAGATGCTGAGATACAGTCATCTTTAAAATCGTAGTTCTTAAATAGTAGCAGATCTTTCCTGTCGTCGATAAATATCCAGATTAAAGTGCCTGGGAAAGATCTTTCTGCAGGCATGGGAAACCTAGACCTTATGCAGTGCGGGAGGGGAAAGAGATGCCGTATAGACAGCGAGTACCCGATGGGAGGTTTGAAGCAATTTTAGTTACTTTTTTTTTTAGTTTTTGTGTATAATGTGGTGTAAAAAAATAAATATTGATAGTTCTTTCTAAAATTCATTTAAATATAGTGACCAGCGAAGCGGGCGTAGCCTGCTAGTAAGAAATAAAATAGAAAAATAATACTTGATTTTAAATAAAAATTTTATAACTATAGACTTTCATACTTAAAAGCTTAATACAATTTTTTCCCTCCCTTCTTTTTCCCTTTTTAATAGTAAAAATAATTATAAAAAATAAATAATATAATGCTCCATTAATTACAAAATATTAAGGGCTAGTTGTTAAATAATTGAAATATTTGTTAAATACTGGAATTTTCAGTTAAGGATTATAAATATGCTGGTAAAATAAAATAAAATAAAATAAAATAAATGAAAATGTACGCTTAAACCTATGTGTGATTAGTGAAAGTGGTGAAAACTTATGAAAACTACTTTAAGTAACATGTATTGAAAAGTTAATATTGTTATTATGTAAAGAAACCTGAAAAAGGTAACCTGCTCTAACCAATGTATATTTAATAATTTTTACATTTACCCCAACCTATGTGGGAAAAATTCTATTACGGGTTTAGAATCAGCAGGTTAAGTATGATATGTGGTCAATTTGCACGTGTGAATACCCAAAAATAAGCGAAGCCCCCAACTTACGTGGGAAAAAGAAATTAGTTAACCTTAAAGGAAAGATTTTAATTAATTATATATTATGGAACTAAGTATGTAGTACCTATTTTTATGACTGGACTCAACCTATGTGGAAAAATACAAAAACCTCGTGACTGCAAATGTTGCTGTTGTTCCACCAAAGATCTTATTTTCACTTTAACGAGTGCCTAGTAGGTAATGTGCAGATTAACGAGTGTCTAGTCGATAATGTGCAGATTATCTAGGTAATTCGCAGATTACCTAAGTAATTTGAGAACTGAAACAATTTTCCGCACTTTAACGGATCACCCTAGTTTATGTGCAGATTACGTAGCTAATCTGCAGGTTAACTGATTTCTGCACTTTACCAGAAACGTATGTAATATTTTCAACGGAGAATATTAAAAATGAAAAAAAAAAAAATTACTTAAGATTTCATAAAAAATAATATTTGTTATAAAGATAAAATATAATTCATTATAGATTTTTAAAACAGTGAAAGAAAAAAAAGTAAAAAAATAAATGTTTTCGAAAACATGTTAAACTTCAAAGAAAAATATTAACTTATAATGTTTGCATGCGTGTGAAAAAAAAAAAATAAAGAAAAATAGAAAACGAAAAAACCTTTTTCTCTTTTATTTCAAAGTTGTCATTTGCTTCATAAAGAGAGAAAAAAAAAAAAAAAAAAGCATATTCCAGGAAATTAAAAATTTTCTGAACTTCTTCGGAATGCACGCTTTTCACATTTTGTCTTCCTGCATTTCTCACCTGGATAAAATGATAATATACTTAGAATAGAGCTTTTTTTCCTTTTTATTTTGTGAAAAGAAAAGACACTCTTTAAATTTTAAAAATGTATACGAAGAATTAAACAAAAGGTGTGTTTAATTACTGAAACATAAATACGGTTTTATTTTGATAAAGCACTTTTTTATTTAGCAAAATTAAAATTTAAAATTTTCAATTTCAAAAATTTTCTATCTTGTTGAAAATAGGGAATTTTTATCCGAACTCTTTTATTGGATAGAATGTCAATAACTAGTTTGAGTTAACAGTCCTTGTAATATGTTGTTTTTCTATACTGTATGATTTTATCGCATTTATAGCTCCTGTATTTGGTGCTTTACTCCTCCGAAAATTAAATACATCCTCCAGTATCCGCTAACGTTTGGTAGAATTGCGGGTAAGCTTTTATCCTCTCGACATTTGGAGCTCTTTTATTTCACACACACACACACATATACATATATGGGTAAGATGTAGAATTAAACGCAAAAAAAAAAAAAAAAAAGGAAGGATTGCTGCATTTAATTTTATTCCAAAATTTAATGCTTGAATTAGAAAAAATAAAATTATTGAGCAATTAAAACTAAAATCTAAATCTTTCATGAATTACTTGCAGAATGCCTGTATGAATTGGGAAAATAGGATTCTGAAAACATAACAATAAAATAAATAAATAAATAAAAAATTAAGGTTAGATAAAAATTAATTGGTTGAAAATTGGCTATTAAATAAGTTATCAAGGAATGATACAACTCAACTTCTAAAATGCCATTTTCTCCTATTAAGTTCTCTGTTTTGCTCGTGGTTTGAATTCAGTTTTTGTGGCTCGTGTTTTGATTTGATTTTATTTATTAAAGCAGAGTTTTCTGTTTTTGTTTTTCTGGAAAATAATTTGTCATTGTTTCATTTGATTCATTTCGGGGTTCTTTTTTATTGTGGGTTCGTAATCAATCAATAAATTTCATGGTTTCATTTTTCTTTATTTGCTATGGGGTTTTGCTTTTTTTTTTTTTTTTTTTTCCCATCCATGTGTCTGTTTTTTCCCCCATTAGGTCTTAGCAGGCTGGGGGAGTGTTGCCAGCGTAAAACTAGTTTAACCCCACAGTAAAGTCACAAGTCTTGTCGCTTACCTCCTTCCTTTCTTGGGTTTCTTGGGTTGTTTTTTCCCCTGGATTTCGATTTAGTTTGAGTTTTTCTGTTGGGATTTGGTTGAGTTGGTTTGTTGTATCGTTTGTTTTGCGGGCTGTTAAAAATTAAATTTGGTTTCTTTAAATATGTGTATTTCATCCCCTGATGATTTTTTTTTTTTTTTTAAACCTTTCTGAGCTTCTCCTACATAGAGAAATTGTTCATTCTTATTGGTCTTTGTGGTTCTTGAAATATTGTCCTAGAGTCAACCTTCTTTTCATCAGTGTCTAATTACACGGTCCTATTTCAGTTTGCAACAGGTATTGTTGTACAGAGGATTGACGTCAGTGCTACTATTGATCTTGATAATTGAATCAATTTGGGAAATCTTGTTGCTTTGTTTGGCGTGTGTATGTCACTTTAGTGAATTGTTTGACTAACTATTCTTCGTTCTCATTATTTGCTTCTACTATCAAAAGGATTATATATATGTATATATATCAGTACAAAAACCCTTAACGGGTTAAAAGTTTGTGACGCAGCTACTTTATCACTATAAGAATTTGAAATATGGGTCTTAAAAATAATGATATCAAGTTTTAAGTGACGCTCTTCTATTAGTTAAAATATACATAGATTTTCTTATTTGATCATTCGCTTTTTTCTTTTATTTATATTTACAATGCAAACATAATATTTTTAACTTCAAGATAAGACAAATATATAAAATATACTCACTGATGCTTTTTCATTTTCATTTCAATTTCAAAATAACAGTTTTAAAAGGAATGATATAAAAATTCCAGTCACGCCTCGGTGTCATTTTAAAAGATTTGTTTTTAGATTCCATTAAAATTAACTTTGTTTTGTCTGATAAAGTATATTTACACATTCAAACAGTGCTTTTAATTTTTAAATATGCTGTCAAATAATCACACTTTCACTGAGTTTGCATTATAAATAAAAATTATTTATTTCAATAAATCGATTTGTCTTTTGCGTCACGCTATCCAAAACTGTGAGTAAAATATATGTAAATGTTATTTTGTATCATAGTATCCAACTAAGTGAGAATTTCTGCAAAGAGACAGTGTGATGCAAAGAAAACATTTGCACAAATTTTACTTGCAGTTTTGGATAGCGTGACGCAAAAGACAAATCGATTTATTGAAATAAATAATTTTTATTTATAATGCAAACTCAGTGAAAGTGTGATTATTTGACAGCATATTTAAAAATTAAAAGCACTGTTTGAATGTGTAAATATACTTTATCAGACAAAACAAAGTTAATTTTAATGGAATCTAAAAACAAATCTTTTAAAATGACACCGAGGCGTGACTGGAATTTTTATATCATTCCTTTTAAAACTGTTATTTTGAAATTGAAATGAAAATGAAAAAGCATCAGTGAGTATATTTTATATATTTGTCTTATCTTGAAGTTAAAAATATTATGTTTGCATTGTAAATATAAATAAAAGAAAAAAGCGAATGATCAAATAAGAAAATCTATGTATATTTTAACTAATAGAAGAGCGTCACTTAAAACTTGATATCATTATTTTTAAGACCCATATTTCAAATTCTTATAGTGATAAAGTAGCTGCGTCACAAACTTTTAACCCGTTAAGGGTTTTTGTACTGATATCATTACTTTTTAGAGGTTATTGATCAAAAAATTAAAACGAGTCGTTCCGGCTCATAGGAAGGTTAGGTTGATTTATCTTTTCTTATGAAGATGCCACCATCTTTTTTCAAAATGACAGCTACAATTTATTAATGAACTTGGTAGATTTATTAAAGAGGTCTATTTACATATGGAGTTTTAAGCAAATCGGTTCAAAAGTTATTGTGATAATTTTCAAGTGGCCACCATTTAGAAACAAAGGACAGAGTGACTGAGATGCCCAGTGAACTTATCAAAGATATTTGAATATGTCAACTGTGCAAATGCGATTCAAACTGATTCCATATTACAAAAGTTATTGTAATAAAAAATTTTTAAGTGGCCGCAACTTGGAAACAAAATGGTGGAGCAAGTTGCCTAGCAAACTTTTCCAAGATATTTAAACTGTATTAAATTCACTCCCCAACTTTGATCTGAACCCAGTGGCGCCGATTATGTGGGGGCTAAAATTTTCTGTAAGGGATCAGCCCCCCCAGAAATTTTGAATACTGATTCTCTATTAAACAAGAAATTCTTTCCTCTATTTCTTATTTAGTTTCTTACCAAAATCATAGCTGTAAAATAAGGTTGTTGCAATTGAAAATGGACATAAATCGACTAAGAAAAAAAGAAAGAAAAACAAGAGAGGCTGAAAGTCTCTGTATGGGGCGCGGGGTGAGTTCAGAGGAAGATGATTCCCTATACTGTGCTACACTTATAGTTTGTGCATGAGGAGCAAAAGTTTTCAGAAACATCGATGCAAAGTAATATAACTATTTTTACAAAAGTTACTGCCATATAAATTCGATTTACATAAACTAAATGGCAAAGATTATGATGGCATTTTCAGGTCCAGTTTTGGGGCCCTTTGCTACTCAGAGCCCCTGGCACGTGCCCCTGTGTTAATCAGGCCGTTGTTTGTGTGTGCATATGTTCTTTTCCTTGGGTAAGCGTGTGTACATTATTACACCATATTTGATGACCTTGTATTAGAAATGTGATGCCCCCCACCCTCAAAAAATAATCTTGGCTACGGCCTTGGTTCGAGCCCCCCCAGAAATTTTTCAAAGTCGGCGCTGCTGTCTGAACCAGTTTAGTATTCTAAAAGTTATCGTTGTGGCATATTTTCAAGTAGCAGCCTGATTTCAAGTGGCTGCAACTTGGAAACTAGATAAATGTTGGAACAAAATTCATCCAAGATATTTGTGTGATAAGTTCAATGTCCAACTTAAATTGATTCAGTATTTCAAAAGATGAGAAAATTGCATATATTTCGGTAATCAGATGCAAAAATTATGTAATCAGAAAACATACGCCAAAAAAAGGCATAAATCTCGCTGATTTTTGACTCAATATATGTATTTAACATCTGTGATATCACTTT
Organism: Salticus scenicus; assembly: GCA_963930645.1. NCBI lineage: Eukaryota > Metazoa > Arthropoda > Arachnida > Araneae > Salticidae > Salticus > Salticus scenicus. The sequence continues at coordinate 191,432 of CAWVNO010002559.1, read as the reverse complement.
TCAGAAATAGCACGAATTTCGTCCATTATAGCAGCGAAAATATTTGCCTATCTTTATTTAGTGAAAAAGAGAAACAATCGCTATTTGAGCAATTAGCCATGATAAAGGTAAATTTTGTTAATAAGACATGAAACGATGGATTTCGACCCAGTGGCAGAAACACCGCGACATAGTTACGGACACAGAAAAGCGGCTTGCAGACAGTTTTTGTCTGCAACTTTCGAATAACAATTCACTTAAAAAAAACTTCTGTATAAAAACTAAAACTAATACTTTTATTATTTATAATTATCTATATTGTGTTGTGTCAAACATTGCTATAAAATATTTAATTGAATGAGATGAATTGAATGAGTACACACAATTGTTTATACTATATTGTCCTGCAGTAAAATTGTATTCGTGTATTGTTGCACGATATCACCTGATGTTACCCCCCCCCCCCCCCCCCAATCACCTTTCAGGTTTTTTGAATGTAAGCCATTTTCACCACTGATTAACACAAATTTTGCAGACAGATTATGAAATTTTAAAAGCCTGTCACAGACAGCTACGAAACTTTCTGCCACTGGGGATTTCGATAATTCACTGCAAAAATATTATGTTGTTTTGTAATGAATTAACAGCTTATTTCGTACTTTGAAAGATTAAAAGTAAATGTTATCGGTTAAACGATCCCGTATTGTAGATAGACTTTTGTGTTGCGTATTTCTGCAATGTATAAATAATAAAAAAAGTAATTTCATTATTGTTTTGTGAAATAATCTCATATCTCAGCAATCATTTTTTAAAAACATACAAAATTTAATAATTAGCAGTGAAATTCCAGTGGCAGAAAGTTTTGTAGCTGTGTGCGACAGGCTTTTAAAATTTCAAAATCTGTCTGCGAAATTTGCCTGTAATCAGGGATGAGAACGGCTTACACTCAAAAAGCCTGAAGCTGATAGCAGCAATCTTTGGGGGAGAGAGCTTAACAATAGTGGTGATCTCGTGCAACAATACACAAATACAATTTTACTACAGAACTATAGTAATAAACAATTATAAAATAATAAGTTGAACTCATTCAATTAAATATTTATAGCAATGTTTGACACAACACAGTATAAATAACAAAAGTATTAGTTTTGATACAGAAATTTTTATAAGTGAATTATGAAGTGGAGGAGAAGTTTTGGAGCAGTTTTAAAAGAAATTAGCACTTTTCTATGTCCCCGTAGAATCTTAGTAACAGGGGAAAAGAATATGCATATGCTGTCTATCAAGGGAGATATAGGCTGCTTAGGTCGCCGTTGTTAAGTACTGTTTTGTGTGTTCCTACCAAGGCACCTATATGGGGGCTCTAGAGTTCCTACCAAAGAGCATCTAAGACGTCATACATGGGTAGCGCATTGTCGCAGGCGAAAAATGTCCGTAAATTGCAGACAAAGACTGTCTGAAAGTTGTGGGCAATTTTTTTTATTAGTACAGAGACAGACAAAGAGTGTTCGAAAGTTACGGACTAATTGTTTTATTAGTGCAGACAAAAACTGTCTGCAAGCATTTATTCTGTGTCCGCAACTATGTAACCGTGTCACGGTGTTTCTGCCACTGGGGTGAAATAATAGTCTATATTAGCAATTAGTTGCTCTTGCATAATTTTAAAAAATAAGCGGTAAAATGATTGATTCCATATTTCAGCAAATTTATTGCATACATCGGATATTGTCTTTGCAAAAAAGGGCGAATTTCATTGATTAACATAGAGATAAAGCCTATTTCAGCAAACAATTAGGATTAAAATAACCTTATTAAGCAACGGCGAAATGATTGCGTGTTTCAATAATCAGCCACAAAACATCGTGAATTTCAGAAATCACCTTTGAAAAGATTTCAAATTTTATCGATTAACGCCGAATTAATATCGTATTTTAGCAATTAGTTGCACTTAAGCATAAATTTTTGACAGTTAATAGTAAAATGATCCCGTATTTCCGAATTAGGCTGCAAAATTATTGCATATTTCGGGATTCAGCTTTGAGAAAAGCATAAATTTCATAGATTAGCGGCGAAATAATTGAGTATTTGGAGATTAAACTTTATAAAGAATACGAATTTCATCGATTAGGCGCAAAATAATACAGTGAATTTTATTAGTTAGCAGAGATATAATAGCGGTATTTGGGAATTAAATGTAAATTTTAACTATAAAAATTGACACCATAGTTAGCGGTGAAAATAATCCCGTATTTTCGAAATCAGCTGCAAAATTATTGTGTATTTCAGCATTCAGCTTTGAGAACTAAAGGGCAAAACTGGGAAAATTAATTAGTGGCCAGTGGCCGGTACTGTCAGTTTCATTAGTAGCCACTTTTTTAAGTTAGTGGCCACTTTTCACATGATAAGACTATTTCTTTCAGACTGCAAAAAGCATTGTCACCATTTTGCGGTATAATTACCACAAGAAAAATACGAAAATAAGAAATACATATAATAATAAAATAAACACAGGGACACTGAAATTGTAATTTGTAATTACGCTCTTTTTAAAAACCCTAAATTGCACATCCTAAATTAAAATCTGCTTAGGGCTGTAATAATAATAGCAAAAGTTTTTATCTTTCAAATAATTCAGTAGTACTTTTTTTTTTTTTTCAATTTATTTAAGTGAAATAAGCTGTTATCATTCACAGTTCACATTGATATTTTCTAGTAAATGAATCAGCTGATTCATCATCATCACAACTTTTACATGGTCATGTGTAAATACATTTAGCAGTTTTATTTTTTCTTATTTCTAAAGACACACTTTTTTAAATGATTTTATTTCAATAGAGTTAAAATATTTCCTCTTAAAAAGTATAGATATGGAAACTTAGCTGCTTCATTAAAAATAATTTACTTAGCTGCCAAATTTGTAGCTTTAAAAATAGGGAGATTTCTACTTTAAAATGGGAAGGAAAAAGGAAGATTTCTACTCAAAAGAAAGCAAATACAAATTTTTTTGAAAAATACACATTTAAGCCAAATCAAATTTTGATACACACATTTGTCAAATATCTTAAATGGGTTAAATATACATTAAATACTATGGAGATAATAATGGAAAAAGACTGTGCTTTGCAGGACATTTGATTATTAACTGCTAGTTGAAATGGAGCGCACATATGTGTGTGTGGGGGGGGGGGGGGAGTACATCTATATACTTCTTTATAGGTTCTAGAATCTAATCAAGAAAGTTTAAAATGAATATTTACATTTATGTTATGGATGGAGAGAGATTGTAAATCACAAGGTTTCAGTGGAGCATATAATTGCCAATCGTTGGGGGGGGGGGGGGGTGGAATTACAAGAATTATGAGTAAGAGATATTAAACAATTCTACTTCTTTACAGATTCTAGAATCGAAGAAAGTAAGTTTAAAATAGATATTTATATTTTTGCAGCAAATGGAGAATGATTAGAGATTATAAAGCTTTCTATAAGCTGTATGATCACAGACCATTAGGGGGGAGGGGGTCCAAAAATTATATGAGTGAGATATATTAAACAATTCTACTTCTTTATAGGTTGTAGAATATAATAAAGCAAGTTTAAAATGAACATTGACATTTATGCCATGGATGGAAAAAGATTGAAAATCACAAGGCTTTGATTGCCTATCGTCGCTCGATTTTTAGAATCTTTTAATGATCACAAAAAGTGGCGACTTTAGTGGCGATCGATGCATAATTTTTAATCGCCATCTTTTTTTATTTAGTCGCCATGTGGCCGGTGGCGACCGTTAATTTTGCCCTTTATTGAGAACAAAGTGCAAATTACGTCTATTATCGACGAAATAATTGAGTATTTGGGACATTTAACTTAAAAAACGCAGAAACTTTATTAATTAGCGATGAAAAAAATTATGCATTTTAGCAATCAATTGTAAAATTATCGCGAATTTTGGAAATCAGTCTTGAAATATGTGAATTTTATCGATAACTGGTGAAATTATAGCATATTTTAACAAGCGGTTGTGACTATATGTATAAATATTGTTAATTTCACATTTATTTTTGCACATGCTGTGCAGTTTTTTTTTTTTTTTAAATAATAATGTATAGACCTTAAAAAAAAAAAAAAAAAAAAAAAAAAAAAAAGATGATACCTATATGTACCAGATTGAACAAATATCGAGAGAGAAAAATAGATACCTACCATTCCTTATAGAATGTGTAATTTAATTATTTATGGGGGAAAATTCTTAGGGAATCTACATATTTAAAGCCTGCAACAACTTAAAAATATTATTGTAGATTACAATTTAAAAATTTTTAAATAAAATTATCTAAAAAATAAATATTTAGAAATTATTTAAGTAAAAATTCTTAAATTGCAAATTAGAAGTATTTTGCAACAAATATTTCACTGGCTCCTAATTATTTTAATTATACTTTTATGAAATTTCAGTTCTTTTGGTCAGTAGATTTTGAGCTACACTAAAAAACTAATATCACCAAGAGATTTAAGATTGAAAAAAAAAAAAAAACATTAAAAAACTCAAAAGTCCCAATAAGTATAATTGCTAAGCATATTGACTAAATTACTTCAAATTTAGTATCCAGTTGTAAAATTTTCTCCAGGATCTAAAAGTCAAAATTGTGTATTCGTTGGAAATATAAATTTTAACATCGTTGCACACTATTCGAAAATCTGACTTCCAAACAGGGTTGTTGATTTTTTTTATTTTTTTCAAAAAAATCGATTTTTTTTATTTAAATCAAGATTTAATTGATTTTTATTATGTATTCATACATTATTGTACAACATTTGTTTTTTATTATGTGTATATATATGCACAATATCCACACTATCAATCATTTTACTTAAATTATAAAAATATAAATAATATTCTATTTCTATAGAAAAAATCTATGTAGGCATTTATTACCAACATTTTTATTCAACATAATATCTTCATAATAAGAAGTAATTGTATAACAATCATAAATGCGGTAGTATGAGCCACTCAACTTCAGACTTTGACTTTGTAGCTACAATAATGTATTGAAATAAAGCAAAATTTTACTCACACTATTGAACACATAAAATAATTTTGGAAAAGGATAATTTAGTAGGAAATATGACATATAACTGAAGCAATGTATTAAGAGAAAAAAATCTTTACTCATAGTTTCTAATCAAAATTTTAAAAAAAATAAGGAATTAGGGAAGATAAAAAAAAAAAAAAAAAAAGATATCCTAAAAAATTTTTACTTAGGTTTAACAAATATCATTTGAATCAAGAAAATTTTTTCACACTTTACCCATTAACAATATTCATATTTTCATTACCATTTTAATACTTTCACTTTTTTTTTTTAATCTTTTTTTTTACATTTAGTGGGTACAATTCATTAAAACAAGCAGTGACAGCAGCCTCGAATTGTATTTAATTGATTATATGTAGTTAAATTAAAATGTTATTATTTTTTAAAAACTTTTTGGAGCCTGCAGGGCTTTTTAAACAGTACAATGTAAACAATGCTATTATTTTTTAAATATCATATGAGCCAATGCTAAATGACATAAACTGGTATAAGAGCTAAATAAATAAGGAAATATTTTCTTTTTTAAATGTTTTTAGAAATTGCAGAAGTAGGAATTTCATAGTAAATATTAAATAATACATTGGGAAATTGAGAACTAAAAACTTTAAAATATATCCTTAAAGTGTTTGAGATAAATGAAGGCGGTAAAAACTGATAAAACCCGTTACACCATTGCACAGTAAGTATTATGCCAACCCTGTGGCAACTTGTACCGCTAAAACGCTCTAGAGTGATCCCTGGTAGCAGGAGTTGTTTATATTTAATGTCTACGGATATTCCACCTCCTTCCATGACTTAGCGGTAAGGTATATCTATATAGTTTTATTTTCTTAAAACTTACAATTAGTTTTTCATAAAATGTAATTACATGTTTCGTCTGTTATGAAGAACAAAAATGTTGTCAAATATAAACAAACCAGTGTTTCCACTACAGTCGCTTTTTATGCAAAATGCTATACAGTTATCCAAAATATGATCACACATTTATACTAAAAAATTACATTAAATTCTATAATAATAATAATAAAAAAAATCTTTCACAAAAAAGTCACAATAGACAATTTGCACGTTTTCGGATTTTATTCTAATAGAAAATGAAAAGGTAAGAAAATAAATACATACATATTCATTACATGAATAATAATAAATACACAATAAATACATACATTTTCTTTATTTGAAATCTAATGTCTGATTTATAACAATTTTAACATCGCACTATTTACTGTACAGAGAAAACGCAGTATAATATATCGTGACGTCACTCTTTATGACAACAAACTAAAGTAATCGTTGTTTACATTTGATTTCATGCTTTGCTTTGCTTCTTGAATCAGTGAAATAGGTTTTCTATGATATAATAATGACTGATATTAAAAAATTGTAGTATAAATATTGTATTATTTGTATTGTACCATTTTGCACTAATACAACACACAACAGCTAACGCTTCTCAAAAGTTATTTTTTAGCGTTCCACAGGATCCTATGAAACGAAAACATTGGACAACCGCCATGAAAAGAAAACATTTGAAAATGATGATAATGATATTGAATGATTCTAAGATGAAAAAGAAATGCTCAGAAATCACATAAACGATTAATAATCACGAAAGTTAAAACAAATTGCTGCTTACTAACCAGGCTAACAGAATGTAAACATTGAAGCATCATAAACTGTGACGTCAGGCAGCCTTTTGAAGTCACGTGATTTTTGGTTAATTTTAAAATTATTTTTTAAATTAATGAGAACTTTTTTTGCATTTTTAATAAACTTTTTGAAATTTATGGGCCTAAAACTACCATAAGAATAGGATTTTGTTCAAATCCCCCATGTGTGCAAATTCCTCATTCAGGATGAACTTTTTTCATTGTGATTTCGGACAAATTGTGAAAATAGTTTTCAGTTGCATAAATTTGGTAAGAAATGAAATTATAAACAAACTGTCACTAAACAGTGTGAGCAATCTATTAATGATAAATAATGCAGGCCTTGAAAGTGGGTTTAATTTTTAAGATGCATTTGTACAATTAACTGCTATGGGGGAAAAAAAGAAGAAGAAAAAGAAAACTAAGTAAGAAAGCTTTTGATAAGTTTTATTTAGCTTATTTTTGGAATAGCTTTACTATAAGGCGCCCATCGCTGTTGCTGATGTACATCTCACTGAATGAGTCGATTACTGCAAATCGATATTCTGAATCATTACAAAACATCAAAAATACATTTCAAGAAAATAAATTACTGTTTCACTCTGGTGCTTGTTTTGAAATTCACTGAAATAAATTAAGCATATTTTAAAGATTAATAAAATATTTAAAACAGTAATAGAAATTTGAGCTATTTCACCACAAAAAAAAAAAAAAAAAAATTCAGAGAGCTTTCAAGCTTTAACACATAAAATTCAGCATTATAAATGATGTATAATCTAAAATAACTTGAAGATTTGCCCCAAAATTTCAAAATTACAGCCTTGCATGAATCTGAAAATGCATGAAAATCTGTACAGAAGCAATCACAAAACAAACAAAAAATAAATAAAATCACTGGATGCAGCTAATTTGTCATGCACGAATCTGAAAATTCATGCTACAGCGGTCAGTATCCCAATATTAAGACTAAAACAATATCACTGGATACCCCTAAGTCATAGCACATGAATCAGAAAATGCATAAAAAATCTGTACTACAGTGGTCACTATCCCGATATTAAAACAAAAAAAAACATCACTGGATACTCCTAATTCATGGCACATGAATAAGAAAATGCATGAAAATCTATACTGCATCAATTACTAGAATACACTTTTTTCCCCTAAATAATTCCATTTATTAAAAAGTAAAATAAAATAATAAAATACACTCAAAAAATTAATTTTTATACCTCAAAAACGCATTAAAAAGAAAAATCATTCAGCTGGGCCGCATTACAATAAACACACGCGCGCAGCTGGCACAAAAAGAAAAACAAAGTTCCAAGACAGTTAAATGAAGTACCGATACAAAAAAGTTACTATTAAAAAGTGTCGATACACTGAATCTCATCACAGCATCATGAATCGCCAACAGGTACCCTATAGTAAAGCTTAGCCTTATTTTCTTTATACTGCTTGTGCTGCATTATTATATTTAGAGTAGAGTACAGTATAAGCTTGATACAGGGTTGCCACTCAAACAGGAGAATGAAATTCCCTGACTTTTAAAAGGTTTTCCAGGTATATTCTAAAAAAATTTCAGTCTAACCGTATATTGAGCATTGACTGTGTTGAGGGCAAAATAATTAACGTCCCACTTGTAAACACAAAATTTACATATGACAAAAGTTGCATATAATGATAGCATTTGTCGCTTATAAGCGAGATAAGAAATTCCTTACATGAGCAAAAGAGAAGGGTGGGGGTGTTTAAAAAAAATAGCAGAAGCTAATGGAGAAAAAAAAAAAGGGGGGGGGGGAGGGGAAATGACCGTGCATTGGCAGATTTTTCTTTTCACTGACTTTTATAGTCAATTTTCAAATTCCCTGACTATTCCAGGTTCTCCAGGTAGCGTGGCAACCCTGTTGATATAAAGTAGTTTTCATACTACCTTAGCTATATCCGTCAAAAGCATTATAAATGATTATTATGATACACAACTAAGACATTCAAATTCATTTAAAATTTAACAATATTGTATTAATACAGTATATATTGTATCAATACAGTATTAATACAATAATGTATTAATACAGTACATACAACATTTCCCAATTACCCATTACACTAGACTTGTGATGTATCTAATTAAGGCTGTAAATCAGTCAGATAGCTCCCTTTCTCCCTTCCCATGTTATCATATATATATAGGATTTTTGTTGTTTCGTTTTACAAGGCTGTATCATTCAAAAATAAAGTTTTTCGTAATCTGTTTTTTGAAAAGAATAATACAGCTATTTTATTCCAATAAATAAATTTTGGACTGTAATCGAAGTATCTCTTAGTATCTCGATTAGTTAGGATCTCTAATCAAAACATTTAAATTTATTTTTCCAAAAATTGCTAAGCTAAAAGGTGACATATTACGAATAATAACAACATAATTAAAGTAATAATAAACATAATAAAGAATTCGAAAACTTGTTTAATTATCATATTACAGAAAACTGAGTAACATTTTGCGAAAAAAGCGACTATAAAAAATGTAAACAATGGTTTGTTTACAAATAACAATACTTCCGTGCAATCAGACGAAGCCTATAATTACATATACGTAAAATTATAAGCAAGTTTTAAGAATATAAAATTATAAAACACTTACCACTAAATCATGCAAGTAGGTGGAATTTTTGAATAAATATTTTAATTCCCCATTGAAAATAATAATGTAAAAATCACTGCTCACACTCTCGCTCTCATATCTCAGTGTTATTTTAATTTAATAAAAATTATGATTAACACGTTCACGCCGGCGTGGTACACCGGTGGGTCACAGCAAAAGTATCCGAGCACTACCAATATTTGTCTAAATCATGCAAAATTTCGTATTAATTCCAATTTCCAATCAACAAATTAAACAAAAACACCGCGGCGCGGACGAATACAGGGAAAGCAATTAGCTTAGCGTCTACAGGATGTACGCATCCGTATGATGTACGCATGCGCTCCAAAGACCATGGACCATGGTATAAATTTGTGTGCATGAGGGATTTATTAAACGTTTTCGCTTTAAAAATATTTTTAATTCATTATGAATAATGATGACATAGAATATCTATAATTAAAAAATTCTTCATTTATTTTAAATATTATCTAAATACTTTTTGGACGAAATGGGAAATCTTAAAATTAAAATTATATTCTTCATAACAAAAATTTATTGACTGCATTCACGTTGGTCAGCCAACCAACGTGTCTTGAAAGTAAGAACCGAATTACGACATTTTTGCCGAATAAAAGCATGCATTTTGGCGGAGTAATATAGTTCTATTTTCAAAGCAAGTTTTACAAAAAACAAGAGTTTTCCTGAAAAAAACAAAAACGTTACTCGATTCAGAAAGATCCCATTAACAACATATATTAATTAAATTAAAATCGTTCGTGCGGTTTTAGAGATATTTTTTCATGAATTTAGTTCATTACATCCTTACACCTCACGTTTTTCCTTTTTGGCTTTAAATTGAGATTCAGATCTTAAAACATACTGCATGTAGGAACGTAAAATTTTCAGGATAGATTAAGACCGACGATAAAAGATTATTTTGAAAATATCAGAACAAAATAAGGCATATTTGCTGAGATATTAAGTGTCGGCTTTTACAAATCTCTTTGATGTCAGACTAGGCGTATATATGAGTTCGCAGCTTTCCGTCCGTTTGTCCTTCCGCTTGCGTCACTCGAAAAACTGCCGTTTTTCATGATTCTTTCTTTCACTTTTTGCTCAAAACAGAGTTGCTGCTTTTTCGGCCATTTAAAAAAATATTTTTACAAAAAAAAGACAAAATATAGAGAAAAAAAAGTCTTTATTATTACTCTTAATCATATTAATAGTATTGTTATGAATAATTAGTTATTCATGTGTGTACGAATTTACCTGAACTAGATAGTATTCGATCACGTATAATGTAGAAACGTATACTCCCGATTTAGTGCAGGAAATGGGTAAGTATAGTGCGACCACGTTTCACGCGCCTATCATAGAAAACGATTTAAAGGCTAGTGGCCGTATTCTTGGAATCAGAATTTCATTCGTAATATGGAAATTCCGTTCGTTATCGCGGGGGAAAAATGCAATTATTCAGACAAAATACGGAAAAAAATCCATATGAATATAGCAAGATATTCCGATCTGATTCTGAGTGAAACGAATTTCCCATTCCATTCCGCATTCCGAATATGGGAGAATACAGCCCTTGGAAGACTATGAAATTGACCGATAGGTTGATATTTGCGAAATATCTGGCCATTATGCGTTCTCTTGTCGTTTATTTTCATTCGACCACAAAAGTCATCAGCCCTATTTTAAGACTAGGCTCGTTAAGTCAGTACATGATGGATAGAGACTTCCATGGTCTTTCCAAGAAACGTGGCTGAGCTATACATTAGGCTATACAGAATTTAGTGAACGGAAGGAGGAAAGTTTCCAATATTGCTATATTTCAAAAGAGCTTGTCAATACCTTTAAAACGAATGGTTGAACCATTGATTTGGGATAATTGAAAACAAACTTATCGATTATTTTGATTAAAAAAAAAGTATTAAATTATTATTATTATTATTATTATTATTATTATTATTATTATTATTATTTTTGATAGAACATAAAATCGACTTTCTTTGGACATTTAGTGTTGTACTTCAATGAGAAAAAAAAAAAAATATACAGCATTCACACTCAAAGATAATTTTTTAAAAGTATTTTTTTGAGTGAATTTGTGTAGGAAAATATAAAAGAAAACTTTGTGAAATTCAGAGCACAATAGATTTTTATTTATTTTATTTTATTTTTATTTTTTTTCGAAATGTCATATTGGTAATTTTAGGCATGAAATTGAAAATGTTAGAGGAAGGTAGAGTAGAAAAAATGAAACTGTAAATGTTTGAGGCCGATCTATCAATAATATGACAATAAGTTAAATTACTTTTGAATATTTCAAAAACAGTGTACTTCAACAATTTTTTTTTTAACCTTTCTCGATTACTGTCAAAATTTTACTGAAAATTGTATTAATAGATTTTATATTCACCTTGATTCACAATAAATACTAGAGAAAAAGTCCTTTAATTTTTTTTTTTTTTTCCCTCACACAGAAAGGAAACTTCTAAAAGAAAAATAAATAATTGAAGGCTTCGAATTCAAATTTATTTGAAAAACTCTCTTTGAAGTTTTAATTGAAGTTTTCTGAAGAAAAGAAAATAGTGACTAAAAGAAGCGACGCATTAAAAGTTTTCTAAAGTCATTAAATTCAAAGATATTTCTGATGTTTGACATAAGCATTTTTCACGTGATTTTCTCAAATCGTAAATGAATGGTTGTTTTTCATTCTTGGCTTTTGGTTAGAGCGTCATACTGATAACGCGATGGTCATGGATTCGATCCTCGAAGACCGATGTGCTATTTTTTTGCAGAAAACATTGCTCTGCATCAGTGTTGGGCATATTTGATTAAAAAGTAATTTAATTACAATTATAATTATTTTACTGTCAATCAATTAACACGAAATTGATTATAAATAAATTGAATTACTTATTCAATTTATTTGTAATAATTCAATTTATTTGTAATCAGTTACTTGTTAAAAAATTGACAGTAAAATAATTGTAATTGTAATTTAATTGTAATTCAGTTGTAATTCAATTACTTTTTAATCAATTATGCCCAACACTGTCTGCATGAAAATCGGCCACAGCCCCATTTTTTCGAATTCTTATGTAAAATAGCCAGCTGAATCCAGGGGCGTAGCAATTCAAAAATCAGGGGAGGGGCTCAAAAATTTCATTTTAAAAATTTCATTTTAAAAATCACAATTCATAATTCTCAAGAAAATCAATTGATAATTAAATGTTAATTAATATTCAATAATTATTAGTATTAATTATAAAATAACCCTAATTATGATAATTTATAATACTTAAGTTTTGGTTTTAAATGGGGGATTCCTTCATTCCACATTAAAAGGAAATTTCTTAATGGTCAGTAAGGAGGGGGGGGGGGTTGAGTCCCTTGAGCCCCTCCCTTTCCTACGCCCCTGACTGAATCCGAATATGAGGCCCATTTTGCACAATCACCCACCATTTTTTGGGGACGTCCCCCTATTTTTATCACTTTTCGGTAATGGCTATAAATTTTATTTGTAGGAGGGAAAGGATTTTTTTAACTGTTAAATATCTTCTGAGGGGCTTCAGAAGTGAAAAATTCTGAACACGAATATTTGCAGCAAGGGAAAAATTTAGGGGGCGGGGAGGGAATTTGCCACTTAAATTATAAATTACATTTATTATATTTTAGTAAATATTTATTATACATTATATTTTTTTGCTTTAGGTATTAAAATAATTCTTTTCCATTCTCGAAATCAAATTTATGGACATGAAATTACCGAAAAGTGATAAAAATTGGGGGAGGGGATGGCATCCCGAGAAAAAGGTGGGTGTTAAGGCAAAATGAATGTCATATTCTGATTCAGGAGATCATTTTACATAAGAATTAGCAAAAACGGTGTCAGGGCTCGATTTTTCCCCCCCTTTCTTTTCCTTTCTTTCTTTCTTTTCTTTTTTTTTTTTTTTTTTCTTTTTAAGGACTGAGGGCCTATTAGTCTCAATCTGGGTTTTTTGCGTTGTCGTTTTCGATAGTTGGACATTTGTCGACATCTAAAATTTATCGAAAATATAATTGAATAATTTGAAAGCGATGTTATAATTTGAAAAAAAAAAAAAAAAAAAAAAAACTAATAGTCCTCCGGCCTAAACTAAATTCTGCTTTTGCCAGAATTTAATCAAAATCTTTTTATTATTATTATTGAAAGAAAAAGAAAAGAAAATTAATATTAATCTGTATCGTTACAAGCGATATCGAAAAAGTTTTTTTTTTTTTTTTTTTTTTTTTTAATAATTTTGAATTAGGAAATAAGTGCGCGAGCAATATGAAATAAAAATAAGTAAAAAAATGAATTCAATGGTTTAATTTTTATATAAAACAAGATCGCGTGCTATCTTAAAAAGTAGATGTAAAATTTAAAGTTTAATTTTTTTGGCAACAATTATAAATTAAAATAAATAATTTAATGAAAGTTTATAAGTTAGAATTTCTAATTTTTTTATTTTATTATTATTATTATTATTATTATTATTATTATTATTATTTTCAGCGCAATGTGATTAAAAGAAAAGATGTTAATTGATAAAAGAAAGTCTTTGGTTGTCTACACAGTATCCTAAGAAATTTTGATTAGTTTTATTAAGAAGCTATTTTTATATATAAAAAGCACAAAATAAAAATTTAAGTAAAAAAAAACAAACATTTTTTAACATTAGAAGCTTTTTATTGTGGCAAAGACATGCATTAAAGAAAGAAATAATATATTTCTGATTATCTCTAGAAGACAATTTTAAAATTATTTTTAATGAAATTTGGAACACAGAAGCTAATAAAAATCTAGAAAACAATTGAATCGAACTAAAATTCTCTAAATTTTTTAAAAGTCACGTATCCAAAAATACAATGCGATGTAGCTAAAAATAAAAATCTATATTATCGAACTTTAACTACAATAAATTAGATTTTTCTGATCTAAACCTTACAATAAAAAAAAAAAAAAAAAAAAAAAAAAAACTTCACGTATTTTGAAGTGAAGAAGCTTTATTATTAAGTATATGACCTTGTGACGGTGTGTGAAGAATTTTACTCGGAGCATTATGTTAGAAACTAAAAATATATCGGAGAGAGATGTATTAAAAATTTCGCTTATTCATAGGAAATGCGTTTTTAAGAAATAGTTTATAAACACGATAGTTTTTTATATATAGAGTTTATGGAATATGTGATAGAAACTTGCAAAAAATTTTTTAAATAAATATGGGGATATAGGTACTTAAAAAAATTAGCAACCATTTATACTCGAAAAATTATTTCAAGCCTTTTATTAAATATTCTTGTGTGTAAAGAAATTTTACTGGGTTACAAAGAATGATATAAATGTTTTAATATTAAGATATTTTACACGAAAAGTGTACCGGACACATCAAGATTTTGTGTCATGAGAATTTTGTTTAAACCGATTATAAAAATTTTCTTAAGCGAATAAAAAGTTTCATTTTAAATGTTACCAATTAACGTTTTGAATTTTCACGATATTTCCTCAGGATTTTCATATAAGTAGCTCAATACATTTGGCTAATAAATTTTGTAAATAAAATTTCGTTAATGCTAGTGCACGCACAGTTAAAAATTATTTAGCAAAAATACTGCTAAATATGCATTTCATTACGTATACAATATTTTACCATGTTTTTATTAAGTTCCACTCTTGTTTGTTTGTCCGGTACAAATCTTGCAATCTATTTTTAACTAACTTGCCTACTAGCTAGACATTTGAAACTTTCACAGTAGCTCAGAACTCAGAACCCGGTGACAACACAATACTTCGAAGTCAGATTTTCAAATTTTCGAATAGTTTTCTTTTAATTAATTAAAATATGAAAATAATAAGCTCCTAATAGCAATAAAAATAGTCATTAAAATATATAATTTAATTATTTAATATTAGCAGAGCCTGATTAAGGGGGCAGCACACATTATCTCCACTCTCACCGGAATATTTTTACAATTATTTTTTACTTTATGTCATAGAAATTCCACGCTTTGACGAGGAAATATTTTTTATAAAAAATGAACAGTGTAAAACAATCCAGTTTACTCACCGTTATTAGACATCAGAATTCTTTTAAAATAATTTTTAATGAGAATTTTCTGTTTATTATAGGAGGAAAGTATTTGTTAAAAAATAACGGTGTAAGTATAAATAATGTGTGCTTCCCCCTTAATCAGGCTCTGAATATTAGCTATAATTTACTTTCGACATAAAAATAAATACATTTAATTAAACGTGAGCGTTAAAAAATTGTAAAAAGTTAAATTATGCATTTGGCAAAAATTGATGTCATTATCACTTTAAAGATTTTCTACACATTGATAAAGTGCTAATGTAGTTCATTATGCAAATATATGTTGTTCTGAAAAAATTAATACTTTATTTTTAAAACAAACTTTTATTTTTAATTCAAATTTCCCGTAACTCTTTAACTAATCACATATAACGTCCATCTTTCGAATATCGATAATAAGGATTTTCTCGCAAAAAGTCGTCAAGGGCAAAAAATCGCCAAATCCAACCTATCTATTGGAGATTTTTAATGCGTTTTAAAGGGAAAATTAAGCTGTATTTAACGCGAAAAAGAGCTGGAAATGCAGAAAATTGACATTTTATCAAATTACTAAGCCTCTTTGAAAGAATTTATACAAAAATAAATACAATTATTTACAATTTCGTTACAATACGCATTGATAAAGTGCTAATGTAGTTAGTTCTATAGCTATGATTCAACAGAAAATTTAAAAACATGGTTTATAAAAAGTTTTTTATCTTACAATTATTTATATTCTGATTGCAAAATTTTCTGTCTAATGTAGTAAGTCAAGTTTCCTAAAACTGACATTGCATTGGTTTAAAGGCGCTGCATACTGTGAGGGGGAAAAAAATGCTTTTTAAATTTTTATATCTCTATGAATACATTCGCCAGTCTCATATAAAGAAATAAAAAGTTTTTTATCTTATAATTATTTATATTCTAATTGCAAAAATTTCTGTCTAATGTAGTAAGTCAAGTTTCCTAAAACTGACATTGCATTGGTTTAAAAGCGCTGCATGCTGTGAGGGGGGGGGGATATATATCTCTATGAATATATTCGCCAGTCTCATACAAAGAAATAAAGATAATTAGAAGAAATCTCATTATCACATACTATAGCCAAAAAGCATTTCAGACATTACTTTTAACAGAGTGATCCTAAACTTTTAAATGTTTAGTTTTTCTTTAATTTTTCGCTAATCTTCTTTTTGTTTTCTAAGCAAAACTTCAGCTAAAATACATGAGTGTATACTGTTCTTTATACATGAAAGTTTCCGGTTGATTAGTCAAAAGTTTTTCTAGAAATTTGACAGAATGTCTGAAATCATAAAGAGTGTACAGTCGTTTATGGAAAAGTAGTGTATTTTCATTACCGCTATTTTAGAATTAAATTTAATGAAAATCTGGTGTGAAACAACCACACAACTATCATTACACACTATTACTCGTATTATATACATTTTTTTTAAAAGAAATAATATGATCAGAATACATAAAATTGACCTAACGAAGTAGACACCTATCAAATTTCCTATAAGAGAAAGCTGATATATATATATATATATATATATATATATATATATATACATATATACATAAAGACATGTAAAACAGAGTTTACATAGCGAGTTAAAAATGAGGGGGAAAAAAAGATAGAGTTATTTTTTGAAACACCAGTTTCCGAGATCTAAATCTGACCTACCTAGCAGGATGACTATTAATTTTTCTGTAATAACCACGTAATACATGAGAAAGGATATCTAAAATGGATTTATGTAACAATTTTCAGGGAAATCGTTAGAACCGTTTTTGAGGTAAAAACTTTTACCAAAACTTGGCATACTCAGTTATTGACCAGAAAACAATAATTACATACAAAAGGATATTTAAAAGGGAGTTAATATGATGAGTTTGAAAAAAAAATCGTGCATCTATTTTTAAAGGAACGCACTTGCGAGTCATGAAATTGAGCTATTTATACAGGACGCCAATCAATTTTCTTGACCTACCCAACTATATCATTGGAAAGGACATCTAATAGAGCGTTTATATAGAAACTTTGAAGAAAATCCTTAGAGCCATTTTTGAGATATGGACTTACGATCCCACTTCCGTCTTTCCAATTTCCACCAATATTTGGTAAATTCATCTCTACACTAGACCTGCCTCAATTCTGAAGTTTCGGCGTTGTATCTTTATTAGTTTCGGAGATATTATAGCCAAAAGATTTGCCATTTATATATATATACACACACACACACATACATACAGTAAATATAGCAAAAAAAAAAACGAATCCAGGGCACCACAAAACGTACAGCTATAGAAACACCAAAATCTCAAAGTCGAAATTTTGTCATGATTACAATACTTTCCTACACCCCACGACAAAAAGATAAGTACAAAGGGGTTTTCTTTGATTTTTCATAAAATAACATTATCCAAATTGTGCATATCATTTATTTTTATCATAAAATAACACTATTCCCGGACTAATTTTTGTTTTAAGACTAATTTAGAAAAATTTTAAGACTAAAATGTTTCTAATTTAAGACTTACACTTCGCGACAAAAAATAGGAACAAAGGTTTTTTTTTTTTTTTTTTTTTTGAATATGATTATTTTGAATATGAATATTTTGAATATGATTCAAATATTTAATATGTTTTTGATATGATAATATTTTGTCATGATAATAAATGATCAGCACAATTTAGATAATGCTATTTTATGAAAAATTTAAAAAAAACCCTTTGTTCCTATCTTTTTGTCGCGGAGTGTAGTCTTAAATTAGAAAACTTTTAGTCTTAAAACTTTTCTAAATTAGCCTTATAACAAAAATTAGTCCGGGAATAGTGTTATTTTATGATAATAATGAATGATAAGCACAATTTAGATAATGCTATTTTATGAAAAATTTAAAAAAAAAAAACCTTTATTCCTATCTTTTTGTCGCGGGGTGTAACATATGTATATTCGAAAAGTAAACATGAAAGATCAAAGTGTGAACAAAAAAATAAAGCCAAAAAAAAAAAAAAAAAACTGACACAATAAAATTCATTTATGGCAGTTTATGGCAGCTCCAAAAAGCTTTTTTACGACCTATACACAATGTATGTATTCTTATTTTTATTTAGTTACTCATTTATTTACTTATTCAAAGGAATTCTGAATGTTGCATGAAATGCAAACACAATGTTTTGCTATATATTTATAACAATATATATATTATTATTTTCAAACATAAAATATAGGTACGGTAGTAGAAGCATGTTTGCAACAATTTGTTTTCTAGTCGAGAATATATTTCATAGAATCTCCATAAAATGTAGGAAGCTGGAAAAGAAGTTAAATTGAATATTTCTTTACCATTTCAAAAAGAATTGGATTTTTGAGGGCTTCAGACACTTCAATGAACTATAGTTTCATTCTCATTTTGAACAATATATAAAAGAAAACAATTGAAAGAAAACAATTAATCTAGCACACAATATATTCAGAAACTTGAATTGTTAATTTCATTTTCGTGGTAATAAAGTTCTATTTATTTATTTATATATTATTAATACTATTAAGAATAAGTTATTGTAATTATTATTTGCATAGATTTAAGGATATATCGTGAAAAAATTCATTTAGATTATTTCTAGATATCATTTTGGGAGAGAAATGTTTTTTTTTTTGTTAAATATCTTAGATATTCCAATGGGTATTAAGATTGCAGATTGAAATAAACCATTCAGTAAAATAATAAATAAATAAATAAATAAATCAACCCCCCCCCCCCCCCAAAAAAAAAAAAAAAAAAAAAAAAAAAAAATGGATGTTAAGCTTTTGGGTTGAAATAAACCCTTCAGTAAAATAACAAATAAATAAAATAGTATGAAAACGGAAAAAATTGTCATGTAGGATCTGTTGGTATTATTTAAAATTAATAGAAGTTATTGGTAATAAAATTTATTTGTCACATTTATAGTTATTCACATTTATAGTTATTGTTATGTAATTACTATTTAGTGCTCATGTAATTTATAGACGTTATACAGAGCTTCATAAACTGTAAAGAAAAGAAACGAAGATGAAAGCAAATAACTTATACTCGTATCAGTGTTAGTGGGGGATTAAAGCCAATTGTCAATGCATAGCGCCCAGGCTTGGGTAGGAGGCTCTTCGTAGGGACTTTTGAAGGGATCCTAGGTTGTCGTCACGTACATTTCGGAGAAAACTATGGAAAACTCCGAATGGAGATGCCGACGAGTGTGACCTGTGCTCGAACATGGTACATCCCGTCTACCAGCTTAGACGGGCAACGACCAACTGCACTGGCTTATTATTAAACTATCAATTGCACTCGGACATGCAAATGCCTGTTGCTACCTGAACCCTCGTTATGAATTTAGATCCTTTCACTGAAAGTAATGAAATAGAAAACGAAAGATGTAATGGGAAACTAAAAAAACATCACTGAACACCCGTACTTCGCTGTGCATGAATCTGAGAACGACCGCAACTCGGTTCTGCGGCAATCACTACCACGCACGTAAAAAAAAAAAAAAAAAAAAAAAAAAAATCACTGGACACCCTTACCTCGCTGTGCATGAATCTGAAAACTCACGTAACTCGGTTAAATGACAAATAAAATTATAAACTTCCAGCTAGGGCAGTTAGTATAATTCCATCAACAAACTTTTGGATTCTTCCTGTTCAGAGCGAAGGGGTGGTAAGATAGAAACTTGCAAGAGAGTAAGTGAAAGGGGGGGGGGGGTTAAGACTAGCGAGTGCAGTTGGTATATTTCGAGTGCAGTTGGATAACACCCACTTAGACAGGAGAACCTCTTAGCATCTGGTAAAACTGAAACACATTAAAATTGCTGTACTAGGAAGGAATGCAAAAAGCAGAATGTTATTTATTGGGCACATACAGAATAGTGGGAAAGCAAGTGATTAAATTTTTAAGAAATTTGGAGGCATAGATCCTGAGAAATCAATACTCAGAGCAGCCGATTGTGGCAGTAATAACATCACTTATCCACCTAGCAATGGAGTCAAACAGAGATTGTTTTGGCATGTACGGTTGCAGCGATAACGGCCGTATTCACCATTAACTCCAACTCCCGTTTCAAAGTAAAAACTTAAAAAGCGACTAAAGACAGGGTGCAGCTTTTCAATAAATTTGGCACGCTGTTTCTGCCATCTAGCGTCGAAGATTTCGTACAATCTTTGATTGGTTATTTTCAGCTAAAATATCTGAAGATAACAATGCCGCTAGATGGCAGAAGTAACTCATCAAATTTTTCTGAACAGTTGCACTCTGACTTTGTACGCTTTTCAAGTTTTCGTGCTCAACCGGGAATTGAAGTTATTGGTGAATACAGCCGTAAATGTAGCTACAACAAGATGACACAGCAATAAAGTGGTGGCGTGCTAGAAAGTAGTAGCTAGAAAGTGCTGGCGTGCCATTCGCTCGGCTACCATTGACTAGACGTTTTCATGTGGTGGAAGATCAGAAAAACGTGCTGGCCAGAGCAACAGTCAAACATGTTCTTTATCAAGGAAGGTCTGGATGACACAGGCAACGTGCGACAATGTATTGCCCTGCTGAAACGTAGTGTTACGGAGGCTTCGAAGATAGGGCAGAATCACGGTTCATAATACATCAGAAATTTAACGGCCGCTGTTCAGTTTGCCAGCAATGTGATCAAAAAGTGTTTGACACATACTCAATGGCGCACTATACCATCATTCCAGGTGATGACCATGGATTCGGCTACATTTATACCTTCATCTCAGATAGGAAAGCTTCCAGTGGTGTGATCGATGGCGAATCTAGACGCAGGAATGTGTGCCATCATCTTTACAAATGAATCATAGCTTTCTTTACAGCTTCAAGATGATCACATCCGTATTTAGCGACATCGTGAAGAAAGCACATTGCTTGCTTTCATTTGACATCGTCATCATCATTAACACAAAAATCAAGTTTTTAGCGGTTGATATGTGTGTATGTCTCGCTATAGGCTTGTATTCCAGTCCGACCTTATTTATATTGAGGTTCATCTTCACGAGCAGCTGGTAAAGTAATTGGTTTAGTTAGATAGTACACTCGTTATCGGATCACCGTAAAAGTAATTGGTTGTCGTTATATTGGCATGGTACATGTCTGTCGGTGGACGTGATGCGTGCAGTATTGGTGTAGTTACTTCTAACACTTCATCTCTGGCAAGTTTCTCGATATAAGTTTTTCATTGTTTTCTCGAAAATACAAATAAATACGAGTTAGGACCCTTTGAAAAGGGTCTTACAGAGGAGTTTTCACAAACGCCTAGTATTAGAACCCAGTCAATTGACTTTAAGGCAGCACATCAGAATTTTGTATCTATATTTTTTTAATTCCACTTTCTGAACATGTCGTCTTTTACCTTAATATGCATTGGTCCACCAGCGGCCGAGCGGTTCTGCGCTCAAAGCTGGTAGACGTGAGGTGCCGGGTTCGATCCCTGGTCGCGCTCGTCGGCCTAGCCGTTCGGAGTTTTCCGTGGTTTTCTCCGAAACTTGCGTAAATACGGGCTAGGACTCCTTAGAAAGACCTCCACGGAAGGCACTCCCCCTCAGGCTCAGGACCTAGAGCAGTCAATCGGCCTCAATCCCAAAACACCGAACACCTTAATATGCATTAAAAAAAAAAAAAAATTCTTCTCGAGATAGAAAACAAGACTAATAAGTTTATTTAATGAAATAAAATGTTAAAATTCATGAAGAAAAAAAAAAAATAGGGGGGGGGGGGGAGGGGATCACTAACTTAAAAGGCGACATGTTCTAAAAGAGTAAATAAAAAATAGAATTAAAAAACGGTGTCTTCCCACTTGCGCGATTTTTCTTCCCATTTGTGCGAATAAAGTAAAAATACAAAAATAGTACGAGTTACAAGCGTTCTCAGCTTCATACACAGGGAGGTAGAGGTGCCCAGTGATTTTTTTTTTCTTTGTTTTCATGCGAAGCGTATATACGGGCGTGATACTGATTGCTGCAAAAACGAGTTACCAGCGTTTTCAGATTCATGCACAGTGTGGTAGGGGTGTCCAGTGATTTATTTATTTATTTATTTATTTTTTTACGTACGTGGTATTGATTGCCGCGGAACCGAGTTACGGGCGTTCTCAGATTCATGCACAGGAAGGTAGGGGTGTCCAGTGATGTTTTTTTGGTTTTTACGTGCGTGGATGGGATTGCCGCGGAACCGAGTTACGAGCGTTCTCAGATTCATGCACAGCAAGGTAGTGGTGTCCAGTGATGTTTTTTTGGTTTTGACGTGCGTGGTAGTGATTGCCGCGGAACTGAGTTACGGACGTTCTCAGATTCATGCACAGCAGGTAGGGGTGTCCAGTGATGTTTTTTTGGTTTTTACGTGCGTGGTAGTGATTGCCACGGAACCGAGTTACGGGCGTTCTCAGATTCATACACAGTGAGTAGAGGTGTCCAGGTATGATTTTTTGGGTTTTACGTGCGTGGTAGGGATTGCCGCGGAACCGAGTTACAGGCGTTCACGGATTATCAAGTCAAAAATGAAGAAATCACCTGCACGCCCGGTCCTGCAATTTCTGGTCGCGAAAAAGGGAATTTTTCACCCCGTCGCGCAAATGGGAATCGTGAAAGTGGGAACAATTCTTAAAAAACTCACTTTTTTAATGAGATATTCTTATAATTCGAAGCAACAATAAACCTATAAAATAATGTGGGATGAGAGAAAAAGTGAATTTGATTGATGTGTAACCTTAATCCATAAATCCCATAAACCGCCACACTAATAAACTGAAACTCCTTCATTTAAAAGTTACTTTAACAACTATTAAATGAAAATTTTTATTTAAAGAGAGCAATTAGCATAATAATAGTTGAAATGTAAAATGTTTATATTTCACTCGTTATCTCTCATTATATAGAATCTGTTATTCTATGAAATTCACCCATTCATACATCAATGAAAACATGACTTTAACCATAGAAATTCCCTTATAATTTTAATGACTTTCTGAATGAAGTTTTTATGTAGTACAATCTTTTGTTGACTTTCAGAGTTTGGTAACAATGGAACAACCAAAGTAATTCCAATTATCGTGGACTTCCATTTACTACCTAAATTAGAATATGAATTGAATATACTTCATGAAAGAAAAAAAGAAAAAGGCATTTTAAATATTTCTTTAATGAGCATTGTAAGTAAAATAAATCAGTTTTACGGCTTTAGAGGTAGTTTTTATTCCCAACTTAAATGTTCTTTTCTTCTCGCGTTAAAATTACTTTTGCTGGGTTAATTTACATAATAGCATAACTTAAAATTGTAGAAATTAACAGTCTAGAGGACAATAATGATAAGATTATTATTTTTCATTATAATAATGTAACGAATTTGTAAATAATAGTAGTACTTTTTATGTAATTATCTAAAAAATTTAGGTTATAAAATGTTAGGGCGGATAATGGAATTTCCCACTTACTACTGCCCGCTTACTACTCATGATGGATATCTTTCAAAAGAGCTCGCCAATACCTATAAAAGGAATGGTTGAACCATCGATCTGCAAAAATTTGAAATAAAATTATCGATTTTTTTTTTTTTTTTTTTTTTTTTTCGAAAATAAAATGAACTTTATATGTAATATCGAGAATAAAATGAACTTTTTCTTTTTGGATATTTGGTGTTATAAATGTTTAGTGTTCCCTTTCTTCTATAAATCTAGCAAATACTCTAAAATAATTATAAACAAAGGAAGAATTAATTTGTTATCTTTTGTGTACTATAACAATATTATACCACTCCTAAACAAATGGAGTACTTACCAGAATTACTGTCAGCGAATTCAATTGAAAGCGAATTAATATTTAAAATGTCTATTAATAACATTTAGCTTAAAGCAATCATTACATAAGCGGGAATTGATATTGCTTTCAAATAGTAGTACATTAATGTATTTACAGAATGCATAAATTAGCAGGATTTCTGCGAATAAAACAGATGGTTCAGTTTTAAGTTGAATTTCATTTGTTATACAAAAGTGACTAATGATTTCATTAAAGCAATTATACATTATACAAAAGGATTAGCTCCCATTTTACCTATTGTTACGGTTGAAAACATTTCCTAATATATAGCGCAAACTAATTAGTTTAAAATTACAAATGAGAATTAGATGTTCAATTGTTGGAAGATTTTCATTTCAAAAGTTCATCGATTATAATTACGTTAAGACAGTGTACGGAATAAGTTATGCCTTGTACATTCTTAAATTTGAAAACAAAATTAAAACAAATGAGCTCTTCCCACCGACGTCTGCTCAATCACGTGATAGAGGAAAACGAATAATCGAATTCAATTAAATATTGTTCTTAAGAACAAAAATGTTAACATTTAATATAAAATAAAATAAAAGTAATATTGTGCATTTGTAAACAGTAGAATAATTTTATTTGTAGATTTAATAATTTTTTAAAAACACTTTATGTGTTTATTTATTTTCAACTGTAAGAATCGATTTTTGTAACTGTTACATTAACTGATCTAACAATAAATAATAGCTTGTTCTTGTGGAATGTTTATGGATTAATTTGAAATTTTAAAATGTTTTCATTTAATTGAATTGCATAAAGGTGTTACAACACGTTAATTAACTTAGTTACTGGTCTAAATGGATTTACGCAGTACGATATTGCACTGTCACTGATTTAAGTACCAAAAATCAGAGTATTTAACATGTTCTTCATGAACATCAATAACAAATATAAACTAAATTATGATTGTAAATGTATACAGAAAACAAAAGATGATGAATAATGATATAAAATGGATTAAAGATGATGTTGTATAAAAAAATAACACAGATTAAATACGATTGATCAAAAATAAGAATAGAAAATATGTTATTTCAGCAATCGCTATAGATAAACAAGACTTCGTCTGCTATTTGTTTTTCCTCTATCACGTGACCTCTGACGTCAGGTGGGAAGAGCCCATTACAATATGGATTTTATAAATATTTGAATTGAGGAACTACAATAGAATATCGTAAAACTTTAATTATTATAAAGAAACAATTGAGATAAATAGATAAGGATGATGGATTGATTAACGTCCCACACAGTAACTGAGTGGACTATATGTGGATAAAAATTATTACGCAGATGAGAATAATCGTTCATTTGCTGACAAATTTTTATTTCAAACCCTCATCGATTATAGTTACATTGGAACAGAATATGCAGAAGGACTAAATTGTGCTTTGTACAGTCTTAAATTTAAAAACAAAGTAAAAACTAGTATGTTGTGGCCACCACAAGACATTTTTCTATATTTTCCCGTACAAATTCACTCAATAACAATAATTAAAAAAAAAAAAAAAGTTTTTTTTCTTTTTGTTAAAAGTAAAGAAAAATCGATAACTTTGTTTTTAAATTATGACAGATTTATAGGTCAACCATTCATTTTAAAGGTACTGACGAGACCTTTCGAAAGATACCCATCTTGAAACTTTACCCCCCAGGTGGGGGACTGATGCCCCCACATGCACAAAATTTTTTTCCTAGTTAACTATTACTATTATCAACGAGACCTTTCGAAAGATACCCATCTTGAAAATTTATTTTTTTTTTATTTATTTTTTTTTTTTTGGTTAAAAGTAAAAAAAAAAAAAAAATCGATAACTTTGTTTTAAATTATTACAGATTTATAGTTCAACCATTCGTTTTAAAGGTATTGACGAGACCTTTCGAAAGATACCCATCTTGAAAATTTACTCCCCAGGGGGGGAAGCGATGCCCCCAGATGCACAGTGTTTTTTTCCTAGTTAACTACTACTGTTATCAATAATTCATATTAATTTTACAATCACAAGTTTAAAATAACTCTCATTATGCACATTTATACGAAATTTTGTCATATACTGCATGTTAAAAGTTTACAAAAAATGAGATCACAGTGCCACCTGTTGAGCGATTGATCCCCAAATCTAATCAGCACCAGTATATGTCAGGGTGCAACTAAATACCAAGTTTGATTAAATTTCATTCATTGGTTCGTGAGATACAACGTCCACAAAAATCGTGATACACACAGACAGACAGACATTTTCTAAAAACTATCAATTCGTGTTCAGGACACCCCAAAAAACGTGTAAATCCATCAAAAAACGGAGGCCGAAAATTTTCACGAATCCAATACTTTCTCCATATTACATATAGAAGAAAGTAACAAATTATAGTATGTGTTTTATAAATATTCCAATACGGGAGATTTACAACGGAATATCGTAAAGCCTTAACGGCCCTCTTCACTTACCGTCGCCGGAAGCCCGAGCCAATGTTATTCTATGGGGAAATTTTCTTTGCAAATAACTTATTAAATAATACATGTTTTAAATTCTGTTTTCACATTCAGAAAATTCCCAACTGTTAAATTGACGGACCTTTTCTAATAATGTATTTTTATAATTTTTAATATTTTATTTTGAAATTGCAAACTGAAAAAATTTCACACATTGAAAATTCGTATTTTGCAGCTACAAAATAAAATATAAAAAATTAAAAAAATAATTTTTTTTTAAAAAAGGTCCGTCAATTTAACAGCTGGGAATTTTCAGAATGTGAAAACAGAATTTAAAAATATGTATTAGTTAATAAATTTTTTGTAAAGAAAAATTTCCCATAGAATAACATTAGCTTCGGCTTCCGGCGGCGGTGAGTGAAGCGGGCCCTTAATTATTGTAAAGAAACAATCCAGATATATGGATAATGTTGATGGATTAATTAACTTTCCACACAGTAATCGAGTGGAGTATATATGGATAAAGTTTATTACAGATGAGAGTTCATTTGCTTGCGGATATTCATTTCAAACGCTCATCCATTATTATTACGTTAAAATATAGTTTTAATATACAGGGGGACTAGGTTATGCTCTGTACACTCTTAAATTTGGAAACAAAATGAAAGCAAATTACACTAAGAGTTTAGAAATATTTCAATGTGGTAACTACAACGGAATATTATAAAGCGTTAATTATTATAAAGAAACAATCGAGATATGTGGTTGAGGATGATGGATTGATTAAAGTTCCAATAGAGTAACAGAATGGGCTATATGTGGATTAAACTTATTTTGCTTATGAGTTGATCCTTATGTACATAATTTTGTAAATTATAGCTATTAATGTTTTTTTTTAGTTTCAGGAAACCATAGATTGAATTACGCAAAAATTCTTTAACTCTCTCATATGGAGAGGTATGATAACGTACTAAAACCCTTTAACCGGTACAAACGGCTTCTTACGTTTGTAACGGTTCAAAGGGGGTGGAAATGATGGGGGTGGTGGAAATTTTCATTTGCCCATAATTTCTTTAATATTGAAAATAGGAAAATACTTCAAATTAGGCGAATTACCGCATTACCCTAAAGAATAACTTTTGTATTTAAACTTTTTCGATAACTTCAATTGCTTAAAAGTTACAAGTTAAAAAGTGATTTTTCGTCCATTGTGATGAAGCCGAAGTAGTAAGCCGTGTACTTTGGGTGACGGAAGTGACGTCATAGGAGGGGGAAGGAGGGGGAGGAAACCGGAAGTGACGTAACTGTCGGCTGGTTGCTTGATCGTGAAAGATGACGGGGGTAGAGTTTCTTTTTATCCGTTGGCAACCTGGACTCCTTGTCAAGACATGTGACGGAAGGGGGGAATGGGGGAGGGAGGAAACCGGAAGTGACGTAATGGTTGATTGGTTGCTTGATCGTGAAAGATGACGGGTGTAGAGTTTATTTTTATCCGTTGGCAATCTGGACTTCTTGTCAAGACATGTGACGGAGGGGTGACGGGGAGGGAGAGTTTTCTTAAAGGGACAACACAGAATTTTGTCAGAACATGACGTCATCAACCGAAAAGAGGACAATATAGTATATTTTTAATCGGTAATTAATTTTTAATCAATATTTCATTAATCAGTCTTAATGAGTGAAATTATTATTTTATTGACGATTTATTATTTTAATTCGCCAGATTTTTTACAAAACGATATTACCCTCGAGGGCTTTGAACCCACCATCTATGGCATGCAAAACCAACGCGCTACCGACTGAGCTACGGAGACGTTACCTTGAACTTTCTTCTTTTCGTTTCCGTTTTCACGAGATAGGGGTGGGAAGAGGTTTTCGCCACATGGCTTTAAATTCAAAGTATAGTCCAAGGGGATATAGGCAACAAGGAGATTGATAAATGACGTGATTTTCTCAAAATATTCATAGGATATTGGTGATTTGTTCATTTTTGTGAACATTTTTTAAACAATTAGAAAATATTGTTCGAGATATTTCTTTCTTGAAAAATATTAAAACAATCCCATTTTCTTAAAATTTTATTTACATTATTAATAATAAGATCAGATTTTATTTTTTAAACTTGCAAAAAAAAAAAAAAAAAAAGATTTTGCACGTATTCCTTATTTATTTTATGTTTTTATAAATTACAAAACATATATATATATATGTTTTTTATTTTATTTATTATTATTATTTATTCATTTTATTTTATTTTATTTTATTATTTAATTTAATTTAATTTATTTTTCATTTCATTTCATTTCATTTATTATTATTATTATTATTATTTTTTATTTATTTTTATTTATTTTATTTTATTTTATTTTTTGAGAAAAAAAGTTGAATTCTTTTTCTGGAAAATTTATAAAAACAATTCAAAAAACTAATGTTTTAGTTTTTTCTTTTCTAAAAAATTTAAAACAATTTTATTTTATTACACTTTATTTACAATAGTAAAAATACTATCATATTTAATTTTAAAACATGCGAAATTTTTTTTAACAGTTATTCATTTTTTTATGTTTAATAATAATAATAATAATAATAATAATAATTAACTTTTTTTTTTTTTTTTTTTTTTTCATTTTTTTCATTTTGTATTTTCTTTTTTCTGAAATTTTTAAACTTTTTTATTTTTATTAATGTAACTGTTTTTAGGTTTAATGAAATATTTCTCTTCTTTTTTCAGTTTGTGAATTCTATATTTTCTTTTTCTGAATTTTTTAAACTTGTTATTTTTAATTTTATTAATGGAACTGTTTTTAGATTTAATAAAATATTTTTTAAACATATCTCTTCTTTTGTTTCAGTTTGTGAATTTTATATTTTCTTTTTGTGAATTTTTTTAACTTGTTATTTTTTTCTTTTTATTCTTATTACTAATTTTTAAGTTAAAAAAAAATATTTAATAAAAAAAAAATATCTTTCTTTTTTTAGTTTATAAATTACGATAATGTAAATAATGTTACGAATTTGTAAACATTACTGATATTCACCCAAGATAATCTTTTTCTGCTATGATTCCCGCGGAGGATATAGAGAGTTCCGACGTGTTTACACTGGAACTTAATCTGTACATTGAAATTCTTTCTATGCTAGAATTGTGCTAGAATTTCACGAAATTATTGGACGAAGTTAATAAGCGATTACCAATTTAAGAAATTGCTTTTCGCAGTCCTATGGCTGATGTATAAATAATTACTCAGATCGGTGGAAGAAATACTTGTTTTAGGTGCACTCCTGATTTAAATGCCATAAAACGATTTTTACAGTCTGAAAATCATTGATATTATGTTATCGAAAGTTCTTGGAGATGAACCTGGAGAATCTTCTGGCGAACAGACGAAATTCACCAGAGATTATTAATATCGTATTTGTTCTTTTTTTCACTCTGACATTTTTATTTCTTTATATTAGAAATAATCCCAGAAATTTTTAGAATGTTGAAGCGATTCTCAAAAGTCCTGTTACTAAGTAACATCTGTGAAGAGAAACTTATGAGACTCAGGATAGTTCATATTTTTGTGGAAGGCTGCTGATTATACAGTCTTTGAGTTTTCTGAGACTTATTTTGATTGTTTTTAAAAATTTGCTCCTGGGAAGTACGTTGTATAACGTGGTAATACACTGCCTAAAAATGATTATAGGATTTTGTAATTATCTGCATTTTCTTAAATTTTGAGTGGGAGTAAAGACACCCTAGTTGGTAGAGCATTGAGCTCGTAATAGATAACATCCGTAATTAGGATTCAAGGCTAAACACTCCACAATATAAATCATTTTATTACCTCACATTAAATCCTTACGATGTCCGAGATTTATTTATATATTTCAGCGACCGGTCGGTGCCATCATCAGAATCCTCGGTAGAATGATTTGAAAGGTGTTAACTTTAGGCGGTTTGTTTATACACTTCATTTTCTCCCTTCCTCTTCTCACTTCACTTGTCATCTTTGTACAACTGTTGCCACTCTGGTGGAATAAGGCTATGTTCTATGTCATTGACGTTGTTATTGTTTGTTAGAATTTCGATTGCTTCTCTTTTGAGAGCATAATGGTGGGAGTTATAGGGGGCTATTTTTTGAAAATTAATGGAGTCAATGTTAATAGGATTAGTATTGTTAGTTCTTGAGAAGGCTGTAGAATGTCTATTGTATTTTAAATCTGCTATATGTTCGGAGATACGGTCTTTTATTTTTCTTTTTGTCATGCCAATATATGATGCTTTATTTTTATTTTGGTATTGGAAATATCAAATATATATAATATATTTAAAATAATAAAAAATATCGCCAAAAAAGCTAATTATAATCCCTCCATTGTAGATAAATTTTATAAAAAACGTATTAAAGCTCTTAACAAAATTCCTAATGCACAAAAAACTAAACAATTATTTACCCCCGCGATTCCATACTGCAAAGGTGCATCCATAAAAATTAAAAATGAAGCCGCTAAACATAATATTAACATACCAATAAAACCAAACAAAAATATATACCAAAGAATTCGTAATGAAAAAGATTCCATCGATTTTAAACACACAGCCGGAATATATAAATTGCTATAAAAATAAAAGACCGTATCTCCGAACATATAGCAGATTTAAAATACAATAGACATTCTACAGCCTTCTCAAGAACTAACAATACTAATCCTATTAACATTGACTCCATTAATTTTCAAAAAATAGCCCCCTATAACTCCCACCATTATGCTCTCAAAAGAGAAGCAATCGAAATTCTAACAAACAATAACAACGTCAATGACATAGAACATAGCCTTATTCCACCAGAGTGGCAACAGTTGTACAAAGATGACAAGTGAAGTGAGAAGAGGAAGGGAGAAAATGAAGTGTATAAACAAACCGCCTAAAGTTAACACCTTTCAAATCATTCTACCGAGGATTCTGATGATGGCACCGACCGGTCGCTGAAATATATAAATAAATCTCGGACATCGTAAGGATTTAATGTGAGGTAATAAAATGATTTATATGAGAATAATCCTTTCTTCAAAATATTAAGATGCACTCCACAATATATGATTTCAAATTTTGCATTTCCCTGTGAATTTCCCCATAGGATACAAACATTTTCTTAGAGAATGTAAACGTCTCCCCGTACAATACAAACGTAAACATTATACTGATGAATTTTTCTCTGCAGTAATCACGTCTGAAGGGTTATATTACGCAACTCGGATAAGGTCCACTGGAAGATTGCGAGTTCGGTATTCGAGCCTACCGAAGTACAGCGTCTAGAATAAACAGAGGGGAAAGCAGCAAGTAAAATTGTACTAAAAATATTAAGCCCCTCACCAGATGTCACTGTAATCGAAGTTAGCGTCACGAAATCAAAACTGAGACTCCCTATTGGTTAATTATGTGCTTAGATCCCGTGATTGAGCAGATGAAACTGGGAAAAGCCAATCAGCTCTTCGATTTGAACAAAAAAATCGATCGCAGCGCCATCTAGGAAGCTTAATTTTTTTAGCAGTATTTTAAGCATTCGGTCATAATCGCTTGCCACACTGTATATTTATTCTAGGCGCTGTAACTGATGACACCTTGGAGGAATGATATAAGAGAAGATGACATGTCCTTAAAAATATGAAGCCAAAATAGTAACTGCAGATGCCATTAAATATCACAGTAAAAAAGAGATTCTGCATTGTTATTGTGAAATGATGTAATATGGATCATTCGAGACGAAAGTAAACATAAATATAGGTATTAAAGCTATCAAATAAATGAAATAACACAGAGCTAGGCAATGCTTTGCTAGACTCAATATGGCGCCTTTGGTAGCCTTGGCTGCTATTACGGTAGCCATTTTGAGTAGACAAATGTTAATTTCATTTGCACTGCATGCTCATACGCCATATGACAACTTCTCTTATATCATTCCTAAGGAATACACTTGTGTACATTAATGGACGGTGCGCGTAAAGTCTGTTGTGGCTGGAATGTCCTTCATATTCCGAAATTAATGCCTCTCTGGGTTACCGAAGCCCAGAAACCATGCTCTCCGACAGGATAAAAAATGTGATGGCATGTCTCCAGTACACCCCTAGCTTTGGCAGCAAAAATATTGAAGCACACATCCATATTTTTCACACATTCTATTTTAGTTTGATCGCTAATTTGTATCATTAACTTACTTTTTTATAAACAGTATAAGACTAAGATCACGACTCGACAAATATTTCCTCAACAAAACAGTATTAGGTGCCCATCTTTTAAGTATGAATTATTGCTAGTGCTTCAATAATTTGCCACCCACAGTAGGTGAAATCCCTGACCTTCGCCAATTGCTCACTGTTTAGCTGTAGTGCAACATTAAACTCATTCAACTCAACTCAATTTGAATATTCTTTAATTAATTTTTAGATGGTTGGTTGGTTGAATAGGTGAGTTTAACATCACGTTAGTACTGTGCTATAAGAAATTGGTGACGGTCGCACCCCTAAGGATGGTCCGGAGACATGCCATCCCAATTATGATCCTCCACAGAGGGGATAATTAATTTCTAGATTAAAATCTTATGGAAAATATACGAGAAGATATCTTAAAACTTTATTTTATTGCAAAAAAAAAAAAAAAAAAAAAAAAAAAAAGAGAGAGAGAGAGAAAGAGAGAGAGAGAGATAATTTTTTTTTCTATTTCTTATTCTTAAGACTTCTGATTATCGTCACTGTCTAGAGTTTTCCAAGCATTTCTTTAGCTTTCGGAGGCCGTCATTGTACAAAGGGTTATTATAACATACAGCTTCTTGAAAACGAAGACCTCATTATTTAAAGTTGTAATTTACAACATTATGCAGATAACTATAAAATTAAGGAAAAGAATTCACAACATCATACAGGTAAGAATAAAGTTGAAATATATTTTATCTAGATACGCGGGTTATTTGTTAATTATAATTAAAACTTTACGATACACTCTCATTGGATGGGTCAATGTTGATTACTCTCTAATGCACATAAAAATCTGGAGTGACTCACTCGACTTTCCGAAAATTAAGTAATTAACTGTTGTATAAATAAATTAAAGTAAGAAAAATCGTTAAGTAAATGAAAGTGAAAATTATAATGAGGTGTTTGAGTATTTTTTTCCACATGTTCCTTAATTTAATGCTATTATTGCACTTCAAATAATTTG
This sequence comes from Salticus scenicus, assembly GCA_963930645.1. Lineage (NCBI taxonomy): Eukaryota > Metazoa > Arthropoda > Arachnida > Araneae > Salticidae > Salticus > Salticus scenicus. Next base: position 157,467 of record CAWVNO010002559.1, on the reverse strand, counting down.
AGCCTATAGATCATAATGATAAAGAAATTTCCGTTGTGTCCCTCTAAAAGTCAATAAGTGTTCGATTCACTAAAATCTATACAGTTCGTGCAACAATGACTTATAACATATGTATAAATTTTCAGCTCAATCGGATAAGGTATTTAGACGATATAGCACTTTAAAGAATTTGAGCCTATAAGCCATAATAATAACTTTTTTACTTTCCGAACATACATATGTAAGGAAAGTATTGTAATCATGTCAAAAATCCTAATTCGAGATTTTGGGGTTTCTATGCGTTTTGAGGTCTCCTGAGTCAGTTTTCAATATTTCTATGATGATGTATGTATGTCTGTGTATGTATGTGTGTGTGTATGTGTGTGAGCGAACACGCTAGTGTCTAAACGCTTTGTTCGAATGAACTGTAAGTAGGTACGCATGTTGAAAGTCACCGTAGCACGAACCCTATTGATTTTGGTGAATTTGGAACCTATTGTTTTTTTGCAGGGACACGAAGAAAAATTCTTTATCATTATGGCCTATGGGGCCGAATTTTTAAAAGTGTGATAAAGTCTAAACGCCTTATTAAGCTGAGCAAAGAAATTGTACACATGTTATAGGTCACAGTTGCACGAACTGTATAGATTTTGGTGCATTTAGCTCTTACAGTTTTTTTACAAGGACACAAAGAAAAACTCTTTATCATTATGGCCTATGAGACCAAATTTTTAAAAGTGCGATAGCGTCTAAACGCCTTATTCAATTGAGCAGAAAATTTATATGAATATTATAAATCACTTTTGCACTAACTATAAGCATTTTGGTGAATCTAGCATTTATAGGTTTTAACAGGGACACAGCGAAAAATTATTTATCATTATGATCTATGGGCTCAAAGTTCAGAAACGTTAAATAAAACATCGTGTACTATATGGAGAAAAATACTCAAACACTCTATTATGATTTTCTCTCTTTTTTTATTTAACAACTCCCCTTTCTTTACTTTATCTACAAAACTGTTAATTACTCAATGTTCGGAAAGTCAAGTGGAGTCACTCCAGATTTTTTTTTTTTTTTTTTTTTGTTGTTGTTCTGTTCCTGTAAAAAAAGATAAAAGCGATATATTTTCCAAACTTTATACAATTTGTAAACTGAAAATTTATATCCATAATACGTATAGATATAAATTTTTTAGTTTATTTGAATAAGACGTTGGGCCCATAGACCATAATGATAAAGAATTTTTCTTTATATCCCTGTAAAAAAAAACTACAAGTGCTAGATTCACCAAAATCAATAGAGTTCGTGCTACCGTGACCTATAACATTTTTTAGCTCAATCGATCAAAGCATTTAGACGCTATCGTGTCCACTCACATAGATAAACATACATCACCGTAAAAATAGCAGAAATGAACTCAGAGGACCTCGAAACGTAAAGAAACATCCAAATTTCTAAGTCAAATTTTTGTCATGATTGCAATACTTTCCTTACATGTTTGTTCGGAAAATTATATTAAAAATCAATATTAATAACTTGAATTTACAACATTATGAATATACGTATCAAATAATATATAGAATAAATTTTATTCAGATATCTCAGTTACTTATTAGAAATATAAATAAAACTTCAAGATACTCCTACACAGATGCAAAACTTCCTTGAAATGAAACTTTATTAAATATCACACCTGTTTTACTCATTCAAAATATTAGATTTGTTCGTGAAAAAATATTTAAATAGAGAAAAAAAAAAAAAAAAAGAAAAGAAAGAAAGAAATATGTTTAATATCCTTAAATATGATACAAAACTTATGAAGTTTTAACGCAATTTGGCTATCATCACTGAAAAAAAAAAGAAAAAAAAAAAAAAAAAAAATGTTAAAACGTACAGGAAAAATCTGGCAGCTGGGGTGCCAGTATTTCTCCGTCAAATATACAGTTTAAAACTGTAAAATTGTATCACTGACATATTTTACACAGGAATCCTGTAAATCAAACAGGTTTTTTTGTTAAAAGTACAGTTTTGTCCTGTATCTTTGACGGAGAAATACTGGCACCCCAGCTGCCAGATTTTTCCTGTACTTTTAACAGTTTTTTTTTTTTTTTTTTTTTTTACAGTGATTGAATAGTAGTTTTTTAATTTTAAATAATTTTTCGTTCTTTTCTGCTAAAATACTATAAAAATACTACTGCCACAAAAAACGTGAAAATAGTATTTTTGTTTTCTTTAATGCAAAAATTCATTTTATCATTAAAATTCAATATTAAACAGAAACACGAAATTACTTAACTTTCAAATTCACAAGATAACAAAAACTGATTTTCATGCATATCACAAAATAAGCGAGCTATTTTACAGCGGAATATCTTTTGAAGTAAATACAAAATTTATAAACTTACAATAATGTTAAAGATAAACCTCATCAATATGTTTAGTAAACGCCAAAAGAATAATTTCATTTTCATGTTATACACATTTTCGCCTTCTTTCAGCTATTAATGTACAGCAACATTTTATAAGAGAGCCCTTTTCTGAATATATTTACTTTGTTGAGCTCAAAGGAACTATTTAGAGTAGAGAAAATATCTATATTTCATCTGAAGCATGAAACATGAACTAGTTTTAGAAAGCCATTACAGGGGAATAACTCTATCGGTGGTAATGTTTACGTTAATATTCAGGTATACATCACATGTCCCATTTGGTGATCAATATAAATGCATACTGAAGTTCGTAGAAAATATTAAACAAGCATATTATGATAAAATCTAATACAGTAATGTATAGATATTATAAGAAGCTAAATTTAGAAATCAATTACACTGTTAAAAATTTCAACAGAAAACTCTGGGTAATCTATTATCCTAAGTCTTACGTAAAATTACAGAGAAAAATAAACGGAGATGTTAAAAAATTTATTTTATACATCTATGTTAATGACTAATATTGATTTAATTAATTATCGTTGAGAATATATTTCGGACTTGAAATGCTTTTTCTAAAGTAAAAATAGTCATTTTTAATTTTAATTAAAAAATGAAATAATAAAACTAGATAAAAATACAGAATAAAGATTGAGAATCTTGATTAGTCACTTTTACCTAAGAATTACTGTAAATTTACAGAGACTCTGGATAAATATTTACATTAAATTTACAGAAATTTTGAACAGTGAAGAAATTAAAAATACATATTAATCATAAGCTAAAATTAAAGATTAATAAATCTAATATAGTAAAATACGGTTATTATAAGAAGCTAGAGATATGTTTAGTGAAAGTCGCAAATTAAAATATTAATGTGTTTATTTATTTACATTATCTCTATTTTAATTCATTATTTGTAATGATATGAGAAAAGTAATCTGCGGTATTCTTTCCTTATAATAGAGAACATAGCACACCCAAGGAAATAAAATAACACAACTTAAAAATGCAATATTTGGGAAAAAGCAACTTTAAGATAACTATAAAGCCGTTATGTAGATACACACTCTCAGAAATGGATACTCAAATTGCACGAAATTTTCTTTAATTTTCACGAAACCGTTTTCAGGGAAATACTCCGAGAGAATATTTCGACAAATTGAGAAAATCACTTTCGTCACTTGTATACGTCACTTGTATACTCACATACGAATTTCGTCAAAAGTAAAGTTACATTTTTTCATCCTAGTTTCGTGATACAGAATAAAATACAAATTATAGAAATTCAAAAATTACCTGCAAGTTCGTTGCTTTAGACATTAAATTCTAATTATATTTAATGAAAATATAAATAAAACAGAGCAAACAAATAAAAGTCATTTGGACATTTATTTGACACCTATAATTACAATGACTTATGTCTAAATTGATCCATATTTTTACAGAAATTCACAGAAACAAGCGCACACAATATTTTGTAGACATAGGATATCACAAACATCCATGGCCGTACTGGGATTCGAAACCGATACCTGGGAATCCAGAAGACAGCGTCCTACCGACCGAACCACCAGGCCGGCAAATAAAAGTCATTGTAACGTAAAGTCAAAACAAACAATATGGCGGTAATGAAAGCTAGCACATACTATTGTGAGTAAACAGTTTCGTCAAATATTTGAGAGTTCACGTTTCCTCAAAAATCACGTGATCGCTTGACGAAATAGTTGTCAAAAACAACGAAGTTAAGCCCGAGCATGTCTGAATCGTCAAAATTGAGTACATTATTCCTGAGAGTGCAGGGTTCGCAATCTTCGCCTTTTTGCTACCACTGTTTTTAGAGAAATATCTTCATCCTGTTTAATCACGACATATTGCTATGAAAATACCATAAAAAATTGTCTATAGAAATAGTGGTAGAAAAAAGTCGGAAATTTTTCATCCCTAAAAATACTCTAAAAAAAAGGGCGGAAAATGAGACCCCTGAGCCTGTAATGACGTTAATTATAATAAAGCCATTATATTTCCCTGCAGTGACTAGCCTGCAATAAAACTAACATAATTGCCTTTCAGATGATTTTCGAGATTTTAATTGTAAGAATTTTAACCAATTATTATTAATTGAATGATAATTAATGGAAATAATTATTATCTGAAAATTATTTATAATTAATTTTCGGGTAATAATTGATCATTTTCGAGATTGAGATATAATGCTTTTCGTATACATGTTTATGTGCTACGTACACATTTTTGAAAAACATACACACAAAATAACCATTTTTTTTTCTTTTTCTTGCTGTGTGCGATATGTCTAAATATTTAAAAGTGATTAAATAAAAAAACATTTATACACTAACACCATAAAACTCGTACAGTTCTTGAAAGCTTTTACAATTTATGGTATTTGTTTATAAAGATTTTTATTTAATACCCTTCAACACAAGCTTTCTGTACATTTTACTACTATTGAAAAGTAGTTTAACTCATCTTTTCTGTTTTGTCATATCTCGGAGACTTAATATGATGTAATACTAACATTTTATACATGATTTATTAGTGTTTGGGGTGCTTTTCAAACGCATTCACTTTTATGTAGCTGAATATATATATGTATATGTAATTGTCATTTTAAAAAATTGAATCAAAATAAGCGTATAACTGATTTTCTAAAACTGTATAGATTTTTTACGAAAATTTTCAATTTTTAGTATGTTTTTACGACCAACATTAAACGATTAAGGTCACATTGCACCATTTTAAATTAGACGATTTATATCACAATGTTTTTTCTTCAAATTAATACAAAAAAAAAAAAAAACTTTCGATAAATAATATGTACAGTCGGCAACGAAATTATTCGAGCGCTAGCAATAATTCCTATATAAAAAAAAGTACACTTTAAAAACATGATTCGACAGGGATTTATTTAACAAAGTAGTGTTAAGTGTACTTTTTTTATATAGGTATTATTGCTAGCGCTCGAATAATTTTGCTATCGACTGTAATCTTCTATTATATTCACTAAACTCAAAAGGAAATTTAATATTCCTTTTATATCATATACTTCGTTGCCTTCTGCTGTAGAAGAAAGATACAATTCATAGCGTCATATTCATAGACTATTTGCATCTTCAGCGATATTTTTTATTATGTGCACATTACATTAGACGCGTTACATTACATTACATTAGACCCAGATATATTCATAGCTATAGCTATGCCTATGAGTTTGTTTGCATCTTTAGCGATATTTTACATTAAAATGTTTACCTAATATATAACTATATACACTATAACTATTTTTGTACAACTAAATTCTTTTAATATATACAACTTGAAGGCTTTGCCCGCTTCGCTGGACACAATACTGAAATGAGTTGTGAAAATCCTATATCATTATTAATTAACTTGAGTTAATGTACCCGCTGTGTTCGGTAGAGAATTTTCTCGCTCGCAACGTGAGGAGACGTGTTCCCACTGAATTCGGCAGCAACTTACCCGATTCTATTCCCCCTTCCCCAGTGGCTAAGTTCGAAGTTTTGCGAAATCTCGACAAAGTACATAATGCGTATATCTAATCAACATCCACACACCAAAGTTCGCCAATTTAAGATAATTTAAGGCGAATTCAAAAGGGGAAAACGTGTTTTTACACGTTTTTATAGCCCCCTCGACATCAAGGGGGTAAGGGGAGGATTTCGTAAAATCCCGTTACAATAAGGGTCGGATACATATAAACAATTTACGCACCAAATTCCGTGACCGCAGATCTCATAGATTTCTCAGGACAAATTTAACGCTAAAAGGGGAGTTTCGAGTTTGCCTTCTCGTACCCCCCCCCCCCCCCCCCAAAAAAAAAAAAAAAAAAAAAAAAAAAAAAAATGTGTTTTTGGAAATATCCCAAGGAAGTCGCAAGCGGAAGCCCAAACTGAACGCTGCGAAATCATATATACGGCTAGTTTGACATCAGAGAGATTTGTAAAAGCCGACACTTAATATCTCAGCAAATATGCCACATTTTGTTCTGATCTTTTCAAAATAGTCTTTTATCTACGGTCTTAATCTATCCTTAAAATTTTACATTTCTACATGCAGTATGTTTTGAGATCTGAATCTCAATTTAAAGCCAAAAAGGGAAAACGATTGGTGTAATGGACTAAATTCTGAAAAATATCTCTAAAACGGCTCGAAGGATTTTCATATAATTAATATATGCTGTTAATAGGATCTTTCTTAATCTAGTAACGTCTTCGTTTTTTTTCAGGAAAACTCTTGTTTTTTATAAAAGTTGTTTTAAAAATAGAACTATATTACTCCGCCAATTGCATGCTTTTCTTCGGCGAAAATGGCCGTAAATCGGTTCTTACTTCTTGCTTGCAAGGCTTTGTTGGTTGGCTGACCAACGTGAATGCAGTCAATAACTTTTTGTTATGAAGAAAATATTTTTAATTTTAAAATTTCCCATTTCGTCAAAAAATTATTTAAATAATAGTTAAAGTAAAAGAAGTATTTTGTAATCATAGATATTCTATTTCATCGTTATTTATAATGAATTAATTTCTTTTTAAAGCGAAAAAGTTTATCACTCATGCACACAAATTTATACCATGGTTCATGATCTTTGGAGCGCATGCGTACATCCAAAATTTTTGGCGCTCGCTGACTCGCTGTAGACAGGCGCTAATTGTTTACCATCGAGGTTTGCACTGTATTATTCCGCCCATTCCGCCTATCAAGCTTTCAGTTTCATTACGTTTTTCTATTTTATTTATTACTTCGAAGTGCATTATTTAATCAAGAAAGAAGATATTCTAGTTGAAAACCCTAAATTAATTGATACGGGAAGGTTTAAATAAATGATTTGAGAAAAGCAAAACTTAATACTATGTTTGCATCTAGAGGTACGTGTTTTATTATGGTTACATATTTTTTTTCGATTAGTCAATAAATGTGTTTATATATCTTATCTTTGATCTGTTTGCACTGCCAAGCCTAAACAAATTATTACTCATAATCGCCTGTAATTTTCAAAATATGCCTGTTTTTTAGTTCCATGTTTATGTATTGCTCGGTAACCTAGAAAATAATAATATATACTTTTGTTTTAATAATGTAACCCAAATACATTTTTATCTCCATGTTTCAATATTCAGACATTCCTACCCAAGAAATTTGTTTGAATAATAGAATAATTTCAATAAATAAATAAAATTTCAGAATAAAAATATAACTTTAAAAATAATTAAACATTAAAATTTAAAAACAAAGCAAAATATATATGTTATGTAACCTAAAAGTAAATTTCTTTCTTATTTTCAGCAGAGGTCAATCTAGGTTTTTGAGAATGGTAACCCACTTATAATTTTTACAGTTTGTGAAAATAAAAAATGCTCTGAACAATTACCGACATGTACAAAATAATTTTGAAATACAATTACATATGATAAAAATAGAACAATTGTAAAATAACTATAGATGTGATTGCGTAAATACCAAAATTAAAGATTTTCAAATCACTCTGTAATATGATAATAATAAAATATAAGAGGGAGCTTTCTAGCAGCAAGCGCTGCAGATTATTCCGATAAACTTATTATGGACAGCAGTAAAGTATGCTTTTTGGATTACCAGTTTAATAGTTTAATCACAATTGCTTACATGCTGTTATTTCGCTGCTTATCAATAAAATTTGCACTTTTTTTTTCTTTTTCAAGCTATTCCTGAAATATTTTTTGCTTACATTTCGCCATAATACACAATTATTTTTATTTTTTCTCTATAAAGTCTGCGATTTTTTGAAAACTATTTTGAACTGAGCGATAATTTTACAGCTTGTTAATAAAATATGGAATCATATTGCTGCTTATTGAGAAACTTTATTTTTCACAATACAAATAATTACTAAGAATAGAGTATTTTATTGCAAATTGATAAAATTCTTTTTTTTTTTTCCACCAAAGCTATTTCTCAAAATCCATGATAATTTTGTGGCCTGTTATTGAAATACAGAATCATTTGTATTTTCTGTATCTATCATTAAATTTTATGTTTTAATAATATAAATAATTGCCAAAATTCATCATTATTTTGTTGCCTATCAATAAAATTTTTACTTTTTTTTTGTTCAGTTCTGTTTACCAAAATATGCAATAATTTTGTAATCTGTTATTAAAATGCACAAGCATTTTGCCGCTAACAGTTCAAGGCAGGCATTATTTATGAAATCAAGCATAACAGAATTTTACCCCAAAATGCAGAACTAAATTTGCTTTTACAAAATAATTAGCTAGTTATTAGGAATGTACTGAATATTCAGTATATATATTCGATATTCGACCGTAATGCTGAATATGAAATTATTTGGCTGGATGAATCTAAAGATTGATTTTGAATTTTATACTATAAAATAAATAATGTAAAAAACTATCATCTATTCAGATACAGTCAACCGTCGAGCAAAAGGTGTGCTTATTTAGTATTTTAAGGACAAAAAAAAAATGTGAAAAGAGGAGGGGCATTTAACTGAGTAAAGGATTTTATGGTATTTTACGGTATATATAAAAAAGGTAAATACACTAAAACGTTATCTAAAACGTATTTGCATAATTAAATCTGCTATTTTGCCAATTATGGCCATTTCTACGATCTGAAGATTAATGTTTGAAATTATAAAATATTTTAATGTTCCCCTTTCATATGTAAATTTCATGTATCTTAAATTAAGTCTTAGAGCATAATAACTTTTATATTCTCTAAGAATTATCTGAGGATGATAATTTCGAATAAAGTTATCAGTTTTGGTTTTAGTAATTCACTATGCTGTAAGTATCAAAATGTAGCAATGAACCTAATTATGTATATACACTACAAAAGTTCTGCATAAAAGCGTGCTGTTTACCATTTAACTAAATTTTATGTTCAAAAGCCTTTTTTTTTTTGTAATTTTAAGATGTGCAAATTTTCATATATGCTTCAATTATTCTTTCTTGCAACTACTCGGTATTCGGTGCTCATCCAAGCACTCAGCAACTACTCGGTCAAAGTGCTATTTGGTGTAGCACTAATATCTAACAAAAGTTGTTTTTGTTAACAACAGTACTTAAATAAAGATTATATCTTTAAAATCGAGTTAACAAGGAGTGCACGTATTTTAGATAATGTTGCCATCTAGGACATTTTAGGAGATCAAACAAATATTATGTCCACCCCCGTTAAAAAAGGTGATACATGATACAAGTAAAAAAATAGTGAATTTGAGTTTATGTCATATGAAAAGCCCAGTGGCAGAAACGCCGCGACACGGCGACATAGTCGCGGACACAGAAAAACGGCTTGCAGACAGTTTTTGTCTGCACTAATAAAAAAAAATTGACCCTAACTTTCAGACACTCTTTGTCTGTACTTCTAAAAAAAAAATTTCCCACAACTTTAAGACAGTTTTTGTCTGCAGTCATAAAAAATTGTCTGCAATTTAGATATTTTTGCCCACGACAATGCGCTACTGATGTATGACGTCTTAGACGCTCTGTGGTAGGAACTCTAGAGCTCCCTATAGGTGCCTTGGTAGGAACACACAAAACAGTGCTTAACAAGGGCGACCTAGGAGCCTAGATCTCCCTTGATAGGCAGTGTTATGCATGTATTCTTTTTCTCCTGTTACCTGTTACTGAGATTCTACGGGAATGTAGGAAAGTGCTAATTTCATTTAAAACTGCTCCAAAACTTCTCCTCCACTTCAAAATTCACTTATAAAAATTTCTGTATCAAAACTAAAATTAATACTTTTATTGTTTATAATTATTTATATTGTGTTGTGTCAAACATTGCTATGAAATATTTAATTGAATGAGTTAAACTTATTATTTTATAATTGTTTATACTATATTATTTTGTAGTAAAATTGTATTGTGTATTGTTGCACGAGATCACCACTGTTGTTAACACCCCCCCCCCCCCCCCCTCCTCCCAGATTGCCGCTTTCAGCTTTCAGGCTTTTTGAGAACAGATTACGAAATTTTAAAAAAGTGTCGCAGACAGCTACAAAATTTTATGTCACTGGGATGAAAAGTGTCCCACCTAAGCTATATCATGCAGTTTATCCACCTGAGTGAGAGGCATTTTTGTTAGTTTTATTGTAAGCTAGTCAATGCTTTATTGTTATCTTTAAGTTGATTTTTCTCAAAGATTATTTTTTATTGCTGGGGTGCAACATGATGTTGTCATCTAAGAAAGTTTAAGTATTTATTGAGGAATCTAACAGTTAATAACTTTCTTTGCTGTGAGCTCAGCATCATGCCACTGTGTATTGTAATATTTTCTAGTAATTTTCTACATTTAAATCAATCACCATTTCTGAAAAGGAATTTTTTATGTTAATTTCTCATAATTAAAAAAGTAAAATATTACTAAATGTAAATGGTACTATTTAAATAGTTCGAAAAAAATTAGGAAGTTGACAGCTGATTGTCAGTAATTAGCTGGCCAAATATTCGGCATTCGGCCAAAATCATTAAATAAACAGATTAACCATGAAAAGTATCTAAAACTGATTATTTTCGTAGAGCTAAAGTTTTAATTAATACAGACATGGTACAATCTTACAGAAAAAAAGGCTGAACTTTTCCCGATCCCCCCCCCCCTCAAAAGTGGTATCAGGCAACTGACACAATATAAATTTTTCAATAATAAAAATAATGTTAAATTTGATTGCATACATGCACACACAATAAACAAAATCAGAACAATAAATATCATATTGAATATCATATTAATTATAATTAAAATAGTTGTAAGTGCTTAAAAAACAGACAAACTTATTACGTATACTTGAAAATAAGTTTATTCTGTAGAAGCATTGTTTGCTGGGGCAATTGATTAGCAGAATAATGTAGTTCTAGTTTATTAAGAAAATGCAGTTGAAGAGCTATTTCTTTTTCATTTTCTCAAAGTTTGAATTTGACATTTCTTGAAAGCCAATCACATAGACATTGCTAATAATATATTGCACAAATTCAGGCTGACCCCCCCCCCCCCCCCTACACATGTCCAAAAAGTTTTAATGCAGATTTGCATTGATCCCAAGAATAATAATTTTCAAGCTTAAAAAGGCTGAAAAGTAACATGTCTGTTAATATCTTTACTTTTTCTTTTCCTCTTGAATTTCATTCTGTACACCACTGAAAACAGAAAACTCTCTTGCGGTAAACATTGCAAAAAGAGCCATTCTGCCACTTTTTTCTTTTTAACTGTGGTATGCTCATGCATGCAAGAACATAGCAGCGCCGGATCTAGGGGGGGGGGCTAGGCTAAAAGTAGTGACATTCATAATTGAATATTACAATTGGAAATTTTTCATTGATATGGAATAACATCTTGAAAAATCTTAGCCCCCCCCCCCCAAAAAAAAAAAAAAAAAAAAAAAAAAAAAAAAGTTTTAGATCCGCCACTGGAACATAGTGCATGAATAAGTTGTCTGCATTTTCTTTTTTGTTTAGAAACAGAATTTACTATTAATTAAAGTGAATTAAATTACATTTAGTTTAAATTAATATTTTGTATTTTAGAAGATTAATTTCTCAAGTAAATGTTTGAATATTGAAGTGTGGAACTTTAAAACAGGCATATTCGAAAAATAGAGGTTACAAGTGATTTGTTTATACTTGAAGATATTTTTGTTTTAGCCAACAGATTAACAGACATTTATTTACTTTTCGGAAATATGAATAACTACATTTTAGAAAATAAAACTATAAAACACTTGCCTCTAAATCATAGTAATGGAAGTGTATATTTGTAATTTATTTTCCTTGTAGCTGCAAATCTTATGCATTTCATGAATTGCTAATAGAATAGGGATAATTTTGGATTTGGGTATGAATTATATTTCATGAAATAAAATGAAAACTAATAATTTCATATGCCTACAAGAATTCACATTTATATACATCATCATTACCTATAATTATATACTGAAAATATATTAGCAACATTGAAATTGAAATTGACACAAAAAATATTTTAGTTTTTGAAGATGGCAATTCAATCAAAACAAGTACTTAACAGTGCTGCTAATTAACATGCTGCTATATATTTTCCAAATTTAGGTATATACTGCACATTATATATGTTTACTTTAACATTTTATCGAATTGAAACATTTGGGGAGCAAATGTTCAAATCAAGTTTTTTCTTAAAAAAGAAAAAAAAAAAAAAGAGTTATTTTTTTAATTTATTAGTTTTTTTTTTTTTTTTTTTTTTTTTTTTTTGTCTGAAAAATTGTATCTAAAGGTGAAAACATGGTTTGAATGTTTGCTCCTCGTTTATGTTTTAATAGTTTTAAAGTAATTAATGATTTTAAAACCTGGGGTACTTTGGGTCAGGGTTGTTCGGTTTTTTCCATAGTGGAAAAAACCTGGTTAAAATCGCCCCGGACAAAATACCGTTTTGTCCACTATTAATTATTTGCGAGTCCTAAATTAAAAATTACCTTTATTCTTTCCATATATATAAAACAATTCTTTATCATTATGTGTATGTGAGAGCTTGTGAAATACGGTCGCCATTGGCGACCAATATTTTTTAAAACTAGTAATAATGTTTTCAACTTTAAGGATTCTTTTTTTTTTTAATATATATATTTTGGTGAAAGAATTGGTCCCGAAATCGGGCTCCAATTCTACTTTCACTGTTTTGCCCTCACCACTTTTTGAGACACTGTGTTGAATTAGGGAATTTACACATCTCCGTGCATGTTTCACAACTCTGTGTTAAATTATTGCACCGTTTTAGGGAATTGGTTTACACTGCTCCTGTCTGTGCATGCTATCGATCTGGTGCTGAATTTTTGTACCTGTGTAATGATGTACCATTGCCGATGGTGTATTAATTTAGTGAAAATAATAAAACCAGTTTCATGATGTTAAATTTAAACAAGTGTTTCCTGATGTAAAAAATAAATCATTCCAGCCTAATAAATAATTGATTTTTAGTTGGTATAATAATTGGTATATAGAATCTTAATTTCTATATTCCAGGGGTGCAGAAAATGTTCAGACCTCTGAAATTTCCCCAAAAATAACGCATCAACCTATTATTTGAAAGTTTTTTTTTTTTTTTTTTTTTTTTTTTTGGGGGGGGGGGAGGGGGTAACGGGTATTTAAAGGGAATACACTTGTAAAAGAAGAATACAGCTGTTAATTTGTAGTTTAATATTCGAAAATTTGTTTTTTCAGTAATTTTTTCTTACTTCCGTTTTTATTTTTATTTTATTCTAAGATAATAATTATTCAAAATTTCCCCAGACAGCCAGAATTTCCCCCGAACATCGTTCGCACGTTCCGACATATTCTGCACCCGTGCTATATTCAAGTAAATTTTGAAACGGAATAAAAAGAAAAAAAAAAGAAAGAAAGAAAAAGTTGGAGAATATTTTTTTATGGGCTACCATAATTTTTTGTTGGCGACCATATTTTTTAATAAATTCCTGAACCCTGTGCAGGGTTTAAACTGCCATAAGTTTTTTTTAGCATTTTGCTAAAACATGTTGGTCAGAATTTCACTAAAAAGCTAAAACTGGATAACTATATAAAATATGTCTATATAATAACTCAGATCTTTTTTTGTAATATTTGCAGGCAAAAACTACGAAAGAACTGAAATTTTTGGGAATCATTATTTGTATAGTAATTTGGATTTATTTTTAATGATTGAATTTAAATGCAAAAATATTTAAAAGTATGTCAGAATTTGCTTCATAGAAGCATTCTTAGCACTAGTATTTCACGATTATCTACCACTACACTTTATTTAATTTTTAAATTGCTTTTTCATTTTACATGTATGATATGAGTACCTCTTTTTCTATTGTTGAAATCAAAACATAGTTTTCCTGATTCATATTTTTAAAGTCACAAATATGGATGCTTGGTTAAAATCATCAATGAACAAAAGGAATAGAAAACAAAACTGAGGATAACAAAGCTAACAAGGAACACCGTGTCTGGCTGTGATTTTAATGAAACTTTAATTTCTGATAGAGGGCATGTACCAAATATTTTTTATCACAGAAATTTTTGCTATCATCCATGTTTTCTCTATTTATTGAATTTTTAAAATGTTAAAAACCACATCAGCCACATATCAACAGTAAGCTCCGCATTTGGGTGTGACTTAAAAATACTAAATGATTTTGCGCTTTCATGTTTAAGTTACAAATGAAAATTTATAGTAGTACTGAAAATTATTTCAACTGAATTATTCATTTGAGTATTCACTTGCTGTATAAATACAAATTTTTCGCATATTTTTGAGTAAAATTTGATAGCATATCAAATATGAAAGAAACGCCTCTCTCTCATTGAAATCCGAGCCGGACGCTTGGGTGATGTTCCTTGTAAGTAAAAGAAATCAATGGTATCCAAAGAATTAACTTTCGAAAAAGCTAAAATAGTGCTTGCCTATTTTCGCTAAAATGCTAAAGTAATTTTTTTGCCAGGTTAAACCTGTGTATGTAAATAAAATCAATTTAAATATTTCAAAATAGACATAAATGATTGAAATAGGCATGCAAAGTTAACAATATTTAATAAATAAATATATCTATTTCTAAGGGTGAATTGGGTGCAAAAGTATAGTTTATAGTTTCAATTTTAATTCCCCTCCTCCCCCCCCCACTGCTTTCAACTACATTATCATCTCCTCCCTCATAGTCGTAAACACCTTTAAAAAATTTGTTATTAAGCATGATGAAATGAATGATTCACATATATTTCATGGAATTTTTTACTTTCTGAAAATACATAGGTAAGGAAAGTATTGTAATTATAACAAAAATTTGACGTGAAGTTGGTGTATCTACATGTTTGAAGTTCCATGAGTTCATTTTTGCTATTTTACGATAATGTATGTACATATCTGAGTAGAGTGAACACAATATTGTCTAAATGCTTTGTTCAAATGAGCTAAAAGTTGGTGCATATGTTATAGGTTATCGTAGTACAAACTGTATACATCTTGGAGAATCTAGCACAATTTTATTTATTTATTTTAAACAGGACACAAAGATAAATTCTTTATCATTATAGTCTATGGGCTCAAATAATTTAAAGTGTGATAGCATCTGAATTCCTTATTCAATTCAGCTGAAACTTTTATATACATGTTATCAGTCACTGTTGAATGAATCGTATAGATATATTTTGCTGAATCTAGCATTTATAGTTTTTTTTACAGGGAAATAACGAAAAATTCTGTAATATTATGGCCTATAGTCTGAATTTATTTAAAATGTGATGGCGTCTGAAGCCTCATTTGATTGAGCTTTGAATTCATATACAAATTATAAGTATATGTCACACAAACTATATACATTTTGGTGAATCCAACACTATTAGTTCTTTTACAGATATACACAAAATAATTTGGATGCATTCCATTCCATTAAACAATATATTATTTGTGAGCAAATAATCAAATAATTTTCTCGATTGTTTATTTAATGACTTCTCTTACGTTATTTTATTTAAACAACAGTGAATTACTTTCATGTTCAGAAAGTCGACTGGAGTCACTCAACATTTTTATTATTTCTCTTTAAGTTTCTGCATATTTATCAAATTGATTATATATATATATATATATGTATATATATATACAGTCATACACATGTCACATTTATATTATTAAAGACATTACTTTTGTGAAAAATAAATAAATAACTTTTCTATGTGGAAGTAAAATTTAATTTTGTATTTTTTTCATCTGGAATTTCTATTACCAAGTAATAATTTTTTTTTTACAAAATTAAAATAAGAAATATATTCAGAAAATTCAAAGTCGTTAAATTAGTACCCATTTTCCAAAAATTGATTTTTTAAATTTTTAGTATTTCATTTTGTGGTTAAAAAAAGCAATTTGTGTGAAAATTTGCATTTTTGAACGAAAAAAATATATAAAAATTTTTAAAAATCAATTTCTTCGAAAATGAGTACCAATTTAATGGTTGTGAATTTTCTGAAAGTGAAAACGGAATTTAAAAACTACATTTGGTAATGAGTAATCTCTCTATATAAAAAAAAAAAATTACTGTCACTGGCATCAAATTTTTTTTGTCTGTGACAGCATCTTCTCGCGGAGGGCAGGGTCCTTCGCATCATGAGAGGTATCAATGTGTTCCGAATACTTCAAGGAAGACATTTCAGCTGCTTAGAAATTTCTATCATTTTAATTAAAGAAGTTATTAGCTATAAACGACAAATTTATGAAAGTACTCTATTTGCCACCTTGAAAAAAGTTCCTTCCAGTGACGTTGGTCTTCTGTCATGAAGTCATTTTACACGGGAAAAATAAAATACGATCCATGGTTGTAGGTAGGTAGGTTGGATTTAACATCGCCCAAGTACTGCGCTATGGGTAATTGGTGACTGTCTGGGAAGCACTTCTAGGGATGTTCCAGAGACATACACCAGAGACATCACAATTTTGATCCTCCATGGAGGAGATTCCCCAGACGTATATTTTTGATGGGAACATGGAGGACTTTGTGGCCACGACAGATTTTATGTGCACCAGACACCATTAGTGCACACGACGGTCTTTGACCGGCTCAAGTATCGAATCAGCAATCTTCCAATTATGAGCTCGGTGCTTTATGGACTGGCTATACCGCTGCTCGGAACCATGGTTGTAAAAAATAAATGTCAGTGTTGCTATTAATAACTTTTTTTCTCTACTTTTAGAAAGTAAATTTTCTTACATGGGAAAATTAAAATATCCATGGTTGTAGGTAGGTAGGTAGTTAGATAGGTTGGATATGACATTGGCCATTACTGCACTATGGATAATTGGCGACGATCTGGGGCACACCCCTAGGTATGTTTCGGAGACATGCCATCACATTTTTGATCCTACACGGAAGAGATGACTCCCCCGCTTCGGTGACCCAAAAAGGTATAGTTTTGATGGAAATATGGAGGATATTGTCGCCACAACAGATTTTACGTGCACCAGCCACCATTAGTGTACACAACGGTCTTTGGCCAGCTCGAGTACCGAACCCGCAATCTTCCAATTACGAGGTCGGCGTGCTATCGACTGGGGTGCCGCGGTCCTGATCTATAGTTAAAAAACAAAGGTGATATACTAAAGCTATAATAGAAAATAGTCTGGATATTACGGATTTCTTTCTATTAAAAAAAAAAAAAAAAAAAAAAAAACTGATTTTAAGCATGATTTTTATAAAAATAAAATAATGTGCTATTAAATATTACATATTTCAATTTGACATTGAATATGGGGATTTATATAATAATTTTCTGCTTTTGTCTTGTGTTATGCACTATTAACATTCCTATTCAGTGAAAGGAAAGCAGCGGATAGGCGGGCAGAGCTCTGCATGTGTTAACAAGTAAAGTGAGTCGGGGGAAGGCGAAGCCTCCCTCAGGGGTTGGTGAGCGGAGCTAACAGGGGGCAGAGCCCCCTAGTTATGAAAATAGATCTTCCCATAAGATAGGCCATAGCTGTTGCCAAGATTAGGTATTGTCCTCTCTTAAGAATAACTTCTTCACATTCTACATCATTATCACTTAAATTAGCATCAGACAATTTGTTTTTAATTAGTTAATAGATTGTGAATAACTCCAAAGTCATGATATAATATCAAAGTTCACATACTCATCAAAATTTATATTTAGAATGGTAAAATAATGACCAGTCAAGAAATTTTGTGAATTTTAGAAAAGTGGAAAAGACATAACTAATATTGTGTGACTTATAAACAAAGAAATTTTTCATTCAAATGAATAGGAATGAATCAGGACTTCACTAAAAGGTCGTATAAATGTAAAAGATGTATAAATTGGGTTTTTTTGTAATGGAAATTTTGTGATTACGATAACTTGACATAATACTCAAAATTGAATTGAACCAAAGTTATACAGCAAACTTATCGTACAAATATCTTAGATGAGTTCGTTAACTAAGTTGCTCTGCAGTTTGTTTTCAATTGGCAGCTACATGAAAATTTCAAATCCACATTTTGAATTTTGATGTTTACATTGACCACATAAAGGTCTCTACCAAGTATTTATTAATGAATTTTATCTGCCATTTTTAACAAAATGACCGATATCTTTAGTACGGCCATTTCAAATCAGGATACCACTTGTAAATTTATCATCAGAATACCTTTTGAAATACTGAATCAGTTCAAGTTGGACATTGAACTTATCACACCAATATCTTGGATGAATTTTGTACCAATATTTAGTTTCCAAGTTGCAGCCGCTTGAAATCAGGCTGCTACTTGAAAATGCGACACCATAGT
Organism: Salticus scenicus; assembly: GCA_963930645.1. Lineage (NCBI taxonomy): Eukaryota > Metazoa > Arthropoda > Arachnida > Araneae > Salticidae > Salticus > Salticus scenicus. The sequence continues at coordinate 138,732 of CAWVNO010002559.1, read as the reverse complement.
AACTTTTAGAATACTAAACTGGTTCAAATCAAAGTTGGGAAGTGAACTTACATGCAATTCAAATATCTTGGATAAGTTTGCTAGGCAACTTGCTCCACCATTTTGTTTCCAAGTGGCGGCCACTTAATTTTTTTTTATTACAATAACTTTTGTAATACTGAATCAGTTCGAATCACGTTTGCACAGTTGACATATCATTCAAGTACCTTTGATAAGTTCACTGGGCATCTCAGTCACTCTGTCCTTTTGTTTCAAAATGGTGGCCACTTGAAAATTATCACAATAACCCTTGAACCGATTTGCTTAAAACTCCATATATACATAGCCCTCATTAATAAATCCATCAAATTCATTAATAAAATGTAGCTGCCATTTTGAAAAAATGGTGGCAACTTCTTAAGAAAAGATAAATCAACCTAACCTTCCTATGAGCCGGAAGGACTTGTTTTAATTTTTTGATCAATAACCTCTAAAAAGTAATGATATCAGTACAAAAACCCTTAACGGGTTAAAAGTTTGTAACGCAGCTACTTTATCGCTATACAATTTTGAAATATGGGTCTTAAAAATAATGATATAAATTTTAAGTGACGCTTTACTATTAGTTAAAATATACGTAGATTTTCTTATTTGATCATTTGCTTTTTTCTTTTATTTATATTTACAATGCAAACATAATATTTTTAACTTCAAGATAAGACAAATATATTAAATATACTCACTGATACTTTTTCATTTGCACTTCAATTTCAAAATAACAGTTTTAAAAGGAATGATATAAAAATTCCAGTGACTCCTCGGTGTCATTTTAAAAGATTTGTTTTTAGATTCCATTAAAATTACCTTTGTTTTGTCTATTAAAGTATATTTACACATTGAAACAGTGCTTTTAATTTTCAAATATACTGTCAAATAATCACACTTTCACTGAGTTTGCATTATAAATTGATTTGTCTTTTGCGTCACGCTATCCAAAACTGTGAATAAAATTTACGTAAATGTTACTTTGTATCATAGTATCCAACTAAGTGAAAATTTGTGCAAAGAGATAGTGTGATGCAAAGAATACATTTGCACAAATTTTGTTTGCAGTTTTGGATAGCGTGACGCAAAAGACAAATCAATTTATTGAAATAAATAATTTCAATTTATAATGCAAACTCAGTGAAAGTGTGATTATTTGACAGTATATTTGAAAATTAAAAGCACTGTTTCAATGTGTAAATATACTTTAATAGACAAAACAAAGGTAATTTTAATGGAATCTAAAAACAAATCTTTTAAAATGACACCGAGGAGTCACTGGAATTTTTATATCATTCCTTTTAAAACTGTTATTTTGAAATTGAAGTGCAAATGAAAAAGTATCAGTGAGTATATTTAATATATTTGTCTTATCTTGAAGTTAAAAATATTATGTTTGTATTGTAAATATAAATAAAAGAAAAAAGCAAATGATCAAATAACAAAATCTACGTATATTTTAACTAATAGTAAAGCGTCACTTAAAATTTATATCATTATTTTTAAGACCCATATTTCAAAATTGTATAGCGATAAAGTAGCTGCGTCACAAACTTTTAACCCGTTAAAGGTTTTTGTACTGATATATATACACACACACATACATACCGTAAATATAGCAAAAAAAAAAAAAAAAAAAAAACGAATCCAGGGCACCTCAAAACGTACAGCTATAGAAACACCAAATTCTCAAAATCGAAATTTTGTCATGATTACAATACTTTCCTACCCCCCGCTAGAAAAAGATAGGTACAAAGGGTGATTTTTCATAAAACAACATTATCCAAATTGTGCTTATCATTTATTTTTATCATAAAATAACACCATTCCCGGACTAATTTTTGTTTTAAGACTAATTTAGAAAAATTTTAAGACTAAAATTTTTCTAATTTAAGACTACACTTCGTGACAAAATGTTAGGAACAAATGTTTTTTTTTTTTTTTTTTAAATTTTTGAATATGATTATTTTGAATGAATATTTTGAATATGATTCAAATATTTAATATGTTTTTGATATGATAATATTTTGATATGATAATAAATGATCAGCACAATTTAGATAATGCTATTTTATTAAAAAAAAAAAAAAAAAAAAAAAAACTTTGTTCCTATCTTTTTGTCGCGGAGTGTAGTCTTAAATTAGAAAAATTTTAGTCTTAAAACTTTTCTAAATTAGTCTTAAAACAAAAATTAGTCCGGGATAGTGTTATTTTATGATAATAATAAATGATAAGCACAATTTAGATAATGTTATTTTATGAAAAATCAAAGAAAAACCCCTTTGTACCTATCTTTTTGTCGCGGGGTGTAACATATGTATATTCTAAAAGTAAACATGAAAGATCAAAGTGTGAACAAAAAAATAAAGCCAAAAAAAAAAAAAAAAAAAACTGACACAATAAAATTCATTTATGGCAGTTCATGGCAGCTCCAAAAAGCTTCTTTACGACCTATACACAATGTATGTATTCTTATTTTTATTTAGTTACTTATTTATTTATTCAAAGGAACTCTGAATGTTGCATGAAATGCAAACACAATGTTTTGCTATATATTTATAACAATATATCTATTATTCTTTTCAAACATAAAATACAGGTACGGTAGACGAAGCATGTTTGCAACAATTTGTTTTCTAGTCGAGAATATATTTCATGGAATCTCCATGAAATGTAGGAAGCTGGAAAAGAAGTTAAATTGAATATTTCTTTACCATTTCAAAACGAATTGGATTTTTGAGGGCTTCAGACACTTCAATGAACAATAGTTTTATTCTCATTTTAAACAATATGAAAAAGAAAATAATTGAAAGAAAACAATTAATCTAGCACACAATGTATTCAAGAACTTGAATTGTTAATTTCATTTTCGTGGTAATAAAGTTCTATTTATTTATTAATAATACTCTTAAGAATAAGTTATTGTAATTATTATTTGCATAGATTTAAGGATATATGGTGAAAAAATTCATTTAGATTATTTCTAAATATCATTTTTGGGAGAGATTTTTTTTTTTTTTCTTTTTTTTTTTTTTTTTTTTTTTCATTAAATATCTTAGATATTCCAATGGGTATTTAGATCGCAGATTGAAATAAACCATTCAGTAAAATAATAAATAAATAAATAAAAGAATCAACCCCCCCCCCCCCCAAAAAAAAAAAAAAAAAAAAAAAAAAAACAATGGATCTTAAGTTTTTGGGTTGAAATAAACCATTCAGTAAAATAACAAATAAATAAAATAGTGAAACCGGAAAAAATTATCATGTAGGATATGTTGGTATTATTTAAAATTAATAGAAGTTATTGGTAATAAAATTTATTTGTTACTGCAAAATATAAAGATCCAAGATTCAACATTTACATTTATAGTTATTGTTATGTAATTACTATATAGGGCGTATGCAATTTATAGACACTATACAGAGCTTCATAAACTGTAAAGAAAAGAAATGACGATGAAAACAAATAACTTATACTCGTATCAGTGTTAGTGCAGGATTAAAGCCAATTGTCAATGCATAGCGCCCAGGCTTGGGTAGGAGGCTCTTCGTAAGGACTTTTGAAGAGATCCTAGGCTGTCGTCACGTAAGTTTCGGAGAAAACTATGGAAACTCCGAATGGAGATGCCGACGAGTGTGACTTGTGCTCGAACATGGTACATCCCGTCTACCAGCTTAGACGGGTGACGACCAACTGCACTGGCTTATTTCCCCCCCCCCCACTTTTAAAAAAGTATTAACTGCACTCGGACATGCAAATGCCTCTTGCTACCTGAACCCCCGTTATGAATTTAGATCCTCCCACTGAAAGTAATGAAATAGAAAACGAAAGATGTAATGGGAAACATAAAAAAAAAAAAAAAAAAAAAAACATCACTGGACACCCGTACCTCACTGTGCATGAATCTGAGAACGCCCGCAACTCGGTTCTGCGGCAATCACTACCACGCACGTAAAAAAAAAAAAAAAAAAAAAAAAAAAAAAAAAACACTGGGCACTTACCTCGCTGTGCATGAATCTGAAAACTCACGTAACTCGGTTCAATGACAAATAAAATTATAAACTTCCAGCTAGGGCAGTTAGTATAATTCCATCAACAAACTTTTGGATTCTTCCTGTTCAGAGCGAAGGGGTGGTAAGATAGAAACTTGCAAGAGAGTAAGTAAAAGGGGGCTAAGACTAGCGAGTGCAGTTGGTATATTTCGAGTGCATTTGGATAACACCCGCTTAGACAGGAGAACCTCTCACCATCTGGTAAAACTAAAACACATTAAAATTGCTGTACTAGAAAGGAATGCAAAAAGCAGAATGTTATTTATTGGGCACATACAGAATAGTGGGAAAGCAAGTGATTAATTTTTTAAGAAATTTGGAGGCATAAATCCTCAGAAATCAATACTCAGAGCAGCCGATTGTGGTAGTAATAACATCACTTATGCACCTAGCAATGGAGTCAAACAGAGATTGTTTTGGCATGTACGGTTACAGCGCTAACGGCCGTATTCACCATTAACTCCAACTCCCGGTTCAACGTAAAAACTTAAAAAGCGTCTAAAGACAGGGTGCAGCTTTTCAATAAATTTGGCACTCTGTTTCTGCCATTTAGCGTCGAAGATTTCGTACAATCTTTGATTGGTTATTTTCAGCTAAAATATCTGAAGATAACAATGCCGCTAGATGGCAGAAGTAACTCATCAAATTTTTCTGAACAGTTGCACTCTGACTTTATACGCTTTTCAAGTTTTCGTGCTCAACCGGGAGTTGATGTTATCGGTGAATACAGCCGTAAGTGTAGCTACAACAAAATGCCACAGTTCATCGACTGTAGTAGCTAGAAAGTGGTGGCCTGCCATTCGCTCGGCTACCATTGACTAGACGTTTTCACGGGGTGGAAGATCAGAAGAACGTGCTGGCCAGAGCAACAGTCAAACATGTTCTGTATCAAGGAAGGTCTGGATGACATAGGCAACGTGCGACAATGCATTGCCCTGCTGAAACGCAGTGTTACGGAGGCTTCGAAGATAGGGCAGAATCACGGTCCATAATACATCAGAAATTTAACGGCCGCTGTTCAGTTTGCCAGCAATGAGATAAAAAAGTGTCTGACACATACTCAATGGCACACTATACCATCATTCCAGGTGATGACCATGGATTCGACTACACTTAAACCTTCATCTCGGATAGGAAAGCTTCCAGTGGTGTGATCGATGGCGAATCTAGACGCAGGAATGTGTGCCATCGTCTTTACAAATGAATCATAGCTTTCTTTACAGCTTCAAGATGATCACATCCGTATTTAGCGACATCGTGAAGAAAGCACATTGCTTGCTTTCATTTGACATCGTCATCATCATTAACACAAAAATCAAGTTTTTAGCGGTTGATAGGTGTGTATGTCTCGCTATAGGCTTGTATTCCAGTGGGACCTTATTTATACTGAGGTTCATTTTCACGAGCAGCTGGTAAAGTAATTGGTTTAGTAGATAGTACACTCGGTATCGGATCACCGTAAAAGTAATTGGTTGTCGTTATATTGGCATGGTACATGTCTTTCGGTGGACGTGATGCGTACAGTATTGGTGTAGTTACTTCTAACACTTCATCTCTGGCAAGTCTCTCGATATACGTTTTTCATTGTTTTCTCCAAAATACAAATAAATACGAGCTAGGACCCTTTCAAAAGGGGCTTATAGAGGAGTTTTCACAAACGCCTAGTATTAGAACCCAGTCAATTGACTTTAAGGCAGCACATCAGAATTTTGTATCTATATTTTTTTAATTCCACTTTCTGAACATGTCGTCTTTTACCTTAATAGGCATTAAAATAAATAAATATTTCTTCTCGAGATAGAAAACAAGACTCCTAAGTTTATTTAATGAAATAAAATGTTAAAATTCATTAAAAAAAAAAAAAAAAAAGAAGGGGACTCACTAACTTAAAAGGCGACATGTTCTAAGAGAGTAAATAAAAAATTGAATTAAAAAACGGTGTTTTCCCACTTGCGCGATTCCCATTTGTGCGAATAAAGTAGAAATACAAGAATTGTACGAGTTACATGCGTTCTCAGATTCATACACAGCGAAGTAGTGGTGTCCAGTGATTTTTTTTCTTCTTTGTTTTCATGTGAAGCGTACATACGTGCGTGATACTGATTGCTGCGAAAACGAGTTACCAGCGTTTTCAGATTCATGCACAGTGTGGTGATGATTTCAGTGATTTCAGTGATGAGTCCAGTGATTTTTTTTTTACGTGCGTGGTAGGGATTGCCGCGGAGCCGAGTTACGAGCGTTTTCAGATTCATGCACAGCAAGGTAGTGGTGTCCAGTGCCGTTTTTTTTTGGGGGGGGGAGGAGGGGGGTGCGTGGTAGTGATTGCCCCGAAATCGAGTTACGTGCGTTTTCAGAATCATGCACAGCATGGTAGGGGTATCCAGTAATTTTTTTTTTCTTTTAACGTGCGTGATAGTGATTGCCACGGAAGCGAGTTATGGACGTTCTCAGATTCATGCACAGCAAAATAGGGGTGTCCAGTGATTTTTTTTTTTTCTTTACGCACGTGGTAGTGATTGCTACGGAACCGAGTTACGGGCGTTCTCAGCTTCATGCACAGCGAGGTAGGGGTGTCCAGTGATGATTTTTGTTTTTTACGTCCGTGGTAGGGATTGCCGCAGAACCGAGTTACGGGTGTTCTCAGATTATCAATTCAAAAATGAAGAAATTACCTGCATGCCCGGTCCTGCAATTTCTGGTCGCGCAAATGGGAATCGCGCAAGTGGGAATACTTTTTTTAAAAATGCCTTTTTTAAGGAGATATATGTTTATTGTTGCTTCGAATTATAAGAATAAGATAATATGGGATGAGAGAAAAGGTGAATTTGATTGATGTGTAACCTTAATCCATAAATTCCATAAACCGCCACACTAATAAACTGAAACTCCTTTATTTTAAAATTACTTTAACAACCATTAAATGATTTTTTTTTTTTTTTTTTTTTTTTTTTTTTAAAGACAGCAATTAACATTATAATTAGTTGAAATGTAAAATGTTTACATTTCACTCGTTATCTCTCATTATATAGAATCTGTTATTCTATGAAATTCACCCATTCACACATCAATGAAAACATGTCTTTAACCATAGACAATCCCTTATAATTTTAATGACTTTCTGAATGAAGTTTTTATGTAGTACAATCTTTTGTTGACTTTCAGAGTTTGGTAACAATGGAACAACCAAAGTAATTCCAATTATCGTGGACTTCCATTTACTACCTAAATTAGAATATGAATTGAATATACTTCATGAAAGAAAAAAAGAAAAAGGCATTTTAAATATTTCTTTAATGAGCATTGTAAGTAAAATAAATCAGTTTTACGGCTTTAGAGGTAGTTTTTATTCCCAACTTAAATGTTCTTTTCTTCTCGCGTTAAAATTACTTTTACTGGGTTAATTTACATAATAGCATGACTTAAAAATGTAGAAATTAACAGTCTAGAGGACAATAATGATAAGATTATTATTTTTCTACAATAATTTTACGAATTTGTAAATAATAGTAGTACTTTTTATGTAATTATCTAATGAATTTAGGTTATAAAATGTTAGGGCAGATAATGGAATTTCCCACTTACTACTGCCCACTTACTACTCATGATGGATGTCTTTCAAAAGAGCTCGCCAATACCTTTAAAATGAATGGTTGAACCATCGATCTGCAAAAATTTGAAATAAAATTATCGATTTTTTTTTTTTTTTTTTTTTTTTTTCCCGAGAATAAAATGAACTTTATATGTAATATCGAGAATAAAATGAACTTTTTTTTTTTTTTTTTTTTTTGGATATTTAGTGTTCCTTTTCTTCTATAAATCTAGCAAATACTCTAAAATAAATATAAACAAAGGAAGAATTAATTTATTATCTTTTGTGTACTATAACAATATAATACCACTCCTAAACAAATGGAGTACTTACCAGAATTACTGTCAGCTAATTTAATTGAAAGCGAATTAATATTTAAAATGTCTATTAATAACATTTAGCTCAAAGCAATCATTACACAAGCGGGAATTGATATTGCCTTCAAATAGCAGTACATTGATGTATTTACCGAATGCATAAATTAGCAGGATTTCTGCGAATAAACCAGATGGTTCAGTTTTAAGTTGAATTTCATTTGTTATACAAAAGTGACTAATGATTTCAGTAAAGCAATTATACATCATACAAAAGGATTAGCTCCCATTTTGCCTATTGTTACGGTTGAAAACATTTCCTAATAGCGCAAACTAATTAGTTTAAAATTACAAATTAGAATTAGATGTTCAATTGTTGGAAGATTTTCATTTCAAAAGTTCATCGATTATAATTACGTTAAGACAGTGTAGGGAATAAGTTATGACTTGTACATTCTTAAATTTGAAAACAAAGTTAAAACAAATGGGCTCTTCCCACCGACGTCTGCTCAATCACGTGATAGAGGAAAACGAATAATCGAATTCAATTAAATATTGTTCTTAAGAACAAAAATCTTAACATTTAATATAAAATAAAATAAAAGTAATATTGTGCATTTGTAAACAGTAGAATAATTTTATTTGTAGATTTAATAATTTTTTAAAAACACTTTATGTGTTTATTTATTTTGAACTGTAAGAATCGATTTTTGTAACTGTTACATTAACTGATCTAGCAATAAATAATGGCTTGTTCTTGTGGAATGTTTATGGATTAATTTGAAATTTTAAAATTTTTTCATTTAATTGAATTGCATAAAGGTGTTACAACACGTTAATTAACTTAGTTACTGGTCTAAATGGATTTACGCAGTACGATATTGCACTGTCACTGATTTAAGTACCAAAAATCAGAGTATTTAACATGTTCTTCATGAACATCAATAACAAATATAAACTAAATTATGATTGTAAATGTATACAGAAAACAAAAGATGATGAATAATGATATAAAATGGATTAAAGATGATGTTGTATAAAAAGTAACACAGATTAAATACGATTGATCAAAAATAAGAATAGAAAATATGTTATTTCAGCAATCGCTATAGATAAACAAGACTTCGTCTGATATTTGTTTTTCCTCTATCACGTGACCTCTGACGTCAGGTGGGAAGAGCCCATTACAATATGGATTTTATAAATATTTGAATTGAGGAACTACAATAGAATATCGTAAAACTTTAATTATTATAAAGAAACAATTGAGATAAATAGATAAGGATGATGAATTGATTAACGTCCCACACAGTAAGTGAGTGGACTATATGTGGATAAAACTTATTACGCAGATGAGAATAATCGTTCATTTGCTGACAAATTTTTATTTCAAACCCTCATCGATTATAGTTACATTGGAACAGAATATGCAGAAGGACTAAATTGTGCTTTGTACAGTCTTAAATTTGAAAACAAAATAAAAACAAGTATGTTGTGGTCACCGCAAGACATTTTTCTATATTTTCCCGTACAAATTCACTCAATAACAATAATAATAATAAAAAAAAAAAAAAAAGTTTTTTTTTGTTAAAAGTAAAGAAAAATCGATAACTTTGTTTTAAATTATGACAGATTTATAGGTCAACCATTCATTTTAAAGGTACTGACGAGACCTTTCGAAAGATGCCCATCTTGAAACTTTACCTCCCAGGTGGGGGACTGATGCCCCACATGCACAAAATTTTTTTCCTAGTTAACTATTACTATTATCAACGAGACCTTTCGAAAGATACCCATCTTGAAAATTTACTACCGAGGGGGGGAAGCGATGCCCCCAGATGCACAGAGTTTTTTTCCTAGTTAACTACTACTGTTATCAATAATTCATATTAATTTTACAATCACAAGTTTAAAATAACTCTCATTATGCACATTTATACGAAATTTTGTCATATACTGCATGTTAAAAGTTTACAAAAAATGAAATCACAGTGCCACCTGTTGAGCGATTGATCCCCAAATCTAATCAGCACCAGTATATGTCAGGGTGCAACTAAATGCCAAGTTTGATTAAATTTCATTCATTGGTTCGTGAGATACAACGTCCACAAAAATCGTGATACACACAGACAGACATTTTCTAAAAACTATCAATTCGTGTTCAGGACATCCCAAAACGTGTAAATCCATCAAAAAACGGAGGCCGAAAATTTTCACGAATCCAATACTTTCTCCATATTACATATAGAAGAAAGTAACAAATTATAGTATGTGTTTTATAAATATTCCTATAGGGGAGATTTACAACGGAATATCGTAAAGCCTTAACGGCCCTCTTCACTTACCGTCGCCGGAAGCCCGAGTCAATGTTATTCTATGGGGAAATTTTCTTTGCAAATAACTTATTAAATAATACATATTTTTAAATTCTGTTTTCACATTCAGAAAATTCCCAACTGTTAAATTGACGGACCTTTTCTAAAAATGTATTTTTATAATTTTTAATATTTTATTTTGAAATTGCAAACTGAAAAAATTTCACACATTGAAAATTCGTATTTTGCAGCTACAAAATAAAATATAAAAAATTAAAAAAATAATTTTTTTTTAAAAGGTCCGTCAATTTAACAGCTGGGAATTTTCAGAATGTGAAAACAGAATTTAAAAATATGTATTAGTTAATAAATTATTTGTAAAGAAAAATTTCCCATAGAATAACATTAGCTTCGGCTTCCGGCGGCGGTGAGTGAAGCGGGCCCTTAATTATTGTAAAGAAACAATCCAGATATATGGATAATGTTGATGGATTAATTAATGTTCCACATAGTAATCGAGTGGACTATATGTGGATAAAGTTTATTACAGATAAGAGTTCATTTGCTAGCGGATATTCATTTCAAACGCTTATCCATTATAATTACGTTAAAATAGTTTTAATATACAGGGGGACTAGGTTATGCTCTGTACACTCTTAAATTTGAAAACAAAATGAAAGCAAATTACACTAAAAGTTTATAATTATTTCAAGGTGGTAACTACAACGAAATATTATAAAGCGTTAATTATTATAAAGAAACAATCGAGATATGTGGATGAGGATGATGGATTGATTAAACTTCCAATAGAGTAACAGAATGGACTACATGTGAATTAAACTTATTTTGCTTATGAGTTGATCCTAATGTAGATAACTTTGTAAATTATAGCTATTAATGTTTTTTTAGTTCCAGGAAGACATAGATTGAATTAATACGCAAAATTTCTTTAACTCTCTCATATGAAGAGTTATGATAAGGGGGCATACATTAATTACGTGAGGTGTTCAGGGATGGGGGGGGGGAGGGGGTCAAGCCGAATCTCACACAATCTAACGTGGGGGAGAAGGGGGGGGGGGTCTCGGCAAATATCACGTAATATTTTTCCCGCAAAAAAACCAGTGTAAAATTGCGAGAAAATTGAATTAAATTCAAGTAAAATATATGGCAAAATTTGACAAGATAATATTTATCGTGGCTATCCGAACGCCACGAAGCAGCACAGTCGCCTTTCGATTGTTTTACGCTTCACCGGCGCTCCACACGCTCCACACGCTCGACTCGACGAAAATAATAATGCAAATTGTGTTTTTTGATATAAATCCAACGCATTTACAGTAAAAGTACGAATTTTGAAAAATTCACGTGAGATTTGGTTAAGGGGTCAAGCCAAATCTCACGAAATCTCATCGGGGGAGGGGGGTAAAAAAATCGTCAAAACCACCTCACGTAATTAATGGACGCCCTCTAACGTACTAAAACCCTTTAACCGTTACAAACGGCTTTTTACGTCACCCAATAGTTAATATAAAAAGCTAAAGTGACAAATTATCGAAAAATGTGAAATTTTTTTCTAGGAAATAAGATTACAGAATATTCATAGATTAAAAAAATTAATTTTCTTTTATTCCTACTTCACTTCGTACTGATCTTGTAAGTAATTAAACAAATACGCTAAAAAACTACTAAACGGCTAAAGGGTTTTAATTCTTACTGAAAATAAATAATAATAATTGAGGTATCTGATACTCGTACATTAATTTTTTGTTATTTTTTTAAATATCAAATTTATTACTTTCTTCTATATTCAATAGAAGAAAGTATTGGATTCGTAAAAATTTTCGACCTTGGGTTTTTGATGGATTTACACGTTTTCAGAGCTGTAGAACACGATTTGACCCTTTTTAGAAAATGTCTGTCTGTCTGTGTGTGTGTGACAAAATTTTGTGGCAACTGTATCTCAGGAACTTCTTCACAGAATTTCATACTAATTGGTATGTGGTTGCAACTTGACATAAATTAGTGCCTATCAACTTTTGGTAAAAATTGTCTTACAGGTTGTGTTGCCATCCCGCTTTTTCTAAATTTTTAACATGGTGATATAGGGCAAAATTTTGTATAAATGTGCATAAAGAGAATTATTTTTTAATAATCATTATGAAATTTACAAGAATTATTAATGATAGAGATAGTCAACTGGGAAATTTTTTTTGTATGTGTACGAGCCTCGCCCTCCCCCCCCCCCCCCGGGGGAGGTCCCCCCTCGAGGGAACTAAATTTTCATGATGGGTATCTTTCAAAAGAGCTCGCCAATACCTTTAAAACGAATGGTTGTACCATCGATCTGCGATAATTTAAAATAAAGTTATCGATTTTTTTTTTTTTAATGTAATATTGACAATAAAATTGGCTCCTTTTTATTTTTTGATATTTAGTGTTATACTACTTCTCTAATATGGAAATCGTCTGCATTATCATGGAAGATAATTTTTTTAAATAATAATTTTAATAAATTATTTTTACTGAGGGAATTTGTATAGAAAAATATAGAAGAAAGTCATGTGATGGCCACAACATACTAGTTTTATGTTAACTTTAATTATCATTTGGTGAAAATAAAATAAATATTTTACCTAACAATATTTTAATGATTAGTTTTAATATAATTTTACCTTTATAAAATTGTATTTCATACGATATGCATGTTTTTTTTTTTCTTTTTTGGGAACGTTAATAGATTTTATATGAAAAGTTATTCCAAATATTCAAATTCAACTATTTAAAATAATTACTTCAAAAAATGTTTGGAATTCTGTCATAATAACTCAAGCACCTTTTTTATTTCTTCTCTCGTAAATTAAACATTCTAAACGATATATACATTTATATTCATACAAGAAAAATTTTCTTTTCCTCGCGATAAAATTTTATTGCTTCCAAAAATTAATTTTTTGCACATTTTGTTAAAAAAAAAAAAAAAAAAAAAAAAAAATCCTAAAAATATTTTTAAACAGTAGTATGTTGTGGCTATCTTAAAACTTTCTTCATTTTCCTATATTAAATCATGTAGCACAAATTATTCATTAATTTAATTTCAAATTTTTGCAGATTTATTGTTCAACCATTCGTTTTAAATATATTGACGAGTTCTTTTAAAATATACTTATTATGAGAATTTGCATTTCCAGGGTGCAGGGAGGGGGGGGGGGGACAATGCTCCTGCATGTACAGTATATTTCGTTTTCTTATATATATATATATATATATACATACATACACACACACACACACACACACACACACACATATACTTACATATCTATTCCAAGAATTTTGGGAAACAAACCAAAGTTAATGATGTTATTTCTAGAGTCAAGAAGTTAAAATGGAGCTCAGCTGGGTACCTTGCCAGAATAAATGATGATAGATGGACCACCAGAGTCCTACTTTGGATACCAAGAGATAAGAAAAGACCGAGGTAGAGACCACTGTGTTGTTGGGGAGATGAAATTGTGAAGTTTGGAATTGAAGAATAAGGAAGAATTGCAGAAATCAGGGCAGTTTGGAATCACCTAGGAGAGGACTTCATACTGCAGTGGATTGATAAAGACTGAAATTGATGATGATGATGATGACATATATATTTAATTTTACAGTGACTGGTTAAAAATAAATTTCACTGTGCGCATTTGTACAAATCTTGCTTTACATTGCCATATTAAAAATTATGAAAGACTGTGTAGCAACGCCACCTGTGAGCAAATTTACACATATAATAACCTTTATTATAGTTTATAAGCACTAATGAATGTGAAATAGCAACTACATATGAATTAATATGAAAATCTGTGCATTAGTTTTCGAGATAATGTTAGCAGAAATTTTTCTTCAGACAGATGGACATTCCCTAAAGCAGTTAAATCGTGTTTTGGAACTCTCAAATCATGTAAATCCATCAAAAATCGATTTTTTTTTTCTTTTTGTTTGAATGTAATACTTTCTTCTATATTAAATATAAAACAAAGTAATAAAAGAAAGTAGCAGTAAAATTCAATATTTCTTTAGAGAGATAACATACTTTTCTAGATTTTTTTTTTTTTTTTTTTTTTTTTAATGCTATTAATTCCTGTTTTACTTTGACTGTTTTACTTTTAAATTCTTGTTTTACTTACTTTTTTTTTTTTCTTTATTCAACAGTCACTAATAATTTTGAGAAGCGATATTTGATATAAATAATAGACAATTAATCTTGAAAGTTATGAGGCAACTGTTACGATTAAAATGTAGTGGTGGATATTGAATAAGTCCTCAAATCTGGCAACACTGCACTTTGAAGAAATATGCTAATTACACAGGTCGACATGTAAAATTTTGATTTTATAATTTTGACTGATCTTTATGTTTTTTGGTGCGCTGAAACCGAAAATGGAGCCAGTTTTTCTGTATCACGTATAGATTTTTGTTAATACAGGGTGCCTGCCTATACAATTTCTTCCATTACTCTTCCACCAATATAATTATATGGTAAGTTTTATAGTATGTTTCCATGATTAATTAATCATAGATACCTACTGTTGTAATTGTGAAGCACTAGTGCGACCATACCAACCAACCAATTTTTATGATCGTATACATAAGAAATTGTGTCGGTAAACACCCTGTATTGACAAAAATCTACACGTGTTAGAGAAAAATGGGCTGCATTTTCGGTTTCAGCATATCAAAAAATATAAAAATCAGCTGAAATCAACGAATCAAATTTTGTCAACTTCATTTTTGTAGGACTGTGTTATTTTGTAAATTTAAAATGAAATGCATTGTCTAAAGTTTACTATTTCTGAGCAAGAAAAAATAAATACTCAAACTCGTAGGAACAATAAAATTTAAAAGTGTATTGAATCATTGCATGCATCGTGAAATAAAGGACTTTAATGAACCGGACTGCATTTTTTGGAATGCTTGTATTTATACCTGGTAAAGAAAAAAAAAAAAAAAAAAAATGCTGTACTTATGAATATTGCTATATTGAAATACTCTTCTAAACATCCTTTATTTTAATGTAGAATATTCTTTCTAAAAGTATAATATATAGAAAATTTAAAAATCAGAAATATAAATACTTAAAATAATCTTGATCGTAAACTACATTAGTATTTTAAAGAATACTTCATTATAATGTTATGAATTTGTAAACATTACTGATATTCACCCTAGATAATCTTTTTCTGTTATGATTCCCACGGAGGATATAGAGAGTTCCAACGTGTTTACACTGGAACTTAATCTGTACATTGAAATTAGACTATCTGCCTTCTGCAATGGGCTAGAATTTCACAAATTTTCATAGGCGATTACCAATTTTAGAAATTGTTTTTCGCAATTCTATGACTGATATATAAATAATTACTCAGACCAGTGAGAGAAATGTTTGTTTTGGTGCACTCCTGATTTAAATGTTCCCTTCCGTGGAGGATCAAAATTGCGATGACATGTCCCCGGACCACCACTAGGGGTGAGTCCCAGACCGTCACTAATTGCCCATCTGCGCAGCACTAGTACGACGTAAAACCCAACCAACCAGAATTAAATGCCGTGTAAAACGATTTTTACAGTCTGAAAATCATTGATTTCATGTTATCGAAAGTTCATTGGCGACAAATTTGGAGAATCTTCTGGTGAATTGACGAAATTGTTGGACAAAATTCACAAGAAATTATGAATATCTTTTTTCTTTTTCCTCTCTTTCTGACATTTTTTTTTCTCTATGATAGAAATAATCCCAGAAATTTTTAGAATGTTAAAGCGATTCTCAAAAGTCCCGTTACCAAGTAACGTCTGTAAAGAGAAACTTATGAGACTCAGAATAGTTCGTAGTTTTATGGAAAGCTGCTGATTATATAGTCTTTGAGCTTTCTGAGACTTATTTTGCTTGGTTTTAGAAATTTGCTCCTGTGAAGTACGTTGTATAATGTGATAATACACGGCTCAAAAATGATTATAGGATTTTGTAATTATCTGCAGTTTCTTAAATTTTGAATGGGAGTAAAGACACCCCAGTTGGTAGATCATCGAGCTCCTAATACGTGATATCCGTAATTAGGACTCAAGGCTAAATACTCCCCAATATGTAACTGCTAATTTTGAATTTCCCCATAGGTTACAAACATTTTCTTATAGAATGTAAACATTTTCCCGTACAATACAAACATAAACGTTATACTGATGAATTTTTCCCTGCAGTAATCACGTCTAAAAGGTTTTATTACACAACACGGATAAAGTCCACTGGAAGACTGCGGGTTCGGTATTCGAGCCTACCGAAGTACAGCGTCTAGAATAAACAGTGGGGAAAGCAGCAAATAAAATTGTACTAAAAAAATTAAGCCTCTCACCAGATGTCACTGTAATCGAAGTTAGCGTCACGAAATAAAAACCGAGACTCCCTATTGGTTAATTATGTTCTTAGATCCCGTGATTGAGCAGATGAAACTGGGAAAAGCCAATCAGATCTTCGATTTGAAGAAAAAAATCGATCACAGCGCCATCTAGGAAGCTTAGTTTTTTTAGCAGTATTTTAAGCAATCGGTCATAAGCGCTTGCCACACTGTATATTGATTCTAGGCTCTGTAACCGAAGACACCTTGGAGGAATGATATAAGAGGAGATGACCTGTTCGGAAAAATACGAAGCCAAAATAGTAACTGCCGATGCCATTAAATATCACAGTTATATAAGAGATTCTGCATTGTTATTGTGAAATGATGTAATATGGATCATTAGAGACGAAAGCAATCATAAATATAGGCATTAAAGCTACCAAATAAATGAAATAACACAGAGCTAGCCAATGCTTTGGTAGACTCAATATGGCACCATCGGTAGCCTTGGCTGCTATTGCGGCAGCCATTTGAGTAGACAAATGTTAATTTCATTTGCACTGCATGCTCATACGCCATATGACAACTTCTCTTATATCTTTCCTAAGGAATACACTTATGTACATGGATGGTGCATTTTAGATGGTGCGCGTAGAGTCTGTTGTGATTGGAATGACCTTCATATTCCGAAATTAATGCCTCTCAGGGTTACCGAAGCCCAGAAACCGTGCTCTCCGACAGGATGAAAAATGTGACGGCATGTCTCCAGTTCACCCCTACAGTTCGCAGCAAAATTATTGAAGCACACATCCACATTTTTCACACATTCTATTTTAGTTTGATAGCTAATTTGTATCATTAACTTACTTTTTTATAAACAGTAT
The DNA here is from genome assembly GCA_963930645.1 of Salticus scenicus. Lineage (NCBI taxonomy): Eukaryota > Metazoa > Arthropoda > Arachnida > Araneae > Salticidae > Salticus > Salticus scenicus. The sequence goes on along the minus strand of CAWVNO010002559.1, from coordinate 121,176 downwards.
AAGACTAAGACCACGACTCGACAAATATTTACTCAACAAAACAGTATTAGGTGCCCATCTTTTAAGTAGGAATTATTGCTAGTGCTTCAATAATTTGCCACCAACAGTAGTTTGAATCCCTGACCTTCGCCAATTGCCCACTGTTTAGCTGTTGTGCAGCATTAAACTCACTCAACTCAACTCAATTTGATTTTTCTTTAATTAATTTTTAGATGGTTGGTTGGTTGATTAGGTGAGTTTAACGTCACGTTAGTATTGTGCTATAGGAAACTGGTGACGATCTACGACGCACCCCTAAGGATGGTCCGGAGACATGCCATCCTAATTTTGATCCTCCACGGAGGGGATAGTTAATTTCTAGATTAAAATCTTATGGCAAATATACGAGAAGATATTTTAAAGCTTCATTTTATTGCAAAAAGAAAAAAAAAAAAGAGAGAGAGAGAGAGATTTTTTTTCTATTTCTTATTCTTAAGATTTCTCAATATCGTCACTATCTAGAGTTTTTCAAGCATTTCTTTAACTTTCGGAGGCCGTCATTGTACAATGGGTTACTATAACATACAGCTTCCTGAAAACAAAGACCTCATTATTTATAGTTGTAATTTACAACATTATGCAGATAACTAGAAAATTAAGGAAAACAATTCACAACATCATACAGGTAAGAATAAAATTGAAATAAATTTTACCTAGCTATCCGGGTTATTTGTTAATTATAATTAAAACTTTACGATACACTCTCATTGGATGGGGCAATGTTGATTACTCTAATGCATATAAAAATCTGGAGTGACTGACTCGACTTTCCGAACATTAAATAATTAACTGTTGTATAAATAAATTAAAGTAAGAAAAGTCGTTAAGTAAACGAAAGTGAAAATTATAATGGGGTGTTTGAGTATTTATTTTCCACATGTTCCTTAATTTAATGCTGTTGCACTTCAAATAATTTGAGCCTATAGATCATAATGATAGAGAAATTTCCGTTAAGTCCCTCTAAAAGTCTATAAGTGTTCGATTCACTAAAATCTATACAGTTCGTGCAACAGTGACTTATAACATATATGTAAATTTTCAGCTCAATCGGATAAGGTATTTAGACATTATGGCACTTTAAAGAATTTGAGCCTATAAGCCATAATGATAATTTGTTGTTGTTGTTGTTCTTCTGCCCCTGTAAAAAAAGATAAATGCGCTATATTTTCCAAACTTTATACAATTCGTAAACTGAAAAATTATATCCATAATATGTATAGGTATAAATTTTTTAGTTTATTTGGCCCATAATTCGAGCCCATAGACCATAGTGATAAAAAATTTTTCTTTATGTCCTTGTAAAAAAAATTACAAGTGCTAGATTCACCAAAATCAATAGGGTTCGTGCTACGGGGACCTATAATATATGTGCCATTTTCCAGCTTAATCGATCAAAGCATTTAGACGCTATCGTGTCCACTCACATAGATAAACATACATCACCGTAAAAATAGCAGAAATGAACTCAGGGGACCTTGAAACGTAAAGAAACACCCAAATCTCAAAGCCGAATTTTTGGTCATGAGTACAATAATTTCCTTACATATGTATGTTCGGAAAGTAAAAAAAAAAAAAAAAAAAAAAATCGACATTAATAACTTGAATTTACAATATTATAAATATACGTATCAAATAATATATAGAATAAATTTTATTGAGATATCTCAGTTATTTATTAGAAATATAAATAAAACTTCAAGATACTCCTACATAGATACAAAACTTCCTTGAAATAAAACTTTATTAAATATCACACCTGTTTTACTCATTCAAAATATTAAAAGAGACAGAAAAAAAAAATAATATTAATAATCTGGTGTGTCATTCACACGACTTTCTCTTACCCTGAAATAAATTTAACACTAAAAGTACAGATTGGATATTAAGGGTTAAAATAACGAGTACTGTTTTGTAAACCTATGTTAAAACAATTGAAATTAGGATTCGTAACAGCGTTATTTGGCAAATAATTCTATGTAAGGGGGCTACCGCCCCCTCAACCCCCCTCCCCCATTTCATTATTGTATCTATATTTATATAGAATTCAAATCTGTTAATAAGCTCAAAAGTTTATTTAAAATTTTTCAGACAACTTTCATTCCTTGAATCTTACCAATCTTGAACAAACTTTTCTAGTAACAGACGCATTAACTTCAAAATACATCATTTGGATCGCCTGAAATTATTTGTTTTTTTATTTACTCTAACAGACGCAGTCAAAGATCAAATTATAAAAATTGACTTCGCTATTCAGGAAGCCTCAAAACGTGTAAATATACAAAAAACCAACTGATGAATATTTATTTAAAAAAAAATACATTATTTATCATATGGCTATGAGGATTTAATTTCAGTTCCTGAGCAGCATTCCTGGACATGGTAAAATACCATTTGATATAAAATATTATAAAGCACTTCCACTAACAAATGAAAAAGAATGTTATGGCTTAAATTGGCAGCCCTGTATATATTCTGAAAGTAATGTATACATCACACGGTGCACATAAATATAATCCTATATTAACACATAGCATAACCTAAAGTACACTTACATCAATTTTCAAGTATTGTCTCATTATAATCTAGTTCTTTTGTGTAGCCCTGTAAACGAACAGTGGATGATTTCCATACCATATTCTACATGAAACATGTTTTTACGCATATAAAAAATATATATTCGTCTCATTTGGTTTAGTGCAGTTTATAGATGTTAAACTCAGGTTCGAAAATTTGACCCTAAAACAATACTTTCTCTACCTTATGGGTAAGAGAAAGTTGAAAAAAAAAAAAAAAAAAGAAAGAAAGAAAGAAAGAAAAGAAATATATTTAATATCTTTAAATATGATACAAAAATTATGAAGTTTTAACGCAATTTGATTATCATTGAATAGTAGTTTTCTAATTTTTAATTTAATTATTCGTTCTTTTCTGCTAAATTACTATAAAAATGCTGTTGCCATAAAAAACGTGAAAATAGTGTATTTGTTTTCTTTAATGCAAAAATTCATTTTATCATTAAAATTCGATATTAAACTGAAACACGAAATTACTTAACTTTCAAATTCACAAGATAACAAAACTGATTTTCATGCATATCATAAAATAAGCGAGCTATTTTACAGCGGAATATCTTTTGAAGTAAATATAAAATTTATAAACTTACAATAATGTTAAAGATAAACCTCATCAATATGCTTAGTAAACCCTAAAGAATAATTTCATTTTCATGTTATACACATCTTCGCCTTCTTTCAGCTATTAATGTACAGCAACATTTTACAAGAGAGAGCCCTTTTCTAAATATATTTACTTTGTTGAGCTCAAAGGAACTATTTAGAGTAGAGAAAATATCTATATTTCATCTGAAGCATGAAACATGAACTAGTTTTAGAAAGCCATTACAAGGAAATAACTCTATCGGTGGTAATGTTTACGTTAATATTCAGGTATACATCACATGTCCCATTTGGTGATCAATATAAATGCATACTGAAGTTCGTAGAAAATATTAAATAAGCATATTATGATAAAATCTAATAAAGTAATGTATAGGTATTATGAGAAGCTAAATTTAGAAATTAAAAATACGTATTAATCATAAGCTAAAATTAAAATATTAATAAATCTAATATAGTAAAATACAGTTATTATAAGAAGCTGGAGATATGTTTAGTGAAACTCGAAAATTAAAATATTAATGTGTTTATTTATTTACATTATCTCGACCCGATAGACTATCGCTAAAGATATGGAACTTTTGATTGAAATCATGTTGGGCTATGATCCACTCCAGGGACTTTTCTACTGCGAAAAGTTCCGCTTTTAAGACTGAGTTATAATCTTCGAGTCTGCATGCCCACCGATGGATGCACATGCATTCATTGTTTTTTAGAACACAGAAGGCAGCCGCGACCCCGTGTTCCGTTTTAGAGCCATCAGTATAGACCTTAGAGGAGTATCTCTCCTCTAAGGTATAGACCGCCATAAGAACCGACGGAAAAAAACTATTTTTGGAACATGAAGTGAGTAAGGAGGCAATGTCCTGAACTGGGTGGATTTGCCAGCTGGGAAGATGTTGTACTCTAACGCCAGGAAAAAGTAAATTTGAAAGATCTGAGTTTTGAAGTTGTAAGATATTCGTTTTATTGTGACCATATTTAAGTTGGAGATGTACATACATGGGGGATCCCGGTGATGACTGTGAGGGCGTCTGTTGAAATGGTTTTATAGACACGCGAAATTTGGAGTAAAAACATTCTTTGAACAGAGTTAATATTGGTTTTTGCAGTTTGTGTGAGTTGCCCTCCCCAGATACCAGCCCCACATGTTAGAATTTTATCAATAATTGAATTATACCAGATTTTAAGAAGAGTTGTTGATATACCCCATCTCTTACCGACCATTTTCGCAGAATTGTGAAAAATTTTTAGAGTTCAAATTTAGCGCTAAAAAGGGAGTCTCGAACTTACTCTTTCGTAAGCCCCCCCCCCTCCCCCCTTAAAAAAATCGAAAATCAAAAAAAAGAAAATGTGTTTTTGGAAATATTCTAAAGAAGACACATGGCTGTTTTCAATACCTTTGTACCACATTTAGTAGAGCTCTACTCAAATTTCTGAAATTTCCCCTTGAAAAACGATTTTTCTTCTCCCTCCTGTAAGAATTCCAAAATCGTACATAATGTTTTATTTATACTCAAGTCAAAATAAAATCAAGTTTTGGCATGATTTTAATGAAGTCTAAATTCAAATCATTTGCAAGCATTATAATCATTTGTAAGCATGGTTTTAATCAAGTCCAAATAAAATTGCATAAGTCTCCTCATGTGCAATTTCTTCACCGTGAAGTAATTTAGTGCCATGTCATGGATACAAACTTTTTTTGCTTTCTGCCCACAAGGAGGAAAGGGAGAGATTTTGATAAATCCCGTTACTTTAGGGGTCGGATGCATATAAACAATCCAGGCACCAAACTTTGTGACCGCAGCCCTCATAAATTTCCCAGGATAAATGTAGCGCTAAAACGGGTGTCCCGAAATTGCCCTTCGTAACACATACCCCCTCCTACCCTCCCAAAACATGGTAAAAAAATCAGAAACTTGTTTTGGAAATATCCTAAAGAAGACGCATGGCTGTTTTCAACATCTTTATTCCATTTTTGGTAGAATTCTACTCAAAAATCCGGAATTTGAAAATTTTCTCGCCAAAAATCGATTTCCTCCCCTCCCTCACCTTAAAAATCGAAATTTCCTAAACCGCAAATAATGTTCTATTTGTACTCATGTGTAGACTCCCCATATACAATTTCTTCACTGTGAAGTAATTTGGAGCCGAGTTATGCTTACAAAGGTGTTTTTACCTTCTTGCCCCCCCCCCCACCCTACAAGGAGGGAACGGGGGTAATTTCGATAAATCACCTTACTTTAGGTGTCGGATAGATATGAACAATCCAAACATCAAAATTCGTGACAGCAGCTCCCATAGATTTCTCAGGACAAATTTAGCCCTAAAAGGGGTGTATCAATTTTTCTCCCTCATACCCCCCCCCCACCCCGAAAAAAAAAGTGTGTTTGGAAAATGCTAAGGAATTCGCATAGGTTTCTTCAACATCTTTGTTCTATTTTTGGTAGAGTTTTTCTCAAAAATTCGGAATTTACAAAATTTTCCGCCACACACAAAAATCGATTTTACCCCTCCTTCCTCTTAAAAATAAAAATTTCCTAAATCACAAATAATGTTTTATTTGTACTCACGTGTAGTCTTCTCATGTGCAATTTCTTCACTGTGAAGTAATTTGGAGCCGAGTTATTGCTTACAAAGGTGTTTTTACCTTCTGCTCCCCCCCCCCCCCACAAGGAGGGAACGGGGGTAATTTCAATAAATTCCGTTACTTAAGGTGTCGGATACATATATACAACCCAAGCACCAAAATTCGTGACTTCAGTTCCCATAGATAGCTCAAGACAAATGTAGCACGAAAAGGGATGTCCAGATTTTGCCCCCTCGTTATCACCCTCCCCCCCCCCCCCCAAAAAAAAAAATAAATAAATAAATAAATAAAAAAATTCGCAAATCACAAAAAACCAAACTATGTTTTTGGAAATATTCTAAGTAAGTCGGATAGCTTTTTTCAACATCTTTGTTCCATTTTTCGTAGAGTTCTACTCAAAAATCCAGAATTTCCGAAATTTCCCTCCAAAAATCAATTTCCCCCTTTAAATCTCACAAATTTACAGACGAAAGTCAGATTTTATTAATATAGATACTTGTTGCTTTCTGCTGTAGAAGAAAAGTACAATTCATAGTGTCATATTCATAGACATACTATTTGTATCTTCAGTGATGTTTTTTATTATACGCACATTACATTAGACGCGTTATATTACATTACATTTTACGCAGATATATTCATAACTATAGCTATGCCTATGAGTTTGTTTGCGTTTTTAGCAACATTTTACATTATATTTTTACGTAATATATAACTATATGCACTATAACTATTTTCTACAACTAAATTCTCTTAATATATATTTAAGAATTAATGTATGCGCGTGCTGAAATCCGTTTTCATAAATCGGAGTCCCTATATGTCGCCAAAACCTTTCACTACGGTATATAAATTTACCCTGTTTACACCTCAAAAATAAATAAATAAATAAAAATGAATATATATAAAGAAGTAGACAAATAAATAAATTTAACAGGAAATTAAATAAACGATCTATTTTATAGTAACACATTTTTTTTCTAAAAAAAAAAAAAATACCAAACTTACAAACTTTCAATATATTAAAGGAAAACTTTCAATGTATTTAACAAATTAAACTAGTTGGCATAGGTGGACTCTGTTCAGTTCCCCATCATATTTATGTTCTCGTAAATTTCTAGTGGGAGACATATTATAATCATGTTAAAAGAAATGAATTTGACCAAAGCTTGATACAGTGACAGAATGAAATCCCCGCCTAATAGGCTATCCACCGTTCACTTCGATATATTTAGCTTATTCTAATCTATTAATTTATTTTATCAGGGTCAATTCTGTTGTTTAGTTTTCATGCTACTATTTCCAATGCAATAATCCTCAAAATTCATATTTATATGAAAAATTTACAATTTCGCTATGCTGATAAAATCGTAAATTACGAATAATTTACGAATATTTCCTATTAGAATATTTGTATTCAATCATGTTCAAACAAATATCATAAATGTAATTTTGAAGTTGTCTAATGTATCTATGATCCTCAAAATGGAAGTTTATGCTCAATTTTGCCTTATTCTGCCATTTTAAGTAAATCGTAAATTCCAACTAACTTACGAATTTTTTAAATTGGAAAAATCATAGTCTATGATATTCATGCCAGTATCCAAAAATAATATTTAACAAGAAAGAAAAATCATGCAGTACGCATTGATTAGTAACACTTTCCAACTGTACGTAATTGTTGTATCGAATAACTTTTAATATTCTTTGCCTACGTTATCACAACAGACAAAAGGACTGAAAAATATACAAATAGGCTAATTGATTTTAAAATTACTCTTAGGCATTTTGGAAAGAGTTAAAAAGGTTCAACGCAAAGGAAAATGCAGCCATTAGATTATATTTGCAGCTTTTGATCTCTCTGAATATTTTAGTGTAGGCCTGTAAATCAGAGAGTAAATCATATCATAGTCTACACAAAATATTATTTTAGAATATTAACAATGCATTTCAATATTTTTATGATTTTTACAGTAGAAAGATTTTTTTTAAATATAAATTTCAAAAAATTCTGTCGTAAAACGTAATGCAGTGGCAGTTTTTTTTTTTTTTTTTTTTTTTTTGGTCCCTGTAAACAAACTAGTTATACAGGACCTATTAATGTCATTTTAAATGGGGAACATTCTATGGGGAAAATATTTATAAAAATAACACTCATAGAACACAATGCTTTCGAATGCTTTTGGGTGTCCCTGTACACAAACCAGAAGAGATATTCACTCCATTTTCAATATGGAACATCCGATAGTGAACTTTAATAAAATATATCATTTCCGAGAAATTCCATAAATATTTACAGGAGTTAGAGCGCGGGCAGACAGACAGACAGACAGATAGACAGATACACAAACTGAAATCATATTCACACTTAAAAATGTTAGAAAGTGTTAAAAACGCTTAATGTAAACGAAAATACAATTCTAGCAATTTTTTATAAATAGCTCTTAATATAAATGGATATTTTTGTGTCACCCTGTAAAGCTAATGCTAATCATGCTATATTCTATGCAAAGCATTTTTTTTTTGTGCATATAAATAACATATTTCAATTTCCTAAAACTTCGTGGAAAGTAAAGTTATTAAAATTTGATTTATAGAAATATCTCTCATAGAACGCAATGCTTTGGAATACTTTTAAGTGTCCCTGTACATAAATCGGTGGTGGTATTCCCTCCATTTTATACAGGAAACATCCAATAGTGAACTTGAATAACATATTTCAATTTCATTCAGATATGTCTACAGTAAAGGTATGAAAGTATGGTTTATAGAAATATCTTTCATAGAACACAATGCTTTGAAATACTTTCAGGTGTCCCTGTGCACAAACCAGTGGAAGTATAAACTGCATTTTCAATAGGGAACGTCCGAAAGTGAACTTAAATAACATATATCAGTTTCAAGAAATTCCATAAATATTTACGGGTGTTAGAGCTCGGACAGACAGACATGCAGACACACAGGAAGATACACAAAACTGAAATCATATTCACACTTAGAAAAATGTTAGAAAGTGTTAAAAACGCTTAACGTATACGAAAGTACAATTCTAGCATTTTTTTTATTAATAGCTCTTAATATAACTGGATATTTTTGTGCCACCCTGTAAATTTAATGCTAATCATTCTGTATTCTGCGCAAAGCATTCTTTTCGGCATATAAATAACATATTTCAATTTCCAAAAACTTCGTGGAAAGGGAAGTTATTAAAATTTGATTTATAGAAATATCTCTCATAGAATGCAATGCTTTGGAATAGTTCTGAGTGTCCCTGTACATAAACCGATGGTGGTATTTCCTCCATTTTATACAGGAAACATCCAAAAGTGAACTTGAATAACATATTTCAATTTCATTCAGATATGTCTACAGTAAAGGTATGAAAATATTGTTTATAGAAATACCTCTCATAGAACACAATGCTTTGAAATACTTTCGGGTGTCCCTGCACACAAACCAGTAGAGGTATAAACTGCATTTTCAATAGGGAACGTCCGATAGTGAACTTGAATAGCATATTTCAATTTCATTAAGTTATGTGTACAATAAAGGTAGGAAAATATGGTTTATAGAAATACCTCTCATAGAACACAATGCTTTGAAATACTTTCGGGTGTCTCTGTACACAAACTAGTAGAAGTACAAACTCCATTTTCAATAGGGAACGTCCGATAGTAAACTTGAATAACATATATCAATTTCAAGAAATTCCATAAATATTTACTGGAGTTAGAGAGCGGACAGACAGACGGACGGACAGACAGACATACAGACAGACAAACCGAAGTCATAAACACTTTTCAACCTTGTTGGAAAGTGTTAAAAAGTGCTTTGACATCTTTACGATGAAAATATCCCTTAAGATTGACGTTTATGTGAAATTTTGCTCTATTCTGCCATGTTAAGAAATTCGTAATTTTCCAATAACTTACGAAATTTTTATATTGGAAAATTCATAGTCATTAATATTCATGCCAGTGTTCTAAATAATATTTCAAAAGTAGTCTGACATCTTTACGATGAAAAACTAGTTGGCATAGGTGGACTCTGCTCAGTTCCCCATCATATTTATGTTCTCATAAATTTCTTGTGCGAGACATATTATAATCATGTTAAAAGAAATGAATTTGACCAAAGCTTGATATTATGACAGAATGAAATCCCCGCCTAATAGGCTATCCACCGTTCACTTCGATATATATATCTTATTCTAATCTATTAATTTATTTTATCAGGGTCAATTCCGTTGTTTAGTTTTCATCCTACAATTTCAAATGCAATAATCCTCAAAATTCATATTTATATGGAAATTTACAATTTCGCTATGTTGATAAAATCGTAAATTACGAATGATTTACGAAATTTCCCTATTAGAATATTTGTATTCAGTCATGTTCAAACAAATATCATAAATGTAATTTTGAAGTTGTCTAATGTATTTACGATCCTCAAAATGGAAATTTATGCTCAATTTTGCCTTATTCTGACATGTTAAGTAAATCGTAAATTCCAAATAACTTACGAATTTTTTAAATTGGAAAAATCGTAGTCTATGATATTCATGCCAGTATCCTAAATAATATTTCGAAAGTGGTTTGACATCTTTACGATGAAAATATGCCTCAAGATTGACGTTTATGTGAAATTTTGCCTCTATTCAGCCATGTTAAGAAATTCGTAAATTTCCAATAACTTACGAAATCTTTATATTGGAAAATTCATAGTCATTAATAATCATGCCAGTGTCCTAAATAATATTTCAAAAGTAGTATGATATCTTCACGATGAAAATATCTCTCAAAATTGACGTTTATGTGAAATTTTGCTCTATACTGCCATGTTAAAAAATTCGTAAATTTCCAATAACTTTCGAAATTTCCAAAGTAGCATATTTATAGTTACTGATGTTCATTCCGGCATCAAAACTGATATTTTAAAGCTGGTCTGACATTTTTACAGTAAAAAGTTTCCATTAAATGCACGTTTAAGTGAATTTTTGTCCTATTCTCCCAAGTTAAGAAAATCGTAAATTTCTAATAACTTACGAAGTTTTTAAATTCGAATGTTGCAAATGAATAGGGTTCTTGCCAGTGTCGAAAGTAATACTTTAAAACTAATCTGACCTCTCTGCGATCATTTGTTCGTGAGATATCGTGTTAACAGACTAACAAACTAACGGACTAACACACTAACCGACTGACATACTAACGGACTGACACACTGACACACTAACAGACACCCTACAGACAGACACCATAGAAATTTTGTCATTTTCGGATTCCTCACACCTGAAAATGTGTAGAAAAGTCAAAAAACCGAGGTCGAAAATTTTCATGATTACCTAAGTTCCCCATACCTATAGTATGATGGGGAACTAAAATCTCTCAAAATTGACGTTTATGTGAAATTTTGCCCTATACTGCCATGTTAAGCAATTCGTAAATTTCCAATAACTTGCGAAATTTTCAGAGTAGCATATTTATAGTTACTGATGTTCATTCCGGCATCAAAACTGATATGTTAAAACTGGTCCGACATTTTTACAGTAAAAAGTTTCCATTTAATGCACGTTTAAATGTAATTTTGTCCTATTCCCCCATGTTAAGAAAATCGTAAATTTCTCATAATTTACGAAGTTTTTTAATTCGAATGTTGCAAATGAATAGGGTTCTTGCCAGTATCGAAAGTAATATTTTAAAACTGATCTGACCTCTCTGCACTCATTTGCTCGTGAGCTATCGTGTAAACAGACTAACAAACTAACGGACTAACACACTAACGGACTGACACACTAAGAGACTGACACACTAACAGACACCCTACAGACAGACACCATACAAATTTTGTCATTTTCGGATTCCTCACACCTGAAAACGTATAAAAAAGTAAAAAAAACGAGGTCGAAATTTTTCACGATTACCTAAGTTCCCTCAAACCTATAGTATGATGGGGAACTAAAAGAAGTTCCATATCCTTCTTAAGCAATATTCTTTTCTTCCTTCTAGCTGCTAAGGCCCACCAGCGACCGAGCGGTTCAGCGCTCAAAGCTGGTAGACGTGAGGTGTCATGTTCGATCCCAGGAAGCGCTCGTCGACCTAGCCACTCAGAATTTTCCGTGGTTTTCACCGAAACTTGCATAAATACGGGCTAGGACCCCTTTAGAAAGATCCCCCACCGAGGACACTCCTCCTCAAGCCTAGGACCCCAGTGCAGTCAATCAGTCTTTAATTCCCACAACCCAACTCAATCCTTCTAGCTGTTAATATACAATATGCGATATCTTACATGAAGCCCCTTTTCTAATTTATGACTATTTACTTTCTCAAAGGAAGTCACGAAAATATCTATATTCGATATGTAAAACATGAAACATGAACTAATTTTAGAAAGCCATTACCAGGAAATAACTTCATAGGAGAAAATGTTTACGTCAATATACACGTATACATCACTTGTTCAATTTGTTATACAAAAACGTGATTAATATAAAAGCATATAAAAGTTGATACAAAATATAGAGTAAATGTATTTTACGAGAAAAATGAATAAATAAATGTATAGATATTATGAGTAAAGATCGAGACTAATTTGAAGCTAGGGATAGAGGTTAAGAGCCATTTTTTTTTAAAGCTGGACAAAGTCTATGGAGGTGTGATAGTTGACATTTTCAATTTTCCCGAAACTTTCAGGATATGTCAGTAGTACTGTGATAAGAAAAAGTGAAATTTATTTTTTTCTGAATTTCATTTGTTTGACCTAGAGAGGGGGTCAAAGTCTGAGGTCGTAAATAAAGGGTGCCATTTTAATATCATTTTACTCCTAAAGCCATGAGTGACCCATGTCAATTTTTTTAAATACGGATACTACTTGATACTAAGTACATTTTAGCATAAACAGTTTGGTGGGTCATTCATGGCTTTAAAGGTCAGGGTCATTCAAAAGTGCAGTTTTCGTTGATTTTTTTCATGTTTTCAGTCTGAATATCTGCTAAGGCCATGAGTGCCCCATAGAAATAATTATGGGGTTAATTACACACCTTAGTACAGAACTTAAAAATATTTAAAATTGCATGGGTCACTCTTGGCTTTAGTAGATAAACGGCCTCAAAGTTGAAAATTTTCAAAAAAAGGTCAAATTTGATGGTAAATTACTCTATAAGCCATGAGTCAATAACTATGAGAGAGAGTTTTAAGTATACCCTAGATGGTCTAGTTTTAGCCCAGGTTACAAACCTATGGAGCTTGCAAGATTTATTTAGATATAGTCTATTTTATATCGCCAATGTGTACCTGTTCTATGTAGTACAAAACGCTTGAGACCCAATTTTGTAATACATTAATCCTTGTTTAAAACTTCCCATTTTACATTACAGAGGTCAGCATCAAAATAAATATAAAATAAATATAAAATTAAAAAATCTGGAGTGACTCCACTCGACTTTCCGAACATTGAGTAATTAACAGTTTTGTAGATAAAGCCTATAAAAGCTAGATTCACCAAAATGCTTATAGTTAGTGCAACAGTGATTTATAATATTCATATAAATTTTCAGCTCAATTGAATAAGGCGTTTAGATGCTATCGCACTTTTAAAAATTTGGTCCCATAAGCCCTAATGATAAAGAATTTTTCTTTGTGTCCCTGTAAAAACACTATAAGTGCTAGATTCTCCAAATTCTATACAGACTGAGTATCTGTGACCTATAATATGTGTATAAATGTTTTGCTCAATTGAATAAAGCGTTTAGATGCTATCGCACTTTTAAGATTTTGGTCCCATAGGCCATAATGATAAAAAAGTTTTCTTTGTGTCCCTGTAAAAAAACTATAAGTGCTAGATTAATCAAAATCGATAGGGTTCGTGCTACGGTGACTTGCAACATACGTACCAACTTACAGCTCATTCGAGCAAAGCGTTTAGACGCTAGCGTGTTCACTCACACACATACACACACATATACATACATCATCGTAAAAAGAGTGAAGACGGACTCAGGGAACCTCGAAACGTATAGAAATATCAAAATCTCAAATTCGGATTTTTGAAATGACTGCAATACTTTCCTCACTATAGTGTTCGGAAAGTAATAACCTAAGATACATCTGAAATGTGCATATTGTTATATTATGTAAAACATATATAGGGTGATGAAAACAAGACTGTATACAAAATAATAATAATAATAATAATAATAATAATTAAAATTGCGCATGAGACTAATTGAAGCAGGTGTTTCAAGTAGCTTCCCCTATATTTGTTTCAGCTGGCCCCTGCCCACAATTTTCACTTCACGAGATGTTAACACGTTCGCTGCCGGTTTCACGTGACTAAAATTTGAAATGACGTTTTTTTTCCTTTAACCCGCCGAATATGTTTGACGCGTTAAACAAGAGCGCTACATCGCCAGATGTTATAGGCTTTGTGTTTACCTTTGCTTGTTTGCGTCATGTGTTACGTCAATACGCTGTATTACGTCAAACGTGTAAAAATTCATCTGCTCGTTACAAGCAAACTCTGGAGTTAATGAGTAATAAGTTAAATTTCCATAGCAAATGGTTTCGTTTGTACTGAGCAGATAAAATATCTCGCTGACGCCATCACTTCGGTTGCATATTGATGATAAGTGTTTTATTAGAGAGAAAGTATTCTATTTTGAAATACCCTTCCATGGAGGATCAAATTTTTGATCGCATGTTTCCGGACCACTTCTAGGGCTGAGTCCTCGACCGTTGCCAATCGCCCATTGAGCAGCACTAGTGTGACGTAAAACCCAACCAACCATCTATTTTGAAATATGAATATTTGTGATGTTTGCGTTAGTACTGTTTCGATGGTTGAATAGAGTTGGAATTTAAGAGGTACTTTTGAATTTAAGAGGTTGGTGTGTTGATTGTATTTTACGTCACACCAGGGCTGCGCAATGGACAATTGGCGATGGTCTGGGTCTCACCCCTAGAGTTGTCCAGGGAATGCCATCACAATTTTGATCCTCCACGGAAGAGATGACTCTCTCGCTTCGTACACACCCAGAGTTATAATTAATATGGGAACATGGAAAACATTGCGGGCACGACAGATTTTATGAGCACCAGCCACCATTAGTATACACAATGGTTTTTGGCAGGCTCGAGTACCGAATCCGCAATCTTCCAATTCCGAGCCCGGCGCTCTACCGACTGGGCAACCACGGTCCTGAATTTTAGAGGCATATTTTTGAATTTCATGCCAATACTGGTTGCTACAGTACAAAATTTTGTATACTTTTTAATTTCATGCATTTTGAGATAGGGGTAGTGAACAGATCAGAGTACCATTATAATAGAGAATCGTTAAAATTTGCTATAATTATCCAGTTGCGGATTTATTCTTTCATTTCTAATGAATGAGGATTATAAATAAAATATTAAAGATAAATAATTTACTTTATACAACTTTTGTAAACTTTTAAATTTAAAATTCCTAAGTAAAAAAGTATACTTCATACATTTTTGTTAAATAAATCCTTTTTTTGTCATATTGGATGAGTAATTGTTTTCAACACGTGTATAGATCAAATTGATAAAACATAAAAACACAGCACTTTACACGTTAAAATTCAAGTCAAGAGACTTAGTTTAAAAGTTTACAGTATATAAGTTAAAAGGAAGAACATCACGACGTTTCGTCCAAGCATAGTTACTTGTGGACATCCTCAGGTCTAGTTCGCTTACTGCCAGCGTCTTGATCTTTTAATATATCTAGAATGGGTTGCCATACTCTCGCCAATTCCTTAGAATGTACATAATTGATGGCGCGTTTATCGTATTTTATTATCTTTATTTTTTTTTTTTTTTGTATTTCAAGTTTAATCAGATTGGAGGGGGTTGCTATTATTTCAGCTTGATTCCATAAATGCAAAACCTTTATGGAATCAAGCTGAAATAATAGCAACCCCCTCCAATCTGATTAAACTTGAAATACAAGAAAAAATAGAGATAATAAAATACGATAAACGCGCCATCAATTATGTACATTCTAAGGAATTGGCGAGAGTATGGCAACCCATTCTAGATATATTAAAAGATCAAGACGCTGGCAGTAAGCGAACTAGACCTGAGGATGTCCACAAGTAACTATGCTTGGACGAAACGTCGTGATGTTCTTCCTTTTAACTTATATACTGTAAACTTTTAAACTAAGTCTCTTGACTTGAATTTTAACGTGTAAAGTGCTGTGTTTTTATGTTTTATCAAATAAATCCTTGTCGAATCCTGTTCTTAGTCAGTGTAAGAACATGATTCGATAAGGATTTATTTAACAAAACCTTATGAAGTGTACTTTTTTTACATAGGAACTTTTGCTAGTGTTCGGACACTTTTGTTACCGGCTGTACTTATAGCTGTTAAATTATTGGAAATAAAAAAAACTATCATCTAAACACTTATCATCAATTACTAAAGCAACACACTTTTCAGGGACATTTGGTGTGATTGTATAATCTAAGTTTTTTTTTTTTTTTTTTTTTTGTATTTGTGATTAGTTATAAATTCGTAATTAATTTTTTTTTTCTTTTGATTCTATTTTATGAAAATTTTCCTTTTGTCCTATGTATTATTATTATTCGACTTTTTTTTTTCCAAGACGCGTTTTCTTTTTAGGTTAGATCGCCAAAAAGCTCGCTTTCGTATGCCGCCGGTGTAAGGTTGCTATTCGGAACACGATGCGAAATGGGCGATTGTCTTGGCGATTTTCGAAATTTTGCCAAGCGGCAGCCTAAACTAAACTTTCACCTGTAAAGCAATACGTCACATCCCGCGCTGGCGCGGGATCGGCAGCAAACGTGTTAAGCTACCAGTACTTATGCTCGTGGGCGTTTCAAATCATATGATTAGCAAGCTGCACCTATACACTATAAACGGTGAATCAATCAGAAACATTCACCAATTTTTGATACATAAAATGCAACATCACTTAAAAATTTGAATTTTTACTCACAGTAAAAAACAGAACTCAAGAACAGTTTTATCCTCATAAAATCAACAGATGTTTACATACACATCTTTTTTTACATTGTAAAGTAGGTTTTGTGTGTCTGTACTTCCCTTTATTGGCAATAAATAAGAACTTAAAAATTGTATTTTTTTATTTCCATGTTTCGACTTACCCCGTACTTCAACTTGCCCCTGTCTCCCTTATGTAATTTTTACTTTCCGAACACTATAGTGAGGAAAGTATTGCAGTCATTTCAAAAATACGAATTTGAGATTTTGATATTTCTATACGTTTCGAGGTCCCCTGAGTCCGTTTTCACTATTTTTGCGATGATGTATGTGTGTATGTGTGTGAGTGAACACGCTAGCGTCTAAACGCTTTGCTCGAATGAGCTGCAAGTTGGTACGCATGCTGGAAGACACCGTAGCACGAACTCTATTAATTTTCATGAATATAGCCCTTATAGTTTTTTTACAGGGACGCACAGAAAAATTCTTTATCATTATGGCCTATGGGACCAAAATTTTAAAAGTGCGATAGTATCTAAACGCCTCATTCATTTGAGTAAAAAAATCATACACATATTATAGGTCACAGATACTCAATCTGTATAGATTTTGGAGAATCTAGAAGTTATGGTTTTTTTACAGGGACACAAAGAAAAATTCTTTATCATTAGGGCCTATGGGACCAAATTTTTAAAAGTGCGATAGCATCTAAACGCCTTATTCAATTGAGCTGAAAATTTATATGAATATTATAAATCACTGTTGCACTAACTATAAGCATTTTGGTGAATCTAGCATTTATAGGCTTTATCTACAAAACTGTTAATTATTCAATGTTCGGAAAGTCGAGTGGAGTCACTCCAGATTTTTTAATTTTATATTTATTTTATATTTATTTTGATGATGACCTCTGTAATGTAAAATGGGAAGTTTTAAACAAGCATTAATGTATTACAAAATTGGGTCTCAAGCGTTTTGTACTACATAGAACAGGTACACATTGGCGATATAAAATAAACTATATCTAAATAAATCTTGCAAGCCCCATAGGATTGTAACCTGGATCTAAAACTAGACCATCTAGGGTATAATTAAAACTCTCTCTCATAGTTATTGACTCATGGCTTATAGAGTAATTTACCATCAAATTTGACCTTTTTTTGAAAATTTTCAACTTTGAGGCCGTTTATCTACTAAAGCCAAGAGTGACCCATGCAATTTTAAATATTTTTAAGTTCTGTACTAAGGTGTGTAATTAACCCCATAATTATTTCTATGGGGCACTCATGGCCTTAGCAGATATTCAGACTGAAAACATGAAAAAAATCAACGAAAACTGCACTTTTGAATGACCCTGACCTTTAAAGCCATGAATTACCCACCAAACTGTTTATGCTAAAATGTACATTCGGGGAAAAAAAAAACGCAACACCCGCTGTAATTTCGTTATTAATTGACGCAGAAACATCTAATACATATCATTCAACAGGAAATTCAAAGCACTTTCTGAGTATGTCGTCAAATTTTGAATTAGGGGTCATCAACATATTGAAATGAGCGCCAACTTTGATTTTTTTCAATAGCAACACCCAATTTTGACTTCATTTTCGTATTTCTGAGAGTCTGGCAGTGCGGAAAAGTACATTGTTTGTATACTTTATCTTTAGTATTTATAGAGTTATAATGAAAAATGTGTTAGGGGGTTATCTATAAATGTAGAAAAATAAAATTAAGATCCTATAAGAAATAGAGAAAATTTGAATGTTTCACACCGGAAATCTTTCAGGAAAAAACAAAATATTTCTATTAATAAAACGTTGCCTCGTTTTCATTTCCTTAATTATCCTGAATTCAATTTTTTAGATTTATATATACTTCAGTACTTTTTTAGATAATTTTAGGTCTATTTAAATACATTACACTTGCGATTACACCATACAGTACTCTGTGATAAAAGCGCAATATTTTTCAAGTGTCTATTATGGCTGTACTGATCACCAATAAGGCTTAAATTTTCTTTCGTAGGTGTAACATAATATACGAAATGATATAATATATATATATATATATATATATATACAACAACGCATAAACTAAATCTTTTCGGATAAATTATTGTAAGTGTTCATGAAGTAAATATTAAACAATTTTAATCGCACTTCAGTGGCGGATCCAGAACTTGACTTTTGGGGGGGGGGGGGGGGGCTAAGATTTTTCAAAGTGTTATTCTAGACCAATAAAAAATTTACAATTGCAATATTCAATTGTGAATGTCAGTGTTTTTTTTTTTTTTTTTTTTGGGGGGGGGGCTTCAACTCCCTAGCACCCCCCTTAAATCCGCCACTGTCGCACTTACCAGTTTTGGATCAGTAGAAATCTTTGGAACTGTACGATTCGTTTTATAATTTCTGTGAAAATATAATTTCTTAATTAACCCTTTCGCGACCGCTTACGTAGATTCACGCCATTTGAAAATCTGTAACTCTGTCAGTGGGCGTTTCTTTCGTAATTTGTGTGTTACATATTTCTTAAGTGTGTACCCAGTGTTCATATTTTTGCAATAAAATATACTATGGATAGAAATGTATTGGTTAGAAAGAATATAATTATGATGTATATCCATTTGTAATATAATTGTGAATACAGAAAATTTGTTCTAAAATATTTTATTTTCAGAGAATAACCTCTTTAAGCGGATCTTACTGTCAAAATTACAAAATCCTGCGGTCGCAAAAAAGTGTTAAAATATATTTATAAAAGTAAAAGTATATTTTAAAAAATGTATAATGTTCAAATATATGATTAAAATTTTAAATACTAAAGTATCCTTAAAATAATAATCCTCCTCACTACAAAATAAGTAAATAAATAAAAATAAAGCAATATATGAAGCAAATAATTAAACCTTTAACTATGACCGGTAGTTAAGAAACGATTTTACAGGTCTGTCTTGCATTCCAATTCCATTCGTTTTTTATATTTGATAATTTCACATTAAACCTATTTTTCTATTTAAAACAGTGAACCCCGCCTATTTAGTTAATTTTTTTCTTCTAGTGTTTGTTTAAAAGATTCAAAATTAATCACCAATTAATCGATGAAGTAAATACCACTTCTGCATATTTTTGTCAACATAAAATAAGGGGTTTAACACGAATACTCAGTGTCACATTTACTTTTCTTTAATGTATTGTTTTGTTTTGAAGAACGATGAAGGCGGGGCTTGTCTTCTTTAGAAAACAGAAATTCTTGATGCTAACACTAATGTCTAAAAATCATCATTTTTGTTTCATTTCTTTACGTTTGACGCTGCTGTTATATAATTGGACCCGTAAATAAAAAATAAAAGTATTTTGTTTAATTTTCTTTGTTATTTTTAAAGATTTGATTCGTTATCTCATGCAAAGCTTTATAAGAGACGGCCCCCTAAACCACTCTAAAAGAAAGATTTATTTATATCTCGAAAACTAATAACTGGAATGAGCTGCAAATTTGCACACCCATATTTTTCAGCATTAGGATTCATTTTATGTAAAAATTAATATAGGTCATAATTCATAATTTTTATGAATATGAATTTATTAATATTTTTCAAAATTAAAAAAATTTTCCAGAATCAAAAGTAATGATGGATTATGTTTGGGTTTCTTCACTGTATCTCGTAAAAAAAAAATTATATTGATCAAGTTATTTTTTATGAAGATATTAATAAAAGTTTGAAATATGAATTTAACATTAGCACCTTCAAACTTTGAACGCTTATAACTCTGTGCAAAATGAGTAAAATATACAACCAATATACTTTTTCGCGTTGTCGCGACCCCAGGAATTCAAATATAAAATAAAAATAGGGGGTTACCATTGAAAAAATCAAAGTTGGTGCGCGTTTTAATATGTAGACGACCCCCAATTCAAAATTTCAGTTCATTTTCTAAAACTACTCACAATTCCCCGTCGAATGATACCTATTACATTTTTCTACATTGATTAGCAACGAAGTTACGTTGAGTGTTGCGTTTTTTTTTTCCCCGACTGTACTTAGTATCAAGTAGTATCCGTATTTAAAAAAATTGACATGGGTCACTCATGTCTTTAGGAGTAAAATGATATTAAAATGGCACCATTTATTTACGGCCTCAAACTTCGACCCCCTCTCTAGGTCGAACAAATCAAATTCAGAAAAAATTAAATTTCACTTTTTCTTATCACAGTACTACTAATACATCCTGAAAGTTTCGGAAAAATTGAAGATGTCAACTATCAAAAGTGTCCAACTTTAAAAAAAATGACTCTTAATAAACTTAATACAGTAAAGCGTAGCTATTATAAGAGGCTAAACATTCTAGAGCTATGTTTAAACAAATTTGTTAAGCCATTATATTAGTCGCAAATTAAAATGCAAAAAAATATTTATTTATTGACGTCATTCTTGTTTTCACTTGTGTATGAGTCATGAAATGTATGCGGTATCTTTTTCTTTCAACTGAGAAATTTCGTCAAGACATAAAGACAAAGAGTGAATAAATAAAAAATATTTTAAACAATCACTTAAAAGTTTTTCGAGTTTTTTGAAGATTATGGTATTTGCTTTTGAAATTTATTACTTCTGAATACTGGTTTTTGGTAAGTTTTATCGATATCGAAAAGTGATTTAAGTAATTTCTCTTTTATCTTTCAAATCTCAGCAACATTATATAATATAATATTGATATTTTATATGTGATCTTATTAGAACTTATTAGAAACACTGCACTTAGTATTTTATTTAACCCTCGCTTTCCCAAGATGGGGTCATTTTGACCCCATTTTGAAGTTGAAATTTAGTGAAGCCCGCCTCATTCAAAAAGTGCGCTAATTCGCCAGAGATAGCAAGCGTAGCCAGTGGAATGGTACAACTTCTAAACGATACAAAAGGCGCGGTGCTGGTGATTTTCGCCAAACGTGCCAAGCGGCACCTGAAAGCAATTTTTGTGCAGTAACGCCTTGATCTTGGGAAAGCGAGGGTTAATTTATTTTTTGCTTTCATAGGGCCACATTTTATACTTAAATTTTGTCATCCCCGAATTTTGATTTTCTGAAAATTTTAATTCTTTTTAAAAAAATTGGGAACTTTTTCTTTCGTAAATTTGCATTTCATAGATAAGTATTAAAAGCTAATATAAAATTTTTTGTTAAAAATATTGTCTATCTCAAAATAACAATCCAATTTACAGGGCAACTTTTTTCGAAATTAATACCAATTTTAAACATTTAAAATAATTTAAAGATAATATTTTGATATATTTAGTAAACCCCAAAGGAAAATTTCATATTCCTGCTATATAATAAAATTCTTCATTTTCGTCCAGCCATTAATATATCTTCGAAATTTTACATAAAGGCCTTTTCTAATATTACATATCTATTTATTTCTTTGAGCTGAAAGGAAATATTAGAGTCACGAAAACATCTATATTTCATATAAAGCATGAAACATTAAACTATACTTTCAGAAAGCCATTACAGGAAATAACTCAGCAGGTGAAAATGTTTGCCTTAATATCCACGTATATATATTGCATGTTCAACTGATTTTGCAACAGAAAAGGTGGTCAATAGAAATGTACATAAATGTTGGTACAAAGTATGAAGTAAACATTTTATGATAAAATCTAATACAATATCGTATAGATATTATAAAAAGTTAAAAACTATTATTTTACCTATTCAATCTATTGAACTGTACTCCCAGTAAATATGCGATTATAATGTGAGCTATAAAAATTGAAAAAATGGTTAAGAAATGCAGTTTTGTGATATTTTTATCGAAATAAATATTTAGTTATTATGTTCGAGTATTTTATGCTATTTTGTTTTTTTAAATATTATTATTGTAATGAATATTTTTGTACATTTTGTGCTAATATTATTAGGGTATGACGTACATTTCACTCACAAGGGAAATATGAATCAGTAAAATTCCTAATAAACCAAACCAAGCTTAAATTAAAGAGCATGCTCGAAAACATAGGATTGGTTGGGTTTATGTCGCACTAGTGCTGCAATGGGCAATTGGCGACGGTCTGGAGACACGCCATCACAATTTTGATCCTCCGCGGAAGGGATGGCTCTCCCGCTTCGGTGATCCCCAGAGGTGTAATTTTGATGGGAACATGGAGGACATTGCAGCCACGACAGATTTCACGTGCACTAGCCACTATTAGTGTTTACGACGGTCTTTGGTTGGCTCGAGTGCCGAACCTGCAATCTTTCAATTATGAGCTCAACGCTCTACCGACTGGGCTACCGAAAATAAAGTGTAGAATGCAAATTTTGTGCAGCAACCCTCTATAGAGGCGAGATATGACACTAGAATTTTTAAGATTAAAAACTATTAAAAGTTTAAAATTACAAAACAAAATAGCATAAAATACTCGAACATAATAACTAAATATTTATTTCGATAAAAATATCACAAAACTACATTTCTTAACCATTTTTTCAATTTTTATAGTTCACATTATAATCGCATATTTACAGGGAGTACAGTTAAATAGATTGAATAGGTAAGATAATGGTTGTGCTCATAGAGAGGAAAAAAAAAAAATACTGAAAATGATATTGAAATGGGAAAAAAAAAAAAAAAAAAAAAAAAAAAAATATTGTTCCCGTAACTTTAGAAATTTTTTATTGTAACCGTAACTTTAAACCGTTTGAACTTCTTTATTTATATATTGCTGGTTCTATATGTAACGCAATTACACCTGATGATGCTATTGTTATAATGGCGAAAAGCTTTCTGTAGTTTCTAATAAAAATATTTTATCTACGTGTTTTAAAGTGGTTTGTTACCTTTTATATACTAGAATTTTTAGCTGTTATTATCAAAACCAACAAAACAGAACCGGGTAGCAGGAAGAAGTAGCGCAGTGCCAGGGTGTTTGGCTTGCAAGCAGAAGGTCTTGAGTTTGAGTCCCACAAGGTCCTTTATGAAAAAAAATTTGTTCGAGTGAAAAAAAATTGTTTATATTTTAAATTAAATTAAATTACTACTTGAAGAGAAAATATTTATTATATTAATTAAAAAAAAAAAATGTTTATTTAATTATAAAGAAGAAATTCATGTATAAATTTACAAATTTAGTTTCTGATTTATAGTGACTGTGATAGAAGTAGAAAATTAATTAAAGTATAAGAAATCTTCATTAGGAGCACAAGATATAATATAAAATTTATCACAATTAATTGCATTACAATCTTGTTCATCATCAAATATTGTTATCACGAACCTTTTGGAAAATATTTGGCTTTTCAGTTTGGAAACTAGATTTGTAAAATTAATATCTGCTCAGATTTTGAAATTTTTTAGATGTAAACGGATTTTAAATTTCAAAAATCACTTTTAAAAAATTTGTCCTTATGCTCAACCTTATTGTCAGTTTCTTTATTTCTCCAAGAACACGAAATTTGATAGATGTTCAATAAAATATTTGAAATAAAAGTTAAATGTGAAGTCGAATAGTTCAGCAACAGCTGTTGTCTGTTCAGGATTTTTCATGCTAAAAATGGCATGAATAATAAATAACACAATTAAGAGCAGACGATTAACACTCGCAATTAGGGGCATCGATAAAAAATACTATTTAAAATTTGACATACAAGACTAGCAAATCATTAACGAAATTGTATCTAAATATAATGTAAAATTATTTCCCCTTAAATTATTCACTTATTTTAATAATTAAAAAAAAAAAAAAAAAAAATGAAAAAATAAAAAAATAATAATAATATCGAGACGGGGATCGAACTGGAGACCTTCTTTACTCAAGCCAAATACTATGGAACTGTGCCACGTTTTCATGATTTTGTTTGAGTTTCGTTGGCTTTTACGTAACAAAACCTTGACGATAGCTTCAGGACACCAAGCCCAATCTCTTTCCGAACTTCGATGACTTTTTTTAGTCAATTTTGACCTTTTATTTCTTCCGGTGTCAGCTGTTTCTTTTCTTTTCTTTCTGTTTTTTTTTTTTTTTTTTCCCACACACTTGACACTGAGTTTTTTTCGTTTCCACCCCATGCTTTTTTCGCCTTTTTCCTTCGATTTTTACATTCTAAAACTTCCAGGGTTCTATCTTGCCCTATGAGGGGTTGTTACACAAAATTTGCACTCTACCCTATGTTTTCGACCACGGTCTTTAATTTAAGCTTGGTTTGGTTTCAATAGGAATTTTACTGATTCATACTTCCCTTGTCAGAGGCAATTTCTTTGTATAGGGCCGTAAACAAATTTATATTTTGTAACTTTTGATTTTGAATCCCCTGGAATTTTTCATACAGTATTCTTAATTTTTATTATTTCTAAGGCAATTATGATTTTATACTCTATGTAATATATTTAATAATCCAAAGAAGTTCCATATTCCTGTTATATAATAAACTTTTCCGTTACCTTTCTTGTTGTTAAAATAATCGGCGACACGTTACATGTAGCCCTTTCCCGAATATCTAACTATTTACTTTATTGATCTCAAAGGAACTATTAAAGTCACGAAAATATCTATATTTCATATAAAGCCTGAAACATGAACTAGTTTTAAGAAGACATTAACGGGAAGTAACTCTGTAGGAGATTTACATTAATGTTCACGTATACATCACATGTTCAATTTATTTTGTACTATGAAAGGTGATCAATAAAAACGTTTATAAAAGGTATAACAAAATATGAAGTAAAATTTTGTGATACAATCTAATACAATGTATCAATAGACCATTACCTTTATAATATTATTTGTTAAAATATGCTTTCTATAGTTATTCCATTATAATGTGAAATGCACATATTTGAAAAATGGTTGAAGGAACAAAATTTTGTAATTTTTTGAACGAAATAAATGCCTGGCTATTGTAAATGAGTATATAATGTGATTTTTTTTTTTTTTTTTTCAAAAAGAAAAAATATATATATTATTGTAATGGTTACTTTTACTTTTTTGGAAATAAAGATAAGTCCTTTAATAAAACTAATATGTTGTGTCCATCACAAAACATTCTTCTGTATTGTTCTATAAAACAGCACCACTTACAGTTTAACTACCAAAAAAATTTATTAATAATTTCACACAGTAAAGATTTTAAATACGGAGTCTGGCGCAACTTCAATCAACAGATGCTGAGGTTTAGCCATGGAAAAAATAACAGAAGAAAAGTTATAGTTAGTACCACCTGTCGGTCGATATTCACCCATATTAAGCCAGCAATCGTTTTAAAATGTTTATTTCGCATACAAAGCTTGGTGCATTTGTATGCCATAGAAGTTGAGATTTAGCCTTACTGTGCAGAAGGTAAATTGCAGCCTAGCAGTGCCATTTATCGGCCGATATGCATTCAAAGGAAAACAGCACATTGTTTCTTAATGGGCTTCTCAAATAGCAAGTTTTGTGCAACTATACACAATAGAATATGAAATATAGCTTTCCCGTAAACGGGGAAAATTGCAGTATAGTAGCGCCACCTGTAGGCCTATATGCACTTAAATTGAATCAGTATAGTGTTTTATTATAGCAGCCTAACTTATCATGCTTTGTTCGATTATACACGATAGAACGTGAGATACAGCCTTCCCTTAAATGGAAGAAATAGAAATATAGCAGCGCTTCCTATTGAGTTGTTTTAACCAAAAGTTGGTAGGCATTAAATTATGTCAAAGTGAAGCTATAAATAAATTTATATGAAATTATGTGAAGTAGTTCCTGAGATGCAAGTGCCACAATATTTTTGTCACGCACACCGGCAGACGGATGCAGCCAAATTTTCTAAAAAGTGTCAAATCATGTTCTCGACCTGTCGAAACGTCTAAATCCACCAAAAACCGGAAATAGAAAACTTTTACGTATCCAATATTTCCTATACTACTTCCAATACAATATCTAATTCTACTAAATGTAGAAAAAAGTAATAGGCTAAAATATCTAAAATATTCTTCTATTTTAAATAAACATACACTCTAGAACCAAAAAAAAAAAAAAAAAAAAAAAAAAAAGGATGCACCAAGAAGGAGAATTGCAAATTGGACACAAATTGACATGCATACAGGTTTCGATGGAAAATGCAAATTTTTAAAGTTTTGCGGTTAATGAATGACCATGTGACGCTACAGCGCATTTTAACTGCGCAACTGCAGGATATTAAAAAGGAGAAATTTTGATTCCAGGTCATTAATTCTTCGAGAATTTTATTCCGTCTACTCAGATAGACAGTAACTATGCCTGGCATACAGGTGCGTAAACAATATGCGTAGATGTCAGCATCTGAGAGAAGAGTGTAGTTGGGCTCAAAGAAACCGGTTAGTCTAATCTGCGAATTCCTTGACATTTGGATAGGAGCGATGCCGCTAGTAGATGATGTTGGCAGGAATGGATGAACCATGGCCGACCATAGTGTTAAGAAGGAAGCGGTCGGCCTAGAGATAGGACAGAATGTAAGAACCGATCAATCGTCAGAGCGGTACTGAAAGCCCCAAATTTATCGTTATTATCGATCCTACGTGCAACTGGTACTTCAGTGACTTCAAATACCATTAACAGGCGGTTCAGAGAAATGGGGTTGAGCTAACGGATCCCCTTGTGCCGACTGTTACTGAATAGAGTAGAATTGTCTTCAGTGATGAGTCCCAACCTACCATACGGCCCGACAACCAGAAGTGATGGTTTTGGGTGCCATTTCATTTCATAGCAGTACCTCTTTGGTTGCCATCCGCTGCATCTCTAAGCAGAGTGGTACGTCGACGAAATTCTAAGTCTCGTTTTGTTGTCCTTCATATCACGAAATTTTGAGCCTATATTTCAACATGATAATCCCCGCACACGTACAAAGATCGTTTCTATTTCTTGTTTTCTTCCTTTCCCAATATTATTTTGGCCTGAAAAGTCGCCGGATCTCTCTATCACTGAGGACGTTTGAAGCATCGTGAGAAGGGTCCTACAACCAGCTCGGGATTTCGCCAATCTAACACACTAATTGGATAAAATTTGGCACGATATCTCGCAGGAGGACATCTGCCTACTCTATCAATTAATGCCAAGCCGAATAACTGCTTGCATAAGGGCCAGAAGAGGGCTAACGCGTTATTGACTTGTTCACTTGTGAGGCTCTTTCTCTTGATTAAATCCTGCTAAATTTCTGAAACTGTAATCATTTGTTTTTCTCCATATGTACACCACATCTACCAATTTTCGTCCCATTCGGATAACTCCTTCTTGGTACGACGTTTTTTTTTTTTTTTTTTTTTTTTTTTTTTTTCCCTTGTCTTAGAGTGATTTTTTGAATTACTCAGGTCTTTTAGTAAGACAATAGTTTATTGATAATTGCAGACAAATATTATTGCTACACTGTAATAGCAGAAACATTGCATCATAAATAAATTTAGGATCTCGAGTGTGCACATGTGTGTTTGCGCATATAAAGCGCGCAACCAAGACAACCCAAAATCTGCACAATCAGATTCGTTGTTTGGAATACATAAAAAATGCCCAAGTGTCTGTTACGAGGTCACGACCCACAGTTTTTGATAAGAAATGTTTGGATTTGGAACATGTTGGTTGTTATATTGGACGTGGAGATCTGATCTAATGGTCGCCATGATCGCCATATCTGACACCTTTGGATAAATGAGGATATATGGCATATTTTTGGATAAATGACACCTTTGGATAACCTATGAGAAAAAAATGAAGTAATTAGTCTATCAAAAAAGTTACCAAAGAAAGTGACTAAGTTGATCTTGTTAATAATTTTCCCAAAGTTGTTTTCTTATTTTCTTGTTATTACTTTTTAATTAAACTTTATGTTATGTTATTTTTAATTATTTGTGTTTCATCTGTGGCCACAGAATGAATAATATTCAGATTACGAATAATATTCAGATTTTATTGTATACTGTAGTATCTTGTAGCGTGGTAGATAATTATTTACTTGACTAATCAGAACAAGAAATTAATATTTTTTCCAAATTTTAATTTAACTAGATTAATTTTTAGTAATTTACAGAATAAACATATTTTGCTGTATTTCCTCGATATGAAATGGTTTTCAATAAGTTAGTGGGTTGTACAGTATAAGACTGGAAGGAATTTCAGATAGAGTCCACAGTGATTTCATCAGTCAGTGACCGCGTCTGCAGTCTTCTCCAGAAAATAACAGTTCCTTTCCCGAGGTCTAGCCCGACCTGCTCTGGGATTCCTGTCTTTCCAAAACTCCGACGTGAACTGTCGTTTTTAGTCTCTCCTCGTAAAAATTACAGTTCGTATTGGGCGTGTTTTTCTAAAAACAAAATCTCAGATGCCGGCCCTGATTCGCTCGAAATTCCATCATCGGCTCTGACGCGTTGAATTCCTCTCGAAGGGAAAGTTCTCAAGGCACGCGGCTTCCCACGATCATCAAAGGGAAAACGGACATACCTTTCTACAAAGGAGAGATGTTCCGCTGCGAGCCGTTAGGCTCCAGACTGTCTGCTTCTTTGTACTGAAATGTCTCTTTCAATGATATATTGGAGTCGGAGTCTCTGCCTTTACAGCTCCCCTCCCCTTAAAGAAAAATTCGGGGCCATTTTGGGGCCGAATTTTCATCAGAAGAAGCTGAAATTAGGATATTCAAATTCACTTCTAAAAGAGGCAATAGTCCCTACAATTTGGAATATCTACCAGAAAAATATAATGTTGATTTTTCAACAAAACCAAAATAATTAAACACTACCTTATTAATTTTTACACTTAAAATATATACTTCCCTGATTATACTGATTAATTTAAAAACACCAAAAAGAAAAAATTTTAATTTTGAAAATTTAACTTGCTTATTTACAATACAAAAAATTTCTTTATTTAATTTTGAAAAATTAACTTGCTTATTTACAATACAAAAAATTTCTTTTGCTTTTAAAGTTACATTCGACTTAAACAGTCTACGTGAGCTATTTCACGCCCTGGCCGGTGTATTACAGTGTAATCATATGGCTGCAGAGTTAATGCCCATCTCATTAATCGAGGGTTTTTCCCAGCATTTCTCTTCAACCAGACTAATGGATCGTGATCTGTTTCAATTGTGAATTTTTGTCCATCTAAGTAGTGCTTTAACTTTTTTATAGCGAATATTATCGCAGCACACTCTTTTTCTGTCGTAGTGTAATTTCTTTCGGGAGCAGTAAATTTCCTGCTCAAGTATAAGATAGGGTGCTCTTCCTTTTCTATTCTCTGAGCGAGGATTACCCCAACCCCTAAGTCTGATGCATCGGTCTGTACGATAAAGGGGTGCTCGTAATTCGGAGCATAAAGAATAGGTTGGTCTGTTAATTTCCGTTTTACTTCCTCGAATGCTTTTTGCATTTCAGCGGACCATTCTATGCTTTCTTTGCGATTTTTCCCTTTTAGCGCTCTAGTTAGAGGCTCAACAATAGTGGCATAATTTTCGATATAGCGGGCGTAGTATCCTACCATTCCGAGAATTTGTCTAATTTCTGTTTTAGATTTCGGGGTCGGAAAATCCAAGACTGCCTGGATTTTAGCTTCTGCGGGCGACCTACGTCCGTTCCCTACAACGTGCCCCAAGTATGTTACGCTGTCTTGCGCAAATTGACATTTAGAAGGTTTTATTTTCAACTTTGCATCCTCTAGTTTTTTTAAAATTATGTCTAAATGTTCCATATGCGCTTCCCAAGTCTTTGAAAATATGGCGATATCGTCTAAGTACGGTACGCAAAAGTTTTCACAGCCCTGTAATAATAGTGACATAAATTTACTGAACCTATATGGGGCATTCACTAATCCGAACGGCATTACTAAGGGTCTAAAATTTCCCCAAGGAGTGGAAAATGCCGCATATCTTTGCGCCCTAGGTGTCAGTGGAATTTGCCAATATCCTTTCGTTAGATCTACAAGCGTGATAAATTTAGCACTTGAAACTAAGTCCAAACGATCTTCGATGTTCGGTATTGGAAAATATTCGGTTCTGGTTATGGAATTCAAAACGCGATAGTCCAAACATGGGCGTGGCTGTTTGTGGGGGGCTTCTACTAAAATTAAAGGACTACTATAGTCCGACTCCCCTATTTCGATTATGTTCAATTCAAGCATTCTTTTGATCTCTCTTTTGAGAATTTCTGTCTGTCTTTGAGACATTCTGTACGGTTTAATTCTAACCGGTTTGTCGGAAATTAATTCGATGTCGTGCTCGATTAGATCGGTGCGCCCTGGATCATTTGAAAACAGGTCCCTGTGGCGATCCAAAACCCCTTTTAATTTCTCTATCTGATCGGTAGTATGTTTCATTTCTAAATTTCCATTTCTTACGATTTCGTTGAAGTCATAAACATTTGGGTCAGAGTGTGGATATACTATTTTTAAATCTGTTTCTTTATTGTCCACGCTAGTGATTTCACTAAACAAAACATTTATCATCTCTGCCCTTTGTCTATAAGGTTTCAGCATATTAACGTGGGATACTTGAGAGGGCTCCCTCCTACCTGGAATATTCACAACATAGTTAGTCTCCGAGATTTGTTTCTCCACTGTACCCGGTCCGATCCAACTTACGGCGAATTTATTCGGCTTGTACGTCGCAACCACTAGAACTTGGTCTCCCGGTTTAAATTTCCGGTCAACTGCGTCCCGATCGTACCAAAGCTTCCTTTTCTCTCTCGCATCTTCCATCGATTTAATAGCTAATTCTTGGCATTTTTTTAGCCGATTTATAAGATCAAAAATGTATTCAGTAACGGGCGTTTGTTCCTCGTTTTCGATTCCGCATAATTTTTCAAAAATTATTGTCTCGGGAGTTCTTAGATTTTTGCCGTGAACGAGTTCGGCAGGGCTATATCCGGTAGATTGATGCACGGTAGTACGCAACACCAATAATGCAAATGGAAGATTTTTCTCCCAATCTGCTCCGTTTTCTAAGCATAGCACTTTTAATAATCGCTTTACGGTGCGGTGAAACCTCTCAATCGCTTGGGATTGGGGATGATGTATGGAGCTATGAATCACTTTTATTCCAAACTTTTCGAAAAAGGTCTCGGTCAATTCACTCGTAAAACTTCTTCCTAAATCTAATTGAATCTCTCGCGGGAACCCGAATCTGCTAAACATTCGTAAGAACCCGTTTATCACTGCTGGAGAAGTGATTTCTTTAAGCGGTATGGCCTCCGGATATTTCGAAGACAAACACATAGCTGTCAAAAGGTACCTATTTTCG
The DNA here is from genome assembly GCA_963930645.1 of Salticus scenicus. Lineage (NCBI taxonomy): Eukaryota > Metazoa > Arthropoda > Arachnida > Araneae > Salticidae > Salticus > Salticus scenicus. Next base: position 89,167 of record CAWVNO010002559.1, on the reverse strand, counting down.
TTTTCACTTAGAGGGAGTGGTCCCGTTAGATCAGCGGAAAACCGAGTGAACACTTCGGTTACTATGGGAACCCTTTTCATAGGCGCTTTCTTCACCTATCATCTGACAATGGTGACACGATAATACAAATTCCTCTATTTCTTTGACCGAATTTGGCCACGCGAAATATCTGAAGATTTTATCTTTCGTCTTTGTGACTCCGAGATGTCCGCCAACATTCGAATGACATAATTCCATTACGTCTTTTCTAAGTGTTACAGGAATAATCACTTGTTTTCTAACCTCCCCGCGATTTGTTTTAGATTGTCTAAAAAGGATTTCATTTTCTAAAATGAACTCGGAATTACCTTTGTTCGCTTTTTCAAAACACGGATTTAAAGTCGCGTCTTCACGCTGTAATCCTTTCATCCTTTCTTTATTTACCCCTAGAAGGCTTAGAGACTTCTCTTTCTCAGAGGGGGGAATGACAATAGGGGTTTCTTCCCGTATCTCGGCTACTGCGTTAGTGGTTTCGGATTCTCGTAATCTCTCTCTCTCCTCTTTTTCGCTCTGCCTTTTTTTCGCGCGAGTTACTACTTGGTTGATTAACTCTGGTTTTTTCATTTTTGCGCCTTCGATAATTTCATGCGTTTGATTACCCAAAAGATAATGATTCATTTCCAGTGAGTCGTCAACTACTGCCGCTTTCGTGCTAACAGTCCCAATATCTGCAATCTTAAGCGTAACACTAGCGATCGGCAGGCAGTGTAATTCTTTCTGCAACGGCTGTTTGAGCCAAATACTTTCTCCGGTTAATTGCTCCGGTTTTATGTATTGTTTTCCTATAAGATCGAAGCTTGCTCCACTGTCACGAAGGGTGACAATTTTGACGTCATTTATTTCGGCCTCCCCTAAATAAGGTGCGAAACAAGATCCTAAATCGTCTGTAATTCCTATCTGATTTACAACTGCTGTTGATTGATCTTTAATTAATTTCGGACAATTAGTTTTGTAGTGCCCGACAACGGAACAATAAAAACATCGGATCTCTTTCTTTTTCTCATAGGCGTTCTCTTTCCCTTTGTTTTCCTGCGATTTTGTCCTATCGCGCCAATTAAATGGCTTTTTTTCTTTGTTTTCTTTTGAAAATGTAAATTTATTTTTATCGGGTTTTCGGTCATCTTTTTCTTTACCGACCCAATTTTTCTTTATGGCTTTCCTAACGGATTCAAATTCATCTAGTTTAATAGCTAATTCTTCGGAATCAGTCTCTTTCGCCCAAGAATCTAAAAACTTCTCTTTCATCTCTGCGCTAGCCCTTTTTTTTATCTGGTCGCAAATTAGTAATTTCTTCAAGCTCTCAAAGTCCCCAATTTCTAGTTTTTCCAACCGACCTAACAAGAATGTTTCCAAGTCATAAACTAAATCTCGAAATGACGTTCCACTTGATCGCTGGTGGTTGTTAAATTTTTGTCTGAATGACTCAGCGTCAACCTTAAATCGATCTAACAGATAATTTTTGATGTAATCAAAATCTTCTAATTTATCCGCCGGTTGTCTTAATATTTGTTCTGCTAATTTGGTGGGTAACAAAGCAAGTAATTGATTTACATAGTCTGAGCTCTCTAACCCCAATTTACTCGCTTGACGTTCGAATAGATTTAAATATAAAGCCATGTCAGAATTTAACTCATCAAATTTATGAATAATAGATTTAAGTGGGGGAGTATATTTCCGCTCTTCTCTGCTAGAGTTTAAGCTTGTCGTTTCTATACTTTGAGATAACCTGAGACGTTCTAATTCGAATTCTCTCTGTGCTTTTTCACTTTCAATTTGGGCTAAACGTTCCTCTTTTATTTCTTGCGCTAATCGTTCTTCCTTGATTAATTTAATTTGGGCCAAAGCCACCTCTAATTTAAATTCTGCAGATTGTTCAATTTTTTTTATTATGGACCTTGTCCCATCGGTGGGCAGAATATCTACTTCCCATTCTTCTGCTAAAAATTTTAAATCCACTTTTGAATATTCGTGCAAAGCAGCCATGATTTTTGGTTTGAAATTTTCCTAACACAATTTTACTAAATATTCTCAATTTCCTAATTATTCGCAATACACATTTAGCAATTATTTAAAATTTCAAATACAAGCACAATTTAAATAAATAACTAAATAATACACACTTTAATACCAAATTTGGCTTTCGGATTCCTGCAATATCTTGCAATACTTTTTACCCAATTTAAGCTTATGCTTACAAGCAATTTAAAGAGAACAATTAATATACACAAAAATAAGGAGTTCTTTCACACTGTGCAACCATAGATTATACCATAAATACACACAACTTAAAACTCTGAAAATTCTCTTAATGAATATAATTTAAATATATCATTCACAGTTTGTTTTTCTGCTTTCTTTTTAAATTTCAATTTCTTTTACAATTTTACTTCCTTTTAATTTTCTTCAAGGTTAAGGAAATTTTCTTTTCCAACATAAATTTAAAATTCTCTTAACAAATTAACTATTTTGTCAATTCTAAACTTTTAAATAATGAATTATTTCATTTATTTTAATTAACTAACCTGTTAATTTTAGACATTAAGCATTTCGCTCAAACATTAAAAATTTTCTGCCAGAATATACAAGGACAAACAATTTTTTTATTTTTACTAATTGCCTCTCAAGAATGAACGGAATATCCTTACCTTTACTGATGTTTTCATCTAAGGTGGGCACATCTCCGCTGAGCACTCTTTTAGCAGGCACAAGACTTCAGGGATCGGTGCTCCTCTTCTTGATCTTTTGAAAGGGCACTCCGTCACTCCTGCTCTAGACTGGCTCTCCGTACGCTGTTTGGCTTCTCTCGTCTACGTCGAAGGGCTTCGTAACGCTGCTTCCGTACTAGGAACCGGTCGTTGCCTCCGTTGTTGCCTGGTCTACGCTGATGATCTCTTCTGAATTCTGGAATCTCTTTCCTCGCTTCTGCTTAGATTCACTCTTCTCTATATACTGTCATCCGATAGAGCTGCCACCAAATTTTCTTTATTCTATTAGTCTGTAGTATCTTGTAGCGTGGTAGATAATTATTTACTTGACTAATCAGAACAAGAAATTAATATTTTTTCCAAATTTTAATTTAACTAGATTAATTTTTAGTAATTTACAGAATAAACATATTTTGCTGTATTTCCTCGATATGAAATGGTTTTCAATAAGTTAGTGGGTTGTACAGTATAAGACTGGAAGGAATTTCAGATAGAGTCCACAGTGATTTCATCAGTCAGTGACCGCGTCTGCAGTCTTCTCCAGAAAATAACAGTTCCTTTCCCGAGGTCTAGCCCGACCTGCTCTGGGATTCCTGTCTTTCCAAAACTCCGACGTGAACTGTCGTTTTTAGTCTCTCCTCGTAAAAATTACAGTTCGTATTGGGCGTGTTTTTCTAAAAACAAAATCTCAGATGCCGGCCCTGATTCGCTCGAAATTCCATCATCGGCTCTGACGCGTTGAATTCCTCTCGAAGGGAAAGTTCTCAAGGTACGCGGCTTCCCACGATCATCAAAGGGAAAACGGACATACCTTTCTACAAAGGAGAGATGTTCCGCTGCGAGCCGTTAGGCTCCAGACTGTCTGCTTCTTTGTACTGAAATGTCTCTTTCAATGATATATTGGAGTCGGAGTCTCTGCCTTTACAATACGTATAACTAATACATAACATAGTGTGCTTGTATATATTGAAAGAGTGTGTGTGAGAATCAAGGGTACAGAGGCACTTGTAAGCCATGGAGCATGAAAAGTAAGCAATAATCTATATACATATTTCTCTAACGTGGACCAGTTAGAATTATTTTTTGTCGAAACGATACGAAAGTAAAATAAATTATAAGTAAAATACGTGATGATAAAAAGTAATCATGGGTATTTTTTACTATGCAGTATTCTTGATTGAAAATGGTCTAAATAGGACATTACTGGTTTGTGTGCTGAACACGCGAAAGACTTTGTATACATTAGCTTCTGTTAAAGGTATTTCTTTGAAATATATTTTATTAAATTTACATCTCATAACACGTGATGGAATTAACCTACATTTAAATATGCATAGTTATATTTTTGCAGTTTGTCATATGATTAGCAATGATTATTGTTTCACTGGATCACACAAAAGTATCAAGATTCATTATATAATATAAGTGAATTCCCCTTATGCTATGAATAGTTTTTATCAATATGAAATTTATTACATTATAATATGCGTATATATTTTTAAAACAATATACAGACTTACACAAATGCAATCGCTTTCAGGTATTTTCCTTAAAAGTAGAGTTATAAATATAGTTTTCGTCTTCAGCAACAAAAAATAAACGTATTTCAAAATATGATTACAAAAGTAAAACCCATTGATGATTAAACAATGAACAAGTAAGTACAGTTCAAAAATATTTCCTAATCTACGCGAATTATTTCATTTTTCTTTCCTATTTTAAGTTTCATTTAGAATATTCAAACATATACAAAAATACATGTGAAAGTTTTCGGAATAAAAATTTTCCCTTTTTATAAATAATGTTTCTAGAGCCTTTATGCTTTTTAACATTTGAAAGTTAGAACATTCTAAAGCTTAGAATATATTTGAATACATTTTATATAATATACTAGGTCATGGATAGTTTTAAAATTTATAAATAATGTTTCTAGAAGCTTTACGCTTTTTTGAGATTTGAAAGTTAGAACTTTCTAAAGCTTAGAATATATTTGAATATATTTTATATAATGTACTAGGTCATGGATAGTTTTAAAAGCCATTACCGAAAAACAAACTGTTGAGCGCGAACATTTATGCGAATATTTAAGCTTTACTACACGATAAATCTAAATTACAGAAGTAAAACTTTTATGAAAATGCATGATAACATTTATTCAATCTGTTGCAGGGCATAAAATAGTTTATGCTAAAATATGTATAATAAACTGCAGCTGTTAGAAGAGTTAAGGGAACTATTATCTTCTGCTTTTCAGCTCACCCATTATTCGAACTCTATCTGTTAAAATAGATTTCTAGTAAATATTCAGTTATAATGTGACGTGTACAAAATGCGTCAATTAGATTAGTTTGAGAGATGATTGTTGAAATTGATTTTGTCGGAGATCGCTAATGTTCCAAATATTTCGTTACATGTGGAATATTTTGTAGAGGAGATTTACATTAAAACTACCTCTTTTATATTTAGGAAATACTCAATTTGTATTTGTAAAATCAGTGAGCATTTCTCGTACTGATGTTCAGTTTCTAATATAAAGTGCTACGGAGATACAAGGTGATCCAAAAATCACAAGAAAAATTAAAAATATATTATTAAAAAAGAATTGACCGTAGCACTGTGATATAGAAATCACATATTTTTAATGAATTTTTCCCATTTATTTAAATTCAAATCTATATTAATATTTTATATTATAATATATTCGTGCATACAATAATAGTCTTTAATTAACCGTTGAATCCTTTTCCTCTTAATAAAATAAAATAAAAAGTATGTGGAAAAGAAAATCTTGCTGTAATCAAAAACCTCATTCTTTCATTTCGGTGTTAAAAGAATACCACATGGCCATTCTTATTTTCTGCGTAAATCAAAGTTTAACGGCTAACATACTTTTAATCTGTTTCTCAAAATTATCCTTGAAAAAGAATTAATTATTTTTTCTTTCCTATGTATTATTTGCAGTATGTGGTTTTTCAGTTCTCATGGCTAAAGTTTGGCATAAGACTCGGGTTAATGTAATATGGTAAACCTGCTCGCTACATTCAAAAATTATTAACTAAATGAATATACAACGGATCTAAAGAAACCGTTGTTTCGGCGATCTTTGCGGCGAAATAATGTGTGCCAGCATATTCATGATTTTCGGTTTTGGCTAAAAATTTACACACTCTCTCACTGATCACCGTCGAGAAAGCATCTCGTATTAGAGGATTAAGATCGCTCTCTCTCTCTTTGATTTTGCGGTTCCCAAACAGAATGTATTGTTATTTAAAGTGATTATCATTCCACTATAGTTTTCCTGATGTTGTCTTATAGCTCTTTTGGATCGCTAAATAAAAAGCATTTTTTTAATTGACATTCAGGAGTGTGTTGTTTCTTCACGGCCATTTTGAAGGAAATTATCGAACCGGGACTCCCTATGATTCAAGTAATTACATCCAGCAATAAATCTTTACGATAAGCACTATGCGGTTTTCACTAAAATACACAGAAAGAAATGGGATATTTTTGTTTTAAGGTGCCTGCCTACCGTCGGAGGTGATTTTTTTTAATAATTGAAAAATTGCCTATTTATGTGCATTATACGATAGAATATAGTCAAAAACAGTGAATAACCTGAAAAAAATATGCAAATAAAAAAGTCAGCATATATAGTTACCCTCATCCGTGGCTGATTCTGTCACACTTTAGGCTTAAGAGTAGGCTTAAGAGATTTCCTTGGACTCTGTCTCCTAATTTTCGTACTTTTATCAATTTTAAAAAAATGCAATTGTCCGATCGATAAGCTGTTTAAACAGACGTATTCAGAAAAATTGCGCCTTGCATTTGGTACAAAATTTGTAACGAATATATAATTACATTTTTTAAAATTAATTAAAATATGAAAATAAAAGCTTTAAAATATATTTTAAAATTTTAGTTGTTGCCATTTATTTTTCAGCATTAAATGAAATATGTTTTACCGTAAAAAAAAAAAAAAAAAAAAAAAAAAAAAAAAAAAAATTAAAAAAAAAAAAAAAAATAAATAAATAAATAAAAATAAAAATAAATTTGCTCATGCATATGAAAAAAATGACGTCTATAAAATAATAATTTTAAAGGTAACAAAGAGATCCGCGATTGTAATGAAATGCTCGCCCTCTGGTGGGCTACGGTGAAATTACAATAAACATGGTTTAATTCGAATTCCATATAGCCGCCATTGCTAGCCGATGTTTAGTTTCACATATATTTATTGAATAAAAATGAATAAATACGGTAAAAAAGATAACACATACTTTTGTGTGCCACAGTGTAAATCCAAAGCATCAAGAAATCCAGAATTGAGCTTCCATTTATTTCCAAATGACGAATTTAAAATTTCAGTTGCTTCGGCTAATGGAAGTAAAGAATTAATCAGATGATTTGAAATTAATATTTGTTCAACTTCAGTTAAAAATCTACTTCCGATCGAACTTTGAATAAACTGAAGTATTTTTTCCAAAAGCAATCAATTTTCCATAATGTAATGGCGGAGAAATTATAGTACGAATATTAAGTAGAATAACAAGAACACTATTGGAACACACGTGGCTAATGTTTACTAACAACTGCAGTGTTCACAAAGCGCCGTCTATCGATCATTACAAACGCGGATAGACAAAGTGAGAAAATTTCGCACGGGCTTGCTAGTAAATGAATTATTTAAAGTGAGAGTGAGAAATTAATAAAACGATTATTTTTCAACGGGTGCCTTATAGGGCAGTTCCTTGTTTGTAAACAAACATCTCAACTTTTATGAGTGGTTGGCAAAAAGGCTTTGGGATCTCTTGATTACTTGATTACTACCAACGGAAAATCAATGGTGGGCGGGGCGCGGGAAAGTCGAGCGCGCTTTTTTGCCAACCACCAGACGTCACGAGGAAATGCTCTATAGTCGCCCTAAAAAAAACTAGTATTTTTATATTTAGACTCAAAATATGCATAAAATTTGCGAAAAAAAGCACTTTTACAAAACATCATAAGTCAAATTTAAATAAAGATATTTTTATTCTGTAAATTTTATTTAGATTATTGAAAGGTCCTTAAGGGAGTGAACTATTATCAAAACTATAACCATGTTATTTAATATTTTAGAGAAGATAACATTTTTACATGCTGAAAAAGTCATGAATATACATGACAGTTCATAACTTCTATCGACAAAAAAAAAAAAAAAAAAAAAAAAAAAAAAAATTAGCTAGATTCATTGTCGTAGTTCAATCCCTAAAACAACTCCTCTAGAGTATTTTGTCAAAACGTTTAAATTATAACGTTTCAATTATAATTTTTGGAGTTATGATGTTTTGGGATAAGGGAAAATGCTAAAAATCTCATTTTGAGAAAAGGCAGAAAACAGATTTAAAAACAAGATTTTACCTATTAAACAAAAAATAATTTTAATAAGTTCCTGATTTATTTCAAAGCTTTTTATTTTATATTCAGTAACAAATTTTGATGCTTGTATTGAGTAAAACATTTATGTAAACAAACATTTACGGTTTCAAATACTGGAGAGTGACTAATGTTAAAATGCCTGTAATTCAATGCCTGTAAGCAAGATAGAAACAAAATTCAAACTGATTTAGAAAGCTAAAATGTCAGGCTTTAATACTAACCGAAAGATAGAAAATCGGAGTTTTGACCGAAAATTGCATTTTAGAGGTAGGCAGGGACCTTAAGTGATATAAGATGTATTTCCAAATTAACTAAAATTTTTCTTCACCAGGTGGAACTTTAATTGTAAAATTACTTTTTTACAGCGGAGCTTTACATTCAACAACACAACTAGTACTGTAAATGTTCAATATGACGGCCGACATTTATGAGAATGTCGTCAAATATTGCGCATTGGGAATTCTCATAATAAAACATACTGTAATTTAGTGAAGATAAACCACGGGCTATCTTTTAAAAAAAATACATTGATTTTTGGGGACTGCGGCTTATCCATCAGTGCGGGCTATCTAATGATAATGCCAAATTCTGTCGTCCATACTTCTTGGAACAGTCGACCTTCCTCGAAAACTGAAGTTTAGTATTCGAGTTTCTCGAGCACTGATTCACGCTTATAATCTCTTATTTATTAACTAATAATCCCTTATTTTGAGTAATTTGTATATACGTCTGGGGTTCGCCATCTTGTTCCCTTGTTTTTGATTTTTTTGCATCGTATTTGTATACTCACTGGCTTTAATTTTTGTTTTATTTATTTTTTCTTTTTAATACAATGCCGTTAAAAAAATATTACTTTTATTTATAATTAATTACTTTTATGACTTTGTATATATGCCCGGATTCCCCCATCTTGTTCCCGTGTTTCTCATATTTATTGCATTACATCTGCATACTGGTATAGTTTGATTTTACTTTCTTTATACCGAATTATTTTTTAAATAATTTATTATTTTCATTTAGAATTAATAATTTATTATTTTTATTAACTTGCGTAGATGTCAGAAGTCTGATATCTTTTTTTTTTATCTGTCACATCATCGTTAGCAATGCTTGCATAAGCCGCGGCTTACCTTCCGGTGCGGTTTATCTAAGAGCACTGTTTTTTCCGCATCATTTTAATAGGCTGCGGCTTAACTACTAGTGCGGCTTATATACACTAAATTACGGTAATAAAGCTTTATCTCTTAAAAATATTGCGGCTTTCTTTGTAGAACGATTAACAGCAGTAATAAGCAGTAAATGTTTAATTTAAATGTTCGCTAACATCTGAAATCACATCCAACACGTGAAAGTCTAATTAATTAGTATTCGCAATATGGTATCATAAGAAGACACATCTGTTTAAAACGTGTGAGGATATTGCAAAAACAGCGGCCTCTAGTAGTGGACAATGTAACAAATACTATATGTATATTTTTTATACAGCGTGATCAATTTAAAAGAGTACCCGTTGGTTTTTCGTATCACCTTTAAATATGACGGATGTGGCGACTACTCTAACACTGAACTATAATTGTTTGAACCTTGTTTACTGGACTGTTACATCTTTATTTGTGAGGTAAAACAGAAATTTTTGTAATCCTGTAATAATTTTATTTATGAAAAACAAAATTTAATCAAAATTTTTTACATTATCATTCCTACATTACGTTTACATTATCATTATCATTTTTACATTATCATTTCATAGGCTTTTCCGAATATTTCGTTACATGTGGAGTAGTTTGTATAAATTCACATTCAAACTCATTTTTTAGTTTTCGAAATTACAATGAATCCCTGATAGAATTGAATGACATGTATATTCGTACAGCACAGCAATATAGGCCCAATACTACCTAGTATGCCCAAAATCAATAAAAATTGAAGAAGATTGCTTTTTTTTTTTTTTTTTTTTTTTTTTTTAATCAGTCTTATACAATTTTTTCCTGAAGTTGGATCTATAATCTGAATTTTTTGAAAAATTCGACATTTGGTTTTAAATTTAAATTTCATTTCATTTTTTGAAAAATAAAAGACATTAAAAAAATTTGGCAACTTTATAAATACTGTAAACGAGTACACATTGTAAATCGCCCGGTCGGACGTATACGCCGACATCGCCGATAGTGGTAAAAAAGTACGCCATTACAATATTGGCCGATCCGACGAACTCTGATATTGGCCAGTATTAATGTGCTATTGAATGGTGTTCCGCGGATAAACCAAATAAACGCTGAGAATAGGAGTCAAATGAGATAAAAATTAATCTAGTTAAAAAAAACTGTATATAAAAAATAATAAAAACTGTGAAAATAGTCACAGTATAGCAAAAATATTTCTATTTTATGTACTAAAAGATATAAAAACAATAATCAAAAAGTACATTTCAGATGAAGCCAATGTACAATCTGAAACTAGTCTATGCATTAAATTAAAAAGTACATTACTGTACAAAAAATAATCTGGTGCGTCACACACGCAACTTTCTCTTACCCTGAAATTTAATACTATAAATACCGGTTGCAGATTAAGAGGTAAGATAACGAGTACTGTTATGTAAACCTATATTAAACAATTCAAATTAGGCTTCGGAAGAGTTTAATATGATAAATAGTTCTGTATGAGGGGGGCTACCGCCCCCCTCAACCCCCCGTTTCATTAATGCACCTACATTTATATAGAACTTAATTCGGTTATTAAAAAATAATTCTGTTTTTTAAAAATAATTTATTAAAATTGTTATTTAAAAATATTATCTTTTATAATAATGCAGACGATTTCCATATTAGAGAAGTAGTATAACACCAAATATCCAAAAAAAAGTCCATTTTATTCTCAATATTAAAAAAAAAAAAAAAGAAAAATCGATAACTGTGTTTTAAATTATCGCAAATCGATGGTTCAACCATTCGTTTTAAAGGTATTGGCGAGCTCTTTTGAAAGATACCTATCATGAAAATTTACTCCCCTCGAGGGGGGTACTCCCCCCCCCCCTGGGAGGGAGGCGAGGCTCCTACATACACATTTCCCCCCCCCCCCTGTTGACTATCTCTATTACAAAAAAATATATATTCGTTTCATTTGGTTTATTGCAGTCTATAGATATTAAACTCTACTTACCTGCAATTTGCCCTATAGACGTAATGTATTTGAATACTTTTGAGTGTCCCTGTACACGAACCATTTGCTTGATCTTAACGAAAAGTTTAGTGTAGCATCTTTATATGATACACATTTAGAATGCCAAGTTTGAACTTTCTGCCATAATTTGTTTTTGAGATACGCAGATAACAGACAGACACACACACACACAGACCATTTGCTAAAAACATGATTTTCGTATTCAGGGGACCTCAGAACATGTAAATATAACAAAAACTCGCGTTCGAAAAATTGACCCAAAAACAATACTTTCTCTACCTTATGGGTAAGAGAAAGTAATAAAACAAAAACATCATCATTTTTTATATCTACTCCCCCCCCCCCTCCCAATAAATGACACTTTTCTTGACCCTGCGTTTTCTTGTTCCCGTCAATATTTCGCCGCTCGCAGATAACCAATAACTTGCACGATAATCGAGAGTTTATTTTATTCAATTTGTATAAATACAGGTAGGTCCTCTGATTGTTCAATCTTAATATCTGTGTGAGTGTGGACCGCGTAGCGCAAAGACGGTTGCTCGGACAGTCGCGTATTTTGACATGAAGGTGTCAAAACACGAAGGGTTCCTTGTGCACCTCGAAGCCCGATTTTCGAATTTTTGATTAGTTTTCTTTTAATTAATTAAAATATGAAAATATTAATTTCATAAACGCTTAAAAATTAGCCATTATAATTTTAAATGTAATGTAAGTGTTACCAAAAAAAAAAAAAAAAAAAAAAAAAAAGAGTTCATTTTTATTTCGACATAAAAATAAATACATTTAATTAAACATGAACTATTATAAACATGAACTATTATAAAGTATTAAATTATGCATTTCAAAAAATTGATATCATCATCACTTTAAAATTTTTATAAATATTGATAAAGTGCTGATATAGTTTATGATACTAATATATGTTGTTTTGAAAAAATTTCTTATTTTTAAAACTACAACATTTTATATTTTTACTGCCATGTTGTTGCTAAATAAGTAAATAAACCTGCCCATGAAGTAACATTCGATTGCATAGCGTTTCTTTCTTACTTTAAGCTCTATGATCATAAATATTTTTTAGTTTTATCAGTTTTATTTATGAATCCTCATGGGCGATTTTTTAAATGTTGGATCTGAAGTACACTGAACATTTTTCGCCAAGAACTTTAATTTAGTAACAGCCATTTTAAGCCAAGCAGCTCATGAAAAATGTAAATAAATTATAAAATATTGCAGAAAAAATATTGAAACAGAAATAATAGTCATGTAAATGATCTATTTTTACCTGAATAGATAATTTTATAGAAAAAAAGAAAATTCAGTTTTAGAAAGAGAAAATTTATTTCAACAAGCACCTAAAAAACATTAAAAATATAAACAGATTATGAAGAATTCTTTTAAATTAACAAAAAGGTGCAACCAATAAAAGTATTAACAGAATAGGTACTGAACCTCCCCGCCCCCACCCTTTTTATACAAGTAAGTATTTAAAAAAAAAAAAAAAAAAAAAAAAACAAGAATCTCGCCAATATGGCGACAAAAATTCAAAAGTCAACATGGAAGAGATACAACACAATTGTATATCATGAGTTTTATTTATTTATTTTATAAATCAATCACAACACTAATTTAACATACAAATAAATGAGCTGCTATATGTGCCTGCATTTGCATGTTGTCGGTCACAAATATTTGATTAATTCGAATTAACATTTAAGGCTACACAGTACCCTTTTTCAAAAAAAATTTTTTTTGGAGGCAGTTACATTAAAAATAATGACTTTGTTCGAGATTATAAAATTAAACTGATTCTGTTTTTTTTTTTTTTTTTTTTTTTTTTTAAGAAAAAAAAATTAGCAAGCACCATTTATTTATTATTATTTTTTTAAATTAAATTTTTTTTGAAAATTGTGAAGTTTTTAAAAAAAATTTAAAAACTTTTAATTTTTAATATTTTTTTAGTTATTTTAAGTGATTTATATTCATTGGATTATTGGGAACAAAATTTAGTGTGCAATTAAAGATGTATAACTTTTATTTAAATAATAAAAAAAAAAAAAAAAATTGTAACGAACCCTAAAAAAAAAAAAAAAAAAAAAAACACGAAAAATTTAGAAATATTAACTTTGACATAAAAAAAAAATCTATAACCCTCAGATCTAAATCCATACTAACTATTGTAGTGCATATATATTATATGTGCGTCTACAAAAAATTAAAAAGCCTTAGGGAATAGCAAACACTAACATCAACAAAAATAAAACTCTGAGAAAAATGCATTTAAAGTTTGTAAAGACATAAAACAAAAACTAAAAATGTTTGTAGAGCTCTAATTTTTTTGATATGTTATTCCCCACTTATAAGATATACTAAAACATAATTTTAACTCAATATAATAGAATATATATTTTCTTATTCAAAATATGTTTCTAAATAATATCAATAACAATGCTAACGACAATGACAGATTAGCTAATATTTTCATAAAAGTTGTAAAGACAATAAATACACTTGTATAAAATAATGATAATAAATACACTAATAATGATAATAAATAAGACAATTTAAAAATAACCAGCTTCGTACATAACACCTTCCAATTTTTTTTTTTTTTTTTTTTTTTGTTCGGGTTTACGGCGAAGCAATTTTGCAAGTTTGATTTTTTTTTACGCCCCTTTATACTTCGCAGATTTTATTTTATTTCGAAAATAACTTCTCCTATAATCAATGAAATTAGCCAAGTGTTGAGATGTTGAATTATATGAATTAATTATAAGAATATTTGCTTCAAAATCAAAACGAAACCAACCACACCCCCTCACATGTTGAGACTGACAACACTAGGAAAGTTCAAATATCTATAAAACTATTTGGATTTCAGATCTACAATTTGGAGTCAAGGTTCACAACCGTATGGACCATTGAAAAATGCAATAAAAAAAAAAGTCGATATTTTTGTCATTTTTAGGGCACTGTGTAGCCTTAAGTAAATAAATAAAAATGAAAATATGTTTAATGGGAAATATATATAACCACAAAAAAATTAGTTGTCTAAAATCTGGCTGAAATAGTGCTCACAGCATATTGTATTACCGGGCATATTGGCGTGAAATTGCTGTCATATTATGGTCGACAGGATACATAAATATATATATCTATATCTATATCTATCTATCTATCTATCTATATATATATATGCAACCTCTGACAATAAAGTTCGGTGAATAGTCCTGAAACATTAACTTAGATGAAATGTTAACGAAAGTTACCTTACTGACTTTCGAAATAGTTACCTCCCATAACTATGCACCGCTGAGATCTGCTATACATGTCCTGGAAACTTTGCAAGAAGTCTTCTTTTGGGATGGTGTTCAAAAGCCTCATCACGTTTCGTTGGATGTCAGGAATATTGTCAAATCTCTTTCCTTTCAAAGCGAGTTGGAGTCGTGGGAATAGGAAGAAGTCTGGAGGATTTAGATCTGGTGCGTATGGCGGATGTTCAATTTGCACCACCCTCTAAATGTGCCTGCTTCTGATCGTCAGTCAAGTGATGTGGCACAAGACGACGACACGTTTTTCTCATCCCTAAATTCTGAGTAACAATTTGTTTCACGGGTTCACGGTTAATTTGCAATTCATCAGCTATCATGCGCACAGTCAATCGACGATCTTTCATCACTGATTTCTTCACTTTCTCAATGTTTTCGTCACTGACGGAGGTCGTAGGTCTTCCACTATGGGGGTTGTCAAAAAACACTTTCCCGGCCTTCTCGAAAATGGGCGAACCACTCGTACACACAATTCATGGACAGTGCTTGATCTTCATAAACACGTACCAGCATCGTATGAGTTTCTTTCGGTGTCTTGCCAATCTTAAAACAAAACTTCAAATTGAGCTTTTCATTTTCCTGTTCTCAGTTAAGAACCAATGCACTAAACAAGCACTTTGTAAAGCAAGTCTTACATGGAACATAAACGACGCTCAACTGAACCACGGTGGGGGCAAATGGTCAACACTTGCCGCTATGCATGTGCAGCGTTTTGTTTCGCCAGCGCTGCCAGATCGGCCGTTCTGACTCCATTCACCGAACTTTATTGTCAGAGGTTGTATATACATACTTGCCAACCATCTCATTAATAACCGTACAATTGTTAACGCCCCTTTTTTCACTCCGTTTTAATTTTAGAGTAATTCTCTCCAAATGTTGTTACGATTAAATAAGAATAAAATTACTCTAATAAGTGACCGGTGTGAAAAAGAAGGCGGGTACTAAAAATTGTACGGTTCATAATGAGATGGTTGGCAAGTATGTATATATATATATATATATATACTCTTCATTTCAATACTGACATCCAGTAAGCCCCCAAATTGAAGTTCACGGGTAAGGCGTTGTCGAAGGCACCAGAGGCAACGACACGAGATGTTGCGGTGGGGAAGTCTCTGCCGAAGGCAAAAGAGGACCCTAAGCAAAGTTTTTGAGCAATTTCAATGTATTTTATTTTTGATTTCTATTTATAAAAGTGATGATTCTTTTTCTTTTCTTTTCCTTTTAATTCATTTAAATATAGTGACCAGCGACGCGGACAAAGCCTGCTAGTATCTAAATCTAATATAAAGAGTTTGGGATACATTTCGTGAAGGTGGGGGGCGTTTATGTGAATATAAAAATCGCAACATAAGATAAAGTTGAATAATAAAAGAACTTTTATAATGATTCATAAGAATAAATAAATATTTGTTACAAAATATACAATGAATACCTTGTGTTAAAATACATATATAATGAACTGCGGCTGTCGGGTGAGATAAGAGAACAATTACATTCTGCTTCGTAACTGCTGTATGTATTATATTTACTTTACATGTTCAAATGGATTTGTAGTAAATATTATAGAGTTATAATGACTACGGAAATGCATTAATAAATTAATTTGAGAGATGATTCTCTCAAACTCGATCTTAACCTTAACGAATTCTAATGAACCAAACATGTCGTTACATATGGAATATTTCGTATTTGTATTAACATTAAACTACTTCTACAAAGTTTTCTACTAGTTAGAAATTTCCTTTAACTTAAAGGAAATTTCTTCAGCATACAGTGTGCTCTGTTTTTCATTATCCAACAGCTAATTCAAAAACGTTATTTTCTGCTTCATTATGTATATTACATCTGTCAAAATAGATTTACAACGAATGTTCAATTATAATAGACACGAACGGCGTTCATTGATTTAGTTTGAGAGATATGTTTAGAATTGGTTTTATCTACGTTAATGGATCTATAATTTTATTAACATATTTTTCACTTTAATATTTAAAATATTCCTTTAAGTTAGGAAATATTTAATTTGTATGTATACAGGGTGCTTCACTTGTTGTACTTGAATAGTTATTGTTTCAGATATACTGTAAAATTTTTTTATACTAGATTTTTTATACTGTTTCACTCTTAAAATTTTTATACTAGTTTCACGAAAACTTTGTACTACAGGATATGCAACCATTAAATAGCCTTCTACCATGATTTGGTAATTGGTTGAACCAAAACTTGGTGCTATAGTAGCTGTAGCCGTAAGACGATAAAGCTCTTTATCATGATTTGGTGGTTTTTGTTAACATGAAGCATTTAATAGTCTTCTACCATGATTTGGTAATTGGTTAAACCAAAACTTGGTGCTATAGTAGCTGTAGCCGTAAGACGATAATGGTGGCTTTTGTTAATAAGAAGCATTTAATAGCCTTCTAGCATGATTTGGTAATTGGTTAAACCAAAACTTAGTGCTATAGTAGCTGTAGCCGTAAGACGATAAAGCTTTTTATCATGATTTGGTGGTTTTTGTTAACAAGAAGCATTTAATAGTCTTCTACCATGATTTGGTAATTGGTTAAACCAAAACTTAGTGCTATAGTAGCTGTAGCCGTAAGACGATAAAGCTTTTTATCATGATTTGGTGGCTTTTGTTAATAAGAAGCATTTAATAGCCTTCTACCATGATTTGGTAATTGGTTAAACCAAAACTTGGTGCTATAGTAGCTGTAGCCGTAAGACGATAAAGCTTTTTATCATGATTTGGTGGTTTTTGTTAGCAAGAAGCATGTAATCATGTTGTAGAAAATTTCCCCATCTTATGGTTATAGCTGCTGTAATACCAAGTTTTGGTTCAACTTAGTATTTTATAGCTATTGTAAAACCAAAGTTTTGGTTCAAATTAACAATTAATTTTTAACAGTCTATTTTGTAAGTGTACGTGGTATCGGATAGTTTTGGTAGCCATTACTATAAAATAAAGTCTTGTCAGCAAAAATTTTTGAAAATAGAAAATATTTTGCATTATAAAAGTAAATTATAGAAGAAAACTTTTATGAAGATATATGATAAAACATATTTAATCTATTACAAGGCATAAAATGAACTATTTATGTTAAAATATAAAGTATAATAAAAGGCAACTGTTAGAAGAAGCTTAGAGAATTATTATTTTCAGCTTTGTTCTCGCGTGTTATACGTACTGAATCTGTAAAAATAGATATACAACAAATGTTCATAATAATGTGCACGAAATGCTTTAATTTAGTTCGAACTGATTTTATCGAATCTCTAGTAAACTATACATTTCGTTGCAGGTGGAGTTTTTCTCATCGATTTATATTCAAACTATTTCTTTAAGTTAAGAAATTACTTAGAATGTAAATATACACCGAAAAAAAATAGTCTTGTTGGAACAGCCAAATTTATTATGTTGATGGATTTTTATATTTATTTTGCCATTTTAATAATAATTTTGTTTAAATAATCTAACTATTTTGTTTCCATTAATCAAAAGAAGAATATGGCTGAAAAAAGATTCGCTGTTACAGCCAATGAGCAAGCGTGTTCTGAATTAACAAAATTGTTTGTTTAAATCAGCAAAGTGATTTTGTTGATTTAAACAAATATTGATAGAATTAATGAAATTATTTGGTTTAAACAAATATTGATTGAATTAACGAAATTGTTTGATTAAAATAATAAAATAATTTGGTTCTGATTAACAAAACTTTTGTTGAGGCTATATGAACAAAAAAAATTTGGCTAATTGAACAAAAATTTGTTGTTCCAACAAATTTTTTTCTGCGATGTCGGACTTTTATTTTGCAATTTTTTTCTTTTACGAACTGTTTTTTAAAGAGTATTTTTTTTTTTTTTTTTTTGGTAAAATGACGAACAATTAGCGAAGTTCATCCTTTGTTTAAAGAACGTTTTTCTTGTAATCTATTTTTTTTTTTTTTTTTTACCTATTTCACAAAATATCATGTTTCTGTCAACACGTTTTATGATGCTGAATGAACTAAAAATAATTTATTTTATTTTTTTATTTTAAGATATTAAGTTTTGAAAATATCAACTAAATCAGATATTTTAAATAAAAATGAAAAAGAAAATCAGAGGGAAAAAGAAAATTATTTGTCGAAAAGCGTATGTCTAAACTTTGATCTTGAAAACATCAACTCAATCAGATTTTTTAAATAAAATGAAAAATAAAATCAGAGAAATATATATATATATATATATTTGTCGAAAAGCGTATGTCTAAACTTTAAAAAGTAGTTGAAGTATTTGACTGGTCACATCTAGTAGATTTTAATTATACAATGAAGAAATTTTTTACATCATTTTATTGGTGTATTAGATGCTTTTCTTCATTCGTCAGAATTTTTGTATGAGGCCCACATACAAATTCATTCATTTATTTATTTTAATTTTTGAAACTGGATCACCTGAATTTTGTGTAATTGCTTTTATAAATTCCTATAATATTTTTTCTTTATGGTTTCTTTTAACTTTATACAAGGCATTTCATATCGAATAGGACGAAAAGAAAGCAGACATGTGAAAGCTGTAATTACTTTATTTTCATAAATCAAATTTACAGCGAAATTACAGTTATCCAAGTTTCTATAGATATTCTATGTGTGTCCCTCCATTGACAGAGTAAATATATATGTAGTATTCTATTTCTTGCCACACTCGAGGTCGAATATCCTTTATTAATGATCAGGGGCCGCTTTACAGTTTTGGTGGCCCTAAGCAATAGATTTTTGGCGGCCCCCCTCTAATAGATGTTACGCCAGTGCAGTTTATAGATATTATGTGACCCCAGATAAAATTTTCTCACTGTTATCCTTACCTTCTCCCGTCCCTTGCAAAAGAAAAAGCTACTATTAAGATTCAACTTATTTTAACATTATAAGTTAATATACATTTAAATAACATTTGCATTTTTTTTTTTTTTTTTTTTTTTTTTTTTTTTTTTTGGAAAAATGGAGTTGGACCGGGCATATTTATAAATAAGAAAAAATAAACAGGTTAAATCAAACCTTTAGTTTTTCTACCTGGCTGAGCTAAACGTTCGACTGGGAAAATACCTTGAAATTTCTGTTTATACGAATCTCCATTCTCTACATTTCATCGCACGTATTGATATACAAAATGGAACTACTGTACATCGATACTTATACATCTGTGCATGTACTCATATACCATGTACAGGTTGTACCAATAAACTGTTTGGCCAAAAATTTGATTAAAATCAATTATAATGGAATGAAGAAGAAATTTTTTGCATGGCCAGAAGAAAAGGGTATTTGAAATCCTTCATTTCTTCATCATTGTTTAGCTAATCAGATAGTGGCATCTGGCAACGCATCACAAAACGGAAAGTGAATCTATCAAGTTGCTACATTATTATCACCGAAAATGTTCCAGTATGAATAATAATAATATTACAATATTACTGTTATTTATTTTTTTAATTAGCTCTTGTTTTTATTATATTTTTAATCCTTCTATAATAAATGATAATTTTCAATTGAATATTAAACCAGATGATAACAAGAATTCGTTTCATTCGGTTTGCATAGACTATTAATACTTTTCAACTGTATGTACTTATTGTCTCGTTTAACCTTTTATGTACTTTGTTGTTTCACGCAACGAAAAAGAAAAATACAGACAGACAAACTAATTGAATTCATAATCATTCCAAAATATTGAAAAAAATTGTTGAAAAGTGTTAACACAAGCGAAAATGCAGTTTCAGCTATTTCCAGTTGTAGCTCTTATAATGTATTTAAACATTTTAGTGTGATTCTGTAAATTTTAATGTTAAACATACCATATTGTATATATATATATATATATATATATTAACCATATGAATAATAAATCAAAATTTTAATACGATTTTCGCAGTACAAATTTTTTTAAGTGTGATTTATAAAAATACATCACATAGAAAGCAATTAACTGTCATTCTTTTAGATATCCCTGTACACAAGCCAGTGGTCCTATTTCTACCATTTTAAATAGAGAACATTAGCTACGGCCATGCCAACAAACCGAAGTCGTCAACATATTTAAACTTTATTGAAAAGTGTTAAAAAAGCTTCCCCTTTCACTTTTGCTTGAACCCTTCAATGTATATGTGAAGTAAAATTTTTATAAATTCATTTCTTAGTGGATAGATTTATCAGATGAAATTTTGTGTTGGCTATTATTAATTGCAAACTAATCACTTTCAAATACAATTACAAAGCCCTTTTATTTATAAACGCATACATAATTAGATAATCTTTTTAGATTTGGTGATATGAATTGATTGATAGGGTTTAATGACAATTGACTACGCTAGGGTTCGAGTCCGATAAGTGGAATGCTCTCCATGGGGGTCTTTCTAAGGGGTCCTAGCCCATATTTATGCAAGTTTCGAAGAAAACCACAGAAAACTTCAAAAGGTTAGGTCAATGAGCGCGACGTGGGATCGAAACTGGCACTTACTATCTACCAGCTTTGAGTGCAGAACCGCTCGGCCACTGGTAGGCCGAGAATACGAATCGAAGTAGCGTTTTATTTTTCGTATGAAGGTAAAGCCTTCTGCAGAAAAGACTATTTAAAGTCATCGCATGAAACATTTTCTAGACACCATAGGCTAGAAAAGATCTTAAGATTAAATTTACTTTTAATTATTTTTAAATCTTAATTTATATATTTTGCATATTTAAAATTCTTAAGACTTTCTGAAATCTGAACTGTTTTCTGACTTGTTTATTAAGTTGTTTTTTTCGCAAATGTATACATAGCTTTCCGAAATTTTTTATTTAGATACTTATAAATTTAAGAGTATTTTTTCAATTTCCTTATTTTTAGTTCTATTATTCAGTTGATTATGGATGAATTTGAAATAAGGGGATGAGCTTAAAAATGAGGCCGCCATGCAAAACTGTCAAAGGCGTTGTGATGTCAAGAAAAAGGGCCTCGATTTTCCCAGATTTCATAAAACTATATCGTGAATGAATTCTGTTATTCTCAGGGGTGGTGGAATATTTAGGTCTAAAGCCAAATTGTTCGGGTTGAAATTACAAGCCCCTCCTCATCATTTTTTTTTTTTTTTTTTTTTGCATCTAATTTGAAAAAGATCTAGTTTTCATTTATTATCGCAATACAAATCAAAGCCTATACAGTACGTAGCAAAAGTTTAGACAACGAAGAAATTCATGCAGATTTCGAAAAATATTTAATCAATTTTCCTAACATAGCTTGAATGTAATGTGCTGTGCATATAAACAATATTTATAACAATGAAAAGTAGTACTGTACATATTGCAAATAATTAAATGGTAACAAAAATATAATACTGTCTCAAAAGTTTAGACAAAAATTAAATAAACTCTAAATAAACAATTTTTAAAACCAAATTGTGCATTCGTGCTTCTGTATTACTTCATGAATACGAGATTCCATCGAAGAAACTAAATTTCGCATAGTTTGGGGACCGATGTCGTACTATGCATCCTCAATAGATGTCTTGAGTTCCTGTACAGAAAAGTATTGTCTACTATTGCTATAAAGTTTGCGAGACATGATTCCCCAAAGATTCTCTGTAGGGTTAAGATCTGTGTTACATGCTGGCCAGTCGAGAACTCTTATATTAGGAGAATTAAACCAAGATTTTTTATTGTTTTCAGTGTGAATCGAAACATTGTCTTGTTGAAATTGCCACTGAGGACCACCTAGAAGCTCAGCTAATGGCATTAATTTCTTTTCTAATGCCTTTATGTAATGCTGTGATATTTGACGACCACTGGTAAAGGTCAGAGATACTTATCCATTATAGCAAATGGCTACTCAAATCATCACCGAGCCCCCTCCTTATCAGCGACTGAAAAAACCTAGAGGTTCCTTCCGCAATCATGCCAGTACGATGACCAGACATCTGGACCATCTAGATTATACTTTTTTCATCGCTAAATATGACTGATTGCCATTTCTGTCTATATGACATGTGCTTTCGAGCGCACAACATTCTTTGTAACTTATGATGTAGCTTCAGAACTGCTTTCTTTTACATTTTGCTATAAACTGTTGTTCCTTTTTCCACAATTCGTCTACGAACCGTATCCTTTGATACAGAGAGTCCCGATGACCTTTGAACGCCACGTACACTCATTTGTTGGGTAGTCACTAGTCTTTGTACCAGGCGATCCTCTTGTATATTTCTTACACGTATCTACATTTTGCTTTATATTCACAACCACGCATTAAAACTCGATGAATAGATTTCTTAGATCTATTAATAATAGCCAAAATTTCTGAAACGAGCTTCCCTTCAGCTTTCAACTGCCAAATCATTGAAACCTCATTCCCTTGAATGTTTTTAGCTCGCGGCATGTCGACTACGAAGCGTTATTGTTTGCAGAACTTAAGTACTGAAAATCTGTGACATCATCGATTTTAAATTTGCAAACGCCAGCAAATATTCACAGAAACTCATAATCGTGTCTAAACTTTTGCGACAAGCAAAATTTTATTTTTATCAAAAGAATTAAAATTATAGCAAATCAAACGACTGTCTTTTGATTATAGCATTTTAAAACATGTTTTAAATATATATACAGGTTTTTGTAATTCTGACGTCATAATTCTAAATTTTAAAGATGAATAACGTCATTGTCTAAACTTTTGTGTCGTACTGTATTTATTAAAAATCGACATTTTAGTACCTTAACCAGTGCACCTAATTTTAAATCACGACTGCAAAAACTCATCTTGGAATTGTTTACAAAGCTTTGTTTAAGAACTTATAACATAAAGAAATATCTTCCTTTATTTCTTCTATTTTTGACTTGTTCGCAAATTCTGGTGGTAGTTTATTTTAAATGAGCAAAATTTCCTTGCCTCTGAAAGGGTGAAGGTGTTTTTATACAAAGTTAAAAATCCTTAAAGAAGGTTACTTTTAATTTAAAATTGAATATACACATATCCCTTAAAAAAAAATAATAATCAAAAATTTGTTTATGATTTTCGCTTTTCTTCCAACCATTTTTTTTTTTTTTTTTTTGGAGCAGTGTTCCAATTTGTTTGGCGGTCCTCCTTTTTCGGCGGCCCTAAGCGACCGCCTAGGTTCGCCTAATGGTAAAGCGGACCCTGTTAATGATTCGAGCACTTCAGTTATCCGCTGCATCAGTTACTATAAGTTCTTGGAAAATGGAGGAATGAAAATTTTGCATTTAACATAACCCCATAGGAAAAAATCACAAGGGGTTAGATTAAGGAATCTCGGTGGGCAACAAACCGACAGCATTTCATTTGATTTAGCAGGGCCAATCCAATTTCTACGTAATTGATTGTTTCATTTTGGTTAAGGGCCCTCTTCACTCACCGCCGCCGGAAGCCGAAGCTAATGTTATTCTATGGGAAATTTTTCGTTACAAATAACTTATTAACTAATACATATTTTTAAATTCTGTTTTCATATTCAGAAAATTCCCAACTGTTAAATTGACGGACCTTTTTTTTAAAATAATTTTTTTAATTTTTTTATATTTTATTTTGAAGCTGCAAAATACGATATTAAAAAAAAAAAAAAAAAAAAAAAAAAAAAAAATAGAATTTTAAAAAAAGGTCCGTCAATTTAACAGATAGGAATTTTCTGAATGTGAAAACAGAATTTAAAAATATGTATTAGTTAATAAGTTATTTGTAACGAAAATTTCCCCATAGAATAACATTGGCTCGGACTTCCGGCGACGGTAAGTAAAGAGGGTCGTTAACAGTGGCTCTAGCGGCAATTTCGTAACTGGGAGATTTTTTAAAGGTTGTCGTTGTCAGATAAAACTTGCATAATTGCAGTTGAACTTGCATTATGCTATTCCTTTTGTTCCATTCAATATGAAACACCCTGTATATATGTCTAAGATGAGATATTTGAGAAATTAAAGCAGAGTTTATATATTTCAAACATGATGTATAATTCACATAAAATATAATGCATAAAGTACATTTAAACAGACATTATCAGAAATAACTTTCTTAATAGTAAATATTTGCATTAAAATCCACACGCAAACCCTATATGCTTCAATTGAGTTAGTATTTGGAGAGATCAATGCATACTAAAGCTAGTGCAAGACAAATATTTTATAGTATCAGCTGTAGAGTAAACTTCAGAATCTGATAGAAAATGAAGTTAGTGAACATTATCTTGCGTTTTGCCACTCGTGAACATTTTAACATAACTGCATACTTGCTAAAATGCATCTCAGTAAATATTAAATTAGTTTCAGTAGTTCGTGATTCACTTAAACTGATTTGCAATTCTGCTAAGGCAGAGAATTTTATCTATTTAGTGTGCTGAAAATCTATTTGTAGAATTAAAGTGTTTCAAAACATTATTTTCATACATTGTATTTGATTGTTTGATATTTATTTATAGGATTACATTTATAACTTAATGTAGTTGCATAACTTTTGTAAGATGAATTATTTGTGGAAAATTTAACCCTTTGTTGCATATTAATCACCTGGGAAACTTTAAAGAAAATTATTGTGTTTTTCTTATTTAAAATTGCTCCAGAAATCAAAAAAAAAAAAATTGTTTTATCAAAATTTTGTGTATTTTAAAAGTTACAGTTTGTCCACTGTAGTGGACAGTATGCATATAGAAACTGGATATCTAAAGTAGAAGTGGTGATGAAAATAATAAAAGCAGTCACTTTTTTCATCAATACACAAATGAACTTTGCATTTTACGCAAGAATATGTAGATTTTCTTGAGCATAACTCCATCTTACATCTTTGAGCATTATTTGATATTTGTCTAGCAAAATGATCCACTCCATCGTAAAGGACAGAGCTTGCTTTGACTGACATTTCTTTTTTGTAGGTTTTTACACTGACATTGGCCCTTGTTTACGTAAGTCTTTCTGTATCTTGTTGATCAATTACTCTTGATACTGCTTTTATAGTCCTCTGGCAATGAACATCTTGAAAAATCCTAGTTGCATAGAACATTGTGGTACACCTATGTAAAGAAGCCAAGAATTTATCACGGTAACATCTATAAAATGAAATAATACCCTTTTGTACCACTACAATGGACAAACGAAAACAGTCCTGCATTAGCCTATATTCATAACGTCCATTGTAGTTGACAAAAAGAAAAATACATCAATTTTGATGAAAAATAGCATCTGAAAATAAGTGTTCTATTAAAAAAAATTCTAAAATGCCTAAAATTACTATTTCAAAATGCAAATTGCCAAAGTGAAAAAGGTTTAGCACTTATATACAATGTTTACAATGAGAAATCATACTAACTTGGAAGTAGAGGTTGACGCTATTTTCAAACTAGCAATGCAATCTGTAATTTTATGTTATGCTACTATCTATGAGCAACAGTTGAAAGCTTAAATAATACAGAAAGAATAAACATTGAAACCAAATCTGTAAAACCATTTGTGTGAAAGGAAAAAAAAAAAAAAACTTTTGTCCACTACAGTGGACACGATGCAACAAAGGGTTAAATGTTGGGGGTTATAGTAATTTTAGTATGGAATATATTATTGATTTATGGGGGAAAAAATAATCTGGTGTGGCACTCACACGATTTTCTCGTACCCTGTATTTTAATATTATAAAGACAGATTACAGGTTAATAGATAAGATAAAAAGTACTGTATATAAATCCACATTGAAAAGAATTCAAACTATGTATAGTAACAGTTTTATTTTACCCATAATTCTGTGCGAGGAGGGAGGCTATACCGCCCTCTCAGCCCCCCGTTTCAATATTGCACCTACATTTATGTAAAATTCAAGGCTGTTGTTAAATTTAATAGTTTTTTTTCCAAATTGTTCAGACAACTTTTATTTCTTGAATCTTATGAATTTCGATCAAATTTTTCAGGTAGCAGTCTCAAATGGATTTCAAAATCTGACATTTGAACTGTGTAGTTATTTGTTTTTAAGTTACACTGATATCAGAAATATACAAACATCAACCGTTAAAAATTTGATTTTTGTCGTCAGAGAAACTCAAAAAGCGTAATTATACAAAAAAACAAAAATTTAACTTTAAAAAGTGCTTCATTTACTGTTTGGGTATGAGAAAATGATATAAATTTAGAATATCGAGTCTGCACTTCCTGCTACTATTTGTTCTTCAGATATGCTGATAACATGTTTAAATGTTATTCTCTCGCATCAATTAATATGAAAGGCCCCCTAATTATAGTGGAATGGCTCCCATTGCAGGCACAGTTTTGATTTTGGCTTACAACTTTTGATAGAGTAATATGCAAACACGTGAATACCAATGGAAAGCTATAACTCTTAGCTAACGTTTGATAAAGTAACTATATCGATTCCGTCAACCAGACACATTTTATCACCAATTTTGTGAAGTAGTCATTTTTGCCCAAAAAAATATTGTGTTCCCGGTTGTGAGCACACTTGAAAAATACGCTAAAAACGGGAATATAATAAGGAAAACCACCATAAATATAGAAAATAACATAATTCATTCATTTTGTAAAGATTCGTTTGGCCAAAATAAGAACAGGAAATAGCATTTTTTCAACTTTATTCGTCATCTTCTTCGTCCTCCAAATCAGAAGTGCAATGCTTGCAAGAAAAGTAATTTACATGTATATTGGCGCACTTCAAATGCACCAGACGATCACACTCGTTGTATTTGATTGAGTTGGCTCTTGTTAGGCATGGTAGCAAATGCTCCAAACAGATGATACAGAATTCGACAGCATTATCAGATTCTGAATATTCCTATTTTTAACGCGCTTGGCCGGCAGTTTGTCAGGTGGACTTGCCTTACTTTTTTCAGGCTTCTTTTGGAAGGACACATATGCTGCGAGGAAGTCCATGTTTTCGGGCAGTCGATTTAATGGACCTCTTATGTACTAAGCAATCCTAAATGGCTTTCACCTGCACATAAAAATCCCCTTCTTTTGGATCTGTTGACTTTTCCGGGGTTCACATGGCTAAAAATGTCCAAATATACAAGAAAACAATGATAAAACACGTTATGGTGACATAAACGACCATATTTGACAACCTGTAAGTCAAACACACGTTTTAAATGAAAAAAAAAAAAACATGTGTGCTCACAACAGTTTACATGAAGGTGCCCACGACCGGGAATGACAGCCATTTTTATAATGAGAGAAAAAGCAATTTTCGGCCCACATTTTGGTTGAATTCGATATATTGCATCACAAAATATAATGAATATACTTTAAGTACATTGCGTACATTTCTGAATTAATTCTTTTTGATTTATCACATTCTGGAAATATTCACAAATTACTTTTGTGTTGCTTTTTTTCAGATTTTTTTTTTTTTTTTTTTTTTTTTTTCGATGCTTGCACTTACTAAGCAAATGCGTCTATTAATTTCGGTGTTAGCACAAAAACTGCGTACTGTTACAATACAAATTTGACAGTACTCAAATCTACCATATTTGCTTTCTGTTAAAAGATATGGTGGAGTGCCCATAGCCAGAGAATGCCCATAAAAGGAGACATTCCCCTATAGTTATATGAAACTCCATGCATTATTTCTAGAGTTATATTAGTTGCAGAAAGATACTAGCACATACAAATTTACTGATCATTAGCTTCGCAAAAAGATAACGCAGACTTGATTACGGGAAAAAAATATAATAAAAGGCTACATAAAAATTTCTTAAATAATAATTTCCCCTAAATTTCTGAATTTCTCTTTCGTGAAATTTTGTTCTTGTAAGTCCATAATCCAAACACTCATTCGTAAGTTTTTAAGTTTC
The DNA here is from genome assembly GCA_963930645.1 of Salticus scenicus. NCBI lineage: Eukaryota > Metazoa > Arthropoda > Arachnida > Araneae > Salticidae > Salticus > Salticus scenicus. The sequence goes on along the minus strand of CAWVNO010002559.1, from coordinate 60,701 downwards.
AAAATACTGCAGTAGAAAAAATGAAAAAATACCTTTTCAGGATATGTTTGAAACCTAGTATTTATGTAAAATAAATGTTTATTTCTATGTCTAAAATTTAGCGGCATTCACTTGCATCTACCAGCACTTCCCTCACTACACCAATGTAAATCTTTATATAATTTGTGTTCATTTGAATGAAAATAGTATGCATATTTATGGAATACAGTCATACAGTTTCTTTAAAAAAATCGAAAAAAATTCGCATATTTCTCAAATACATTTCATTTTTTTTTTTTTTTTTTTTTTTTTTGAGGAAATAGTTTATACTGCTGTTTCTTTATTTTTGTAAATGTTGCATTATGTTTAGTTGAAAATTCTGCATATTATAATAAAAAAAGAAAGAAGTCTTTTATTTTTTTTCTTTATACGTTCTATATAAATGAACATATACAATGTAATGAACTGAGACAATTAAATACTAAATTTAAAAGCTTTTTAAGCGTTACTTTTTACATTGCGATGCCAAACTTTTTTTTTTTTTTCATTGAGTGTGTTGTAGGTCTTCAAATTATACTCGGAATTCTGCTTTCGCTGAAACACATACAGGGTGATCAGTTTAAGAGTACCCGTTGGTTTTTCTTATTACCCTTAAATATGACGGATGTGGCACGGCAACTATTCTAACACTGAAATATAATTGTTTGAACCTTGTTTAAGTGTGGGAGACAATTTCCAACACTGTTGGACTGTTACAATTTTATTTGGGAGGTAAAACAGAAATGGAGACGCACAATTTTTTTTTAATCGTGTAATAATTTTATTTATAAAAAACAAAATGTAATTTTTTTTTTTTTTTACATTATCATTCCTAAATTACATTTACATTATCATTGTCATTTTTACAATGTCTTTAAATTTTTATTAACTTCGATTCTTGTTTGTTTGTCCAATACAAATCTTCAAATCGATTTTTAACTAACTTCCCGACTAGCTAGACATTTTAAAGTTTCAGGATGGCTCAGAACACGGTGACAATACATTTTTTCAATACTCTTAGTCAATTGTTTCAGGTTCCTACTGCCTTCAGCAGCGTTTATATTATTCAACAGGAAATTTATTTAACTAACTTCCTGGCTAGCTAGACATTTGAAACTTTCAGAATAGTTCAGAATACAGTGAAAATGCATTTTTAAAATATTTTTAACCAACTGTTTCGGCTTCCTGCTGCCTTCGGCAGCGTTACCAGTACAAAGCTTACTATAGATTTTTAACTAACTTCTCGGCTAGTAACTAACTTCCTTCGTAGCTAGCCATTTGAAACTTTTATAATAGCTCAAAACACGATAACAATAAATTTTTTTAATACATAAAGTCAATTGTTCCGGGTTTCCGCTGCATTCGGTAGCGTTTATATGATTCAACAGAAAATAAAAACATGGTATATAAAAAGTTCTTTTTATCTTGTAATTATTACATTATCCTATTGAAATTTTATTTTTCCGACTGAGTGAAAATAATGCCTGGACCGGCAGTCGAACCCCGGATCTTTGACTTACAAGATCAAGGCTCTACCAATTGAGCTATTCAGGCAGACACTCCGGTCAGCATTACTCACTCAGACAACCTTTAGGCCGAACAGCTCTGGTCTATCATGTTGATAGATCAACAGAAATAAGCTGCAGGAAATGGAAAACACTATTAGATAATGGGAGAAATAAATACAATTTTTATTAAAATCCCACCATTAACTGTGGAAGAAAATCATATTTTATTGATATTTTTTTCCCCGACTGAGCTTGACCTTGTAAGTCAAAGATCCGGGGTTCGACTCCCGGTCCAGGCATTATTTTCACTCAGTCGGAAAAATAAAATTTCAATAAAATATGATTTTCTTCCACAGTTAATTGTGTGATTTTAATAAAAATTGTATTTCTTTCTTCCATTATCTAATGGTGTTTTCCATTTCCTGCGGCTTATTTCTGTTGAGCTATCTACATGATAGACCAGAGATGTTTCGGCCTAAAGGTTGTCTGAGTGAGTAATGCTGACCGGGGTGTCGACCTGGATAGCTCGATTGGTAGAGCCTTGACCATGTAAGTCAAAGATCCGGGGTTCAACTCCCGGTCCAGGCATTATTTTCACTCAGTCGGAAAAATAAAATTTCAATAAAATATGATTTTCTTCCACAGTTAATTGTGTGATTTTAATAAAAATTGTATTACATTATCATTTCATATAGGCTTTTCCAGAGAAGTCTTGCCAACATCGATGAATTAAAACAGATCATAACTGAAGATATTTCGTCAATAGCACCAATAATGCTGCGAAGTGTGTCAAAAACTTGGTTCGACGTGTTCATGTTTGCATTCAAAAGGGTGGCAAACATTTTCAACATTTTCTGTGAGGAATGATAATGTAAAAAAATTAAATTAAATTATGTTTTTCAAAAATAAAATTATTACAGGATTAAAAAAATTGTGCGTCTCCATTTTTGATTTTACCTCACAAATAAAGTTGTAACAGTCCAACAGTGTTGGAAATTGTCTTACAAACTTAAACAAGGTTAAAAAAAAATCATACTTCAATGTTAGAATAGTTGCCACATCCGTCAGATTTAAGGGTAATAAGAAAAACCCACGGGTACTCTTTTAAACTGATCATCCTGTAGAACATTTAATATAATCTTTATACCGCAGTAGTTTGAAAATCTAGCAAGTATTTAGCTAGATGTTCTATAAAACACCTAAATTCAAAAATATCCATTGCATATTAAATTGTAATTATTGGCCTATAACTTTGATAAGGGAATTTAACTTTTTACGAAATTTTCATGTTATTTATTATGATACCCGTCTGCGATGGTTTTATTATTTTTTTACACATTATTAGCTCCCCATCATACTATAGGTATGGGGAACTTGGGTAATCATGAAAAATTTCGACCTCGGTTTTTTAGCTTTTTTATACGTTTTCAGGTGTGAGGAATCCGAAAATGACAAAATTTGTATGGTGTCTGTTAGTGTGTCAGTACGTTAGTGTGTTAGTCCGTTAGTTTGTTAGTCTGTTAACACGATATCTCACGAACAAATGATCGCAGAGAAGTCAGAGCAGTTTTAAACTATTACTTTCGATACTGGCAAGAACCCTATTCATTTGCAACATTCGAATTTAAAAACTTCGTAAGTTATTAGAAATTTACGATTTTCTTAACATGGGAGAATAGGACAAAATTTCACGTAAACGTGCATTAAATTGAAACTTTTTACTGTAAAAATGTCGGACCAGTTTTAAAATATCAATTTTGATGCCGGAATGAACATCAGTAACTATAAGTATGCTACTTTGAAAATTTCGCAAGTTATTGGAAATTTACGAATTTCTTAACATGGCAGTATAGGACAAAATTTCACATAAAAGTCAATTTTGTGAGATATTTTCATCAAGAAGATATCAGACTACTTTTGAAATATTATTTAGAACACTGGCATGAATATTAATGAGTATAAATTTTCCAATGTAAAAATTTCGTAAGTTATTGGAAAATTACGAATTTCTTCACATGACAGAATAGAGCAAAATTTCACATAAACGTCAATCTTGAGGAATATTTTCATCGTAAAGATGTCAAACCACTTTTAAAATATTATTTTGGATACTGGCATGAATATCATAGACTATGATTTTTCCAATTTAAAAAATTCGTAAGTTATTTGGAATTTACGATTTACTTAAAATGGCAGAATAAGGCAAAATTGAGCTTAGACTTCCATTTTGAGGATCATAAATATATTAGACAACTTCAAAATTACATTTATGATATTTGTTTGAACATGATTGAATACAAATATTCTAATAGGAAAATTTCGTAAATTATTCATAATTTACGATTTTACCAACAGAGCGAAATTGTAAATTTTTCATATAAATATCAATTTTGAGGATTATTGCATTGGAAATAGTAGCATGAAAACTAAACAACAGAATTGACCCTGATAAAATAAATTAATAGATTAGAATAAGATAAATATATCGAAGTGAACGGTGGATAGCCTATTAGGCGGGGATTTCATTCTATCACTGTATCAAGCTTTGGTCAAATTCATTTCTTTTAACATGATTATAATATGTCTCCCACTAGAAATTTATGAGAACATAAATATGATGGGAAACTGAGCAGAGTCCACCTATGCCAACTAGTTTTTTAATGCGATGTGTTTGTTTGTCTTATTTTTGAATGCTGTTTAAGGAAAAATATTTAAAAAATTCCATCACGTACAGTGTTAAAAGCTTACTTTTGAGAAAAAAATCGATTAATTGTATTAGTTTTACTAAATTGTATTAAATTCGATTAATTATACGATAATAAACATGCCATCCAAATTTTATGTTTGTATGTTTATTCGTTTAAAAATCACGAGCAACACAAGAAAACGAGAAAACGGGTTATTACTTTAATTTTGTACACCAGTGTATATTGTTTCAATAACCATTGATCAGCACATAGTTTGCTGAATTTACTTTCTTCTTAATAGTGCCTATACATGATTTTGAAGTACTTACGTAAAACAAGCTCATTACCAAACTTATCCTGCAAATTGTAGCTATAGAAAAGCGTATTACTAAGTGGCTATTCTTTGTAGTATCTTCAAAAGGAAGTAAAAGAGAAATAATCAATTGTTTGTCGGTGCATTCTTTGTCATCTGATAAAAGAGTTTCTCCTTTTAATTTCCAACTAAGTTTTCGTTACAAAGTTTCATTATTGCATGATCATTTTATTTGGGAGCGTAAGCATTATGTTTATAATGGTTTTATCGAACTTCTAAATATCAGAGTGCTAATGAAAGCAAGTATGCACTTTAATATATATAAAATTATCATCACTTTTGTGAATTAAAAAAAGAAATGAATTACAATGTAAGAATTGTTTACAATGAACAAAAATGTCATTTTCATTCAGAATTCACAGATGTCTGAAAGCAAGTAAATAATAATAATAATAATAATATATATAATATATATATATACAGGGTAATCATAAAAAATCTATCCCGATATATGAGACCATAGCTATCATACCGTTCACAGAAACTGAACGAAAATTTGGTGGAAAGTATTTTAAGGTATGCGCTCAAAAATCATATAAAAAACAACAGTTAAACTCTAACAAATACGGTTACAGTGACAAAATTTCAAAAATTTCAAATGGCAATACCTACTTTTTTTTTATTGAAATGGGATCTCCATAGCAAAAAACCATAAATAGCTTCGGAACGGAACCTGGAGCACGAAAATTGCCAGCGCTAGCAGGCTAAGAAAAAAAAAAAACTCTTATGTGCATACCAGAGAACGACTTTCACTTTTCTATTGACGTCACATTTCACACTGAGTCTTTGGTTCAGACTAAAGTCTACTGATTCTGTTTCGAAACGAGAAGAAGAGACCATCGTATCCTTAATTTCGTCTAGGTCTTCTGAATAAGGGTTTTAATTTCATTGTTAGTCGTAAGACACCATCATTATTGACGTCATCGCACTACGTGAAAAATAAGGCATTGTGAAATGCGTGATGTGTATCTTGCTTTCTTGCTCTGTGAACAATATGCCGCTTATTGGGAAACATCATCATCATCATCATCAAAATCGATTTTGATTGCCATTTCACAATGCCTTATTTTTCACGTAGTGCGATGACGTCAGTCATGACGGATTCTTACGCCTAACAACGAAATTAAAGCCCTTATTCAGTAGTTTTACACGAAATTAATTATACCGTGGTCTTTTCTTTTTGTTTCGAAGCAGAATCAGTAGACTTCAGTTTGAAATAAAGATTCAGTGTGCAATGTGACGTCAATAAAAAAAATGAAAGGTCGTTCTCTGGTAGGCACATAACAGTTTTTTTTTTTTTTTCATTTTTTCTTAGCCTGCTCGCGCTGGCACGATTTTCGTGCTACAGGTACCGTTCCAACGCCATTTATGGTTTTTTGCTATGGAAATTCCATTTCAATAATAATAATAAAAAAATAGGTGTTGCCATTTGAAATTTTGTCACTGTAACCGTAACTGTTTTTTTTTATATATATATGATTCTTAAGCGCATACCTCAAAATACCTTCCACCAAATTTTTGTTCAGTTTCTGTGAACGGTATGATAGCTATGGTCTTATATATCGGGATAGTTTTTTTTTATAATCACGCTATATATAATTTTTTTAACGTTTAAATAACATAATAAATAGAAACACATATGAGCAAGTAAAATAGCTCCTATAATGAATGATCTTCCCTAATTTAAAATTCAAATAGAGAGCGCTAACGCCTTTCTTGGCAATGGTAACCCTTGACATGGTCCAACATGAGTCATGTGACATAAACCATCTATGCGTTGTTTCCCTTGGTAACAACTTATTTTCAATAAGTTTCTATGGTAATTATTTAAAGACTATATTTGGCGAAAGTCATAACTGTCAATGTGTTTGTTTATTTACATAATTTAATATTTTTTTGTTCAAAGTCATTTGAGTTTTTATTTTATTTCTTTCTTATTTCGTGTAGTCAAAATTTTCAAAATAGTTGAAGAATTATTATTTATTGTTAAATTTAGCTCTTTTAAGAGTATATCAAACTCGTAGATCTGGAGTTCAAGAGCCTCAATGTTCCATCTACTTCGTTGGATTTTTGAAAAAAGTATTTTATTATTTAGTATAATATGAAATATCTGAAAAAATAATAATTTAAAACAATTTATTTCAGTCACAAGGCTGTCGTGTTAATAATAATTATAATTTGCCGAATTTAAATTTTAAATACCAAAATAGGACCAAAAGGACCAAACACAGCAATCTATTTTCGTACTCTGGTTCATGCCACATGGTTTATCTTGAACCATGGAAACTAATTCTTTACCGATTAGATCAGCACTCCACTTTATCTATCTCACTGGTCAAAATGTACGTTTTTTTTTTCCCAATACTAAACGAAATGATATGAAGAGAGTTGATAATTCGATGTTAGCAGTTTTTTCCTTGGAGAAATGACATAAGTGAAGTTGGTATACGGCGTATCTAACGTATACTGTCAATTGAAGTTAACTGTTGCATACTCAAGATGGTTGTCGCAGCAGCAGCCAAGGCTACCGAAGGAGCCATATTGGATCTACCAAAACATTGGCTAGTACCGTGTTACTTTATTTATTTGAAAGCTTTCAGACCTATAGTTACAATGACTTTCAACTCGAATGTTCCATATTATATCATTTCACAATAACAATGCAGAATTTCTATATAACTGTGTTATTTAATAACGTCTGCGGTTACGATTTTGGCATTATATTTTTTCTGGACATGTCATCCCTTCTTATGTCATTCTTCCGCAGTTTGTTCAGCGATGTTATTAAAACCAGTTGTACTTTAAGAATCGAAAAATTTCTCTTCATCTATTACGCGTGAAAAACCTAAAAGCGATTGTAAGTAGCTTTATTTAATTTTATTGATGTCGTGTTGTGTTTTAGGAAGTCTTTCAATAAAATAACTTTTTTGTAATTGATAATTTTTAACACTTTCTAACAAAGCTGAAAAGTATTCATGGATTATGTTGCTCATTTTTGTCTATCCACTTATTTGTGGATTATATACCTTTATGTCTACGCTCTCATTTCTCTAAATATTTTGAGAATGCATTAAAACTAACACGTGTATGTTATTTAGGTTTACTATGTCATTTTTCTTTTTGAAAATAGTATTAATAAATAGATAACTGGTGGTTATATGTACAGGGACAAAATAATTCAGATACATTTCCATAACACTATTACAGTTTTTTTTTTTTTTTTTCCTTAGTTATACAGTGCCATTTATGTCTTATGGGTTAACATACACAAACATTTTATCAACATAGATTGTCACAATAAATGTATGTAATTCGGTAAAACTTTATAGAATAGTTGCTAAATTATAGCCGCCTAAAAAATTGCAGAAAGTAAGCCCTGTGTCGGCCGATATATGGCCAAATTAAATCAGCATAGCTTTTTCATAACGACCTTCTCACATATCATGTTTAACTTACTTACACACTATAGAAGATGAGATATAGCCTTCGCATAAACTGGGTAAATTGTCGGATAGCACTGCCGCACTATATTTCAAAATCTAATGAGCACCAATTTATACCAAAATCCAAACAAATATATAGTTTTGTATAACACTGCCCAGCTGGAAAATTGCTTCTGACACCATTTCAGAATATTCTTATGTAAAATGACCTCCTGAATTCGAATATGAAGCCCATTTTGCCCTATCACCCACCGTATTTTAGGAACAGCCCCCTATTTTTATCATTTTTCGGTGTTTTATGGCTATAACTTTGATTTTTAGGAGGGGGGGGGGGAGTACTATTTTGACCGTTAAATATCTTCTGAGGGGTTACAGAATTGGAAAATTCTAAAACATAGACATTTGCGACAAGGGAATTTTTTTTTTTTTTTTTTTTTGGAGGGGTGGGGGATTTGCCCCTGAAATTATGTATTATATATCTTATAATTTTTTAATCTGTTATAAATGTTATTTTTTAAACTTTATATCTATATCTATATCTATCTATCTATCTATCTATCTATCTATATATATATATATTTGTTTTTAGGTGTTAAATTAATTCTTTTTCATTCTTCAAATCAAATTCATGGCCATAAAATAATCGAACAGGGGAAAAAAATTGCGGAGGGGGTGGTGTTTCTAGAAAACGGTGGGTGACTGGGCAAAATGAGAGTCATATTCGGATTCAAGAGGTCATTTTACATAAGAATCAGCAAAAAGGGTATCAGAACGCGAATTTTTTTTTTTTTTTTTTTTTTTTGTTGTTTTTGCAGAGCAGTGTAATTTTAACCAACATTTCGGGAGATCTGACAGTATTTTGGTAACTTACAGAGAGACAGAAGTTTTTAAAATATTTTTAAATTGTATTCACGGCATCTGAAAATATGCCATTACATCGAATGCCAGAAAAAAAGTCGAAATTTTTAGCAAATTCAATATATATATATATATTTTTTCTACATATATAGAAGAAAGTAAAAACAATAAAAAAGAGAAAGAAAAGCAACACATTTCAGAATTAAAAAAAAAAAAACAGTGCTGTCGTAAAAAGTCATATATGGTTATAAGCTAAAGCGGTATATTAGTTAACACAATTCCTTATATTAAAATATTAAAACTTAGTAAAAAAAAAATATATATATATAAACTCTACATAAAGTTTTTTATTTAGTTACATGCCTTGAAATAAAAAATTAAAACTTAAAAAAAAAAAAAAAAAAAAAAAAAGTAGGAACTTTCCATAAAGTTTTTTATTTAGTACCTCATAACATTTGTTGCATTTTCTTGTTGAACATCTGTTGTGTGCGTCAACATTATTTTATGAATAAAACAAAAATGGATACCTCTTTTAAAAGACGATGTCTATAATTAAATAGTGTATTTCATTTTTATCGCGTTAAACTAATGAAAAATACGAAACACATTTTTTTACCTACACATCTTATACAAAATTTAAACATATAAAATAATTTCTTAATGATATTTTATACAAAGTATATACCATAACTTGTTTGAAGATTTTCTTTTTTTCTGTACTCGGATAAAATTCATTTACATCTGTTGTGCTACTTCATAAAACGGAAGACAACTTATTAGTAAAAACAATTTATCGTACGAAAAATTCCTTTACATTGAATAACTTCCCATTTAATAACAAAATAATTAAATTAACTGGCTTACGGCAGGTTTATGTAGAAGTTAATTTGTTTCTAGAAGTTAATATGCAAGTTATCTTGTATGTGACACTGAATATAAATTAAGGAATTCAGTTAATATTTAATTCTCCAACAAATTATTAAACTTGTTTCTAAATGAATTTGAATTTTTTTTTTTTACTTGTTTTCACTATTACATACGATGATAATGACACAAAAGACAAACGCAATAAATAACATTAATTAACCATTTTAATTATGAAGCAGAAAATACTTGAATTAGTGTTAATATATTTATTCAGAACAGATTGGTATTTTGTAAATGCGATAAATAGTTATCTATCTTTAATGCAATACAAAAATTATATGTATTTAAATAAATAAAATGTAATATATATCTAACTAGTTTTAATTTAATGAAAAATGAACATTAGTGTGATGAATTAACTTATCTTAGGTTTCTTCATTCATGATGATCATTTTGTTTAAAAAGTTTAAAAGACGGAAGAAAACCACTCACCACTATTCAGTGGTTTGGAGCGATTTTCAGTCTCCCCAGTTATTATATATATAAAGAAAAAAATAACATGATCAGCCGGGCAAAACCCCCACTTGTCAAAAGGGCAGAAATAGCACAAATCGACTGCGAAATGGCACCAGGCAGAGGCGAAGCGCCCACGGAAACGATGGAAACAGCGCTTCCCCTATTTAAGATTTTTAAAAAGTAATCAAGTAACGTCGCCTCGTCAAAAGACTGAATTGATTCTTCCTCTGCTTTTGGAAGCGCTTCACCTCGGCGCTCCCATAGTTTTCTGGAACCACGCCTCGCCCCTGGCGCCGGGAGAACACAACACAATCCCGCTAAAAGAATGATAGCTACCACGAGAAGTAAAGAAAAAAGTGGTGTTATGATGTTAGATTTGATATCTCTCAGAGATACACAGAGATTTTTCGAAAATTCATTTCAAAGATGTGGACAATCAGTAATAATAGTTAACCAGTTAGTTGGGATGAGAATTGGAGAAACCTTTCGTTGTTGAAATCGACACATCGTAAAATAAATCATTTGTAGTACTTAGATTCTTCTTTTTCCCTCTGTATCTTGGTTTTAACATTTCCCGCCATTTGACGCCAGTTAGGATGGGATCGTTGTCGTTACATGCATTTTTATTGGTTAGTATTTAAATGGTTTATCTTTTAATGACACAGTAATTGTTCTTAATTGGCGAGTTTCTTATTAATGTTACTAAAATCTATTTTTTTTTTTTTTTTTTTTTTATTAGTTTTTGTTAGCGCTGTTGTTATTTTGTTAAATTTTGTATCATTCTGATGTTCTCCCACTCGTTTTCCTATTTTTCGTTTGGTCATTCCAATATATACACCTTTTTATTTACTATATTGGTATAATTATTTTGATAATTCCTTCGTATTCAAGTGGCTCGATCCAGCACTAACCAAAACTAACCAAAAGGAAAACCTAAAAATAGATTTTAATAATGTTAAAAAATTCGCCAATTATAACAACAATAACTACGCCATTAAAAAATAAACCATTGAAATATTTACCAACAAAAGTGCATGTAACGACAACGATCCCAGCGCCAAGTGGCTCGAAATGTTAAAGCCAAGATATAGAGGGAAGAAGAAGAATGTCAGTGTACTGAAGCTTCATCTGATGATGTGTCGGGCCAGATGACACCGGGATCCTCATGAATAAAGAAATCCAATGTAAATTAGTTCATCATAATAAATGTAATGTATATCTTTAGATAAAGTTCCATATTGAATGACTTTTTAAAGAAGATTGATTTATTCTAAATTACAAAGCTTGCGGGTTTCATTGTGCAACTGATTAAAATAAATAAAAAAAATAAATAAAAGAAAGAAAGAAAAAAGATTCAGCATATTTTTGTACACCCTCTAAAATAAAATGAAATTACAAGGCTTGCGGGTTTCATTATGTAATTGATTAAAAGAAAAAAAAAGAAAAGAAAAGAAAGAAAAAAGATTCAGCATGTTTTTGTACACCCACTAAAATAAAATGAAAACACTTTTTCTACTAATATTTGAGGGGGGGGGGGGAATTAAACAGTATTAAAAGGAAATATACTTACTTTCCCCCTCTTCTCATGTTTTTCTGTATATATGTCGTGTTTTCCCTGGTTTCTTTTAAATGAAGAGGACTCAGGGGCGGCTATGGGGAACGATTGTTCAATTGGTGATTAAAGCACCCAATCTAGGGGTACAGCGTCTAGAATAAACAGTGTGGCAATCGCCTACAACCGTGATGTTAAAATGATGCTAAAAAAGTTAAGCTTACCCAGATGTCGCTGTGATCGAAGCTATTGCTCAAATCGAAGACCTGATTGGCTTTTTCCAGTTTCGTCAGTTTAATCACGTGATCTAAGCACATAATTAATCAATAGGGAGTCTCGGTTTTGTTGTCGTGACCCTAGCTTCGATTACAATGACATCTGGTGACAGGCTTAATTTTTTTTAGTACAATTTAATTCGCCTCTTTCCACACTGTTTATTCTAGACGCTGTACTAGGGAAGTTAATGTTTGAAACACGTATAATGCAAATACTACCAGAAGAACTTTGGCCAGAAGCTCCTTTTACGTATTTCCGGCAAAAACAAAATGTCCGCCAATACGCATTATTGTATTGTGTTAATGGCTGTATTTTCGGTTTTTCTAACGATAAACAGATGTTTTTGGTGTCGAATATTACATTTTCCAGGTTAAGGAATGTGGTTTTGTTAGAACTGAATTAATAGTACCCACCTAAAAATCCAATATGGTCGCAAAAAACGGTAAAATGCTTATTGTAATTGTAAATTTCTGGGACAATAACAATATTTCCAAATTTTTGTAATTTTTTGTAGAATATGACATTATTAATTTATACATCCACTGTAAAATACTGCACATTCACTACGTTTAAGTCCATCGTCCTTTACAAAAGCAGACTGCAGCGCACAATAATTCGGCTTTCAAGCAGTTGCAGCGTGATGGCTATTAAGATTTGTAACCACAGCAGATGAGTTCTTAACAACATGCAGATGGTTCGAACAAAGCAGCCGAACACGGGGTCCATTTTTTATCTACCTTATGCCAGCCAAAAGCCAGGGGATCTTAATAAATAAAGTTTGGTAAGTGACTTGTCGACCACAACTGTGATTGTAAATAAGCTCCCAATATACGTTGGTATAAAGCCCGCTTACTTGTGGCAGTATGCCCGTTACTGCGTTTCTTTATGTAAATAAAGAACTTCGAATTTCACTTACTAGTTTCACTATTAGTCTTATCAAACATGATTATAACAAACAGCTCAATATTACGAACATATGTGTCAGTTAATTCCATGTTGGGTGTGGAAACTTCCATGAATATATCGGTTATCAGCGGAAACAATTAATATGCTTTTTATACTCGTGTTTTCCCATGTCAAGTAAACGTTGGTAGTGTGTTACAACTCACAGACGTAGGAAAATACAGCAATACTTTCGAACGTACTGAATCAATATGTTGAATTGTATCTGTTACATTAATGGCCGTATCATTCGAGAGATTTTCGCTCAACTTTTTACTAAACACAACATTACAACCAATACACTTAACCTGATCTTGTTCAAGGACACCACATTTTCGGATGATCAACTTTTACGACGGCCTTTCGAAAGAGTTCACTGTGTTCAGCGTTCTCACGAAAATTGATCAATAGGTGGGAAGGACACTACTTTTTTCTGGAATATCTCACGCTATGAGTTCATGGAAATCCTACGGACAGCTGCGTGTTTGTTAATAACATTCTAACCCATCCAAAAGCTGTATTTTATCTTGTACTATAGTGTTTGGCGCAGCATCTCCTATTGTGGACCTTGTGCCATTAAGAATCAATCAATCAACCAACCAACCTACGGACAGCTGACTGGTTTTCTCGTTCGTTCAGCTTCCGCCTCTTCAAACGACGCTGAGTGAACATGTTGAATACATTATTGTGTTGAGTACATATGCTCCCCTGTGATATGGCCATAGCGAAAAGTGCTACCTTTTCGTAAAGCCATGGTACATGGCTTCCAATGATAGATAACTCTGCAAAGTATGCAACCGAGGGTACATACCCCATCAGAATTTACAGTTTGAATGATAATCAACATGTTTGGTGAACAGCGTGAAGAATTACCCATGTATCCCTTAATTTATCATCTCATGGCTACATGTCTGACGCATCTAAAATGGGCTTAACGTTACTTACACATCAGTGAACACATTATTGATACAACCTGTCAAAGGTTTGTAGAATAAAGTATTTTTTTTACAGCAATGTTCAGAAAAGGTATAATTACTGTACCTGCTCGAGACAATACTGAAGAAGACACAAATTCTACACTATTCCAACAGTCATTTCATGGAAATGTTTTGTCTCTCTTTCAACCAATCACTTCCAATGAAGAAGGAAAATTAAATTGTTGATAAATACAAATGCCTTTGCACGGAACTAAAAAAACTTGCAAACAATTAGGTCTTTATTATGAAGTGAAGCCATGCCCACCTGCACCAAAGGGAATTACAGTTCCTGAAACGATGTTAAGCGATGATGATTCTTTAACTCATATTTATATCGTAGAATCAACATTTAGTTCAAGAATGATTAGGTTGGCTGAAACATAATAGGAACATTTAACGAAGAAAGGTACCGCTATGCTAATATCTAGGGTGATTTTTGCAGATATTTTGTAAAAAATAAAATAAAGGAAAATTTATTTCACAGATGTTAATTTTTGCAGATTCATTCTATCAATTTTGGTCAATTCAGAGAAAATACATAAAATTTATTTTGTTTTTTAGAAAAATTCTGCAAAAATCACCTTAGATATTAGCGCAGCTAAAATATTGACGAAAATTTTAACTTATTTTTTGAATTTGAAGAGTGCAGCGTCACGTATTGACACAAATAATTAAGTGGCGTTGTGCATTACGAAAAAAAAAAAAAAAAAAAAAAAAAATCTGAGTTACTATTTTTATCAATAATTGCGCTGCGCCAATATCTAAGGCTATTTTTGAAGATTTTTTGTATAAAACAAAATTAATTTTACGTGTTTCGTCTGGATTGATCGAAATTGATAGAATGAATCTTGAAAAATCACGTTAGATATTGGAGCAATTCCACCTACTGACGAAGATTTAAACGAAATTTTTTTTTTTCGATTTTCGCAAGCGCATTACTTGTACTACAGTCGGTAACAAAAGTATCCGAACACTAGCAAATTCCTATGTAAAAAAAGTAGAGTTAATACTGTCTTGTTAAATAAATCCTTGTCGAATCCTGTTCTTAATCAGTCTAAGAACAGGATTCGATAAGGATTTATTTAACAAAACAGTATCAACTCTACTGTTTTTTTATATAGGAATTTTTGCTAGTGTTCGGATATTTTTGCTACCGACTGTACATACTTGTGAAATTTTGTTCCGTTTGAAGCCATAGAACAGGCCTACACTGGAAAAAAAAAAAAATCAAACCAGATTACGGGCAACGCCCGATAGCAGAGATTCCATGCAAAGTACGTAAAAAAAAAAAAAAAAAAAAAAAAAATGGAACATAAATGATGTATTCCTCCGTAATTTTACGACGTGACAAATATATGACTGTGGATTAAATTAGGAAAAAAATAGCTCTTTCATATCAATAGCTACTTGTATGAATTTATAAATAAATTCTTTCAACCAATAAAACTACAATTATATTTTCAGGTTTAAATACGAAGTGATTCTTGTATGACGTCACTGAAAAGCTAACACTTTACATTTGAAGGGATTTGACCTTAAAAATACAGTTTGGTGGCAGATTTGAGCAAATTACGCCGATTAACAACTTTTGCCCGTAAAAAAATGCCACTATTAAAAAATTATACTTTCATGGCATCAATTTACGGGCTTTGATCGTTAAGCTAGCCAAACGGCCATTTCCCGTAAAATTATACGATGAAATGTCGTGATTTTACATTTTTTTTTTTTTTTTTTTTTTTTTTTTTTTTTGAGTGTAGAGTTTTTTGAACAGGCGAACTTTAATTTTAACAACCCTGTATATATATATATATAATTCAAATGTTACAGTTCATTCAATAGAAGGTAAATTCACACATGAAAAGAATTCTAAAATATATATAATAATAACATCTGAAAACGAGAATTTCATTTAACTTTGGACGAAACTCATTTCCTAAACATGTTTTGATATATTTTTCAAAATGGGAAGAAAATGGTAACGGAATAAAATAATTACAAACATGAAAATTTCCTTTAAATTATGCTGCCTAACTTTTGATAGTAAAATTAATTAAATGAGTTTCTTTACGACTTGTACGTGCCAGAATCACTTTGTTTCCAAACAAATTCGCGAGTTATCTGGAAAGTTAGGAAATTAAATATTTATTGAATTTCTTAATTTACTCTGAAATAAATTATTCGACTAGTTGAATTAAATTAAGCTTTTAATGTTTCTTGATGTAGCAATTACGTAACTCTGACATCGACAAAAGTTTTAATTTTATAGGAAATAAAATAATTTTCACGTAAGACAGAAAATATAGTTTCAGTAGACGACTGCTGCAAAGAATTCAAGACAGCAAATTATATTTTCGTATTTTCTCTTTTTTTTTTTTTTTTTAAGTATCACATTTACTTTTTTCCCACGTTCCAAACTGCAACAATTAATTTTTTTTTTTTAATTCTTTAAAGGGTATAGAAGTACAGATTATTATTATTTATTTAATAGTTTATAAAGCCACCTAACATATGGTGTGGTGTGCTGTTCAATTTAAGCCGATTGCCTCTGTTGAAAAATCAATACCAAGCATATAAATTTATATGCAAATTTATGCAGTAGTCCCTGAATATAACTTTCCTTACACTTGCAGAAATCCCCGTATAGCAGCACCACCTGTTGAGAAAGTTGACAGGCACTAATTTAGATCAATGTGCATCTACATATAAATTTACATACAATTCTCTGTAGTAGTTCCTGAGGCATAATCGCCACAAAATTTTTGTTGCACACACAGGCAGACAGACATTTTCTAAAAATGTTCAATTCATGTTCTGGACCTCTCAAAACGTGTAAATTTATTGAAAACCGGAAGTCAAAATTTTTACGAATCCAATACTTTCTTCTATTGAATATAGAAGAAAGTAAAAATGGAAGTTTAAAGAGCTTTGAAAATTAATAAGACAATCCAACTCAAAATTCTTAAGAAATTCAGAGCGATGATTCTTTATTTCAAAAGATCTCCAGAGTTTCATAAGCTCTTTTTTATAAGCAGAAAATAAATTCAGAAATTTTCTAACAGATCAGATTACTTGTTTAATACAATGAAATCAGATGGACTTATTATAATTTGTGTTCAAACTGCATAAAGTTTTTTTTTTTTTTTTTTTTTTTTTTTCATATTTTTTGCTTTTTTAAAATGTAAAAGTAAAAATACTATTAAAAAAAAAAAAAAAAAAAAAAATTTCGACGATTATTATTACGGAAGACAGCTGTAAAAAATTTCCGGTTTGAAGTCTCCCTTGAAAAACGGGAGACTTGGCACCTACGTCTTTTCTCATACAGGGTGGTCCGAAAAACATGATAGAAAGTATTTTAAGTTTCTGATTTCAAATGTATTGATACAAATATAATTCTTCCATATTATAATAGCACATATATAGTGACATTTCAGTTGAATGCTTAATTACCGGAAATAAAGAATAAGCAATATAGAATCACAAACCTTTTAAGATCGATTATATATCGTAAGAAAATTTTATGAGAATAACCGATGTAATGTACCCGTTCGACGGGCATGTCGTTCAGAGTTCAAAAAGAAAAGGACGCTTAGTGAAGAGATAATCGCGCAGTAAGTTATAGCACTCTAAAGTCGCAGTGATTTTTAAGCCTTTAGATGACTGATGTAATGGTCCTAATCTCCCACTGATTTTCATCGTTTACAGGTTGATGGACAGATATGAATCTACAGGGAGTATTTAGGATACAAAAAGAAAGGCGTCGGGACGAAAATCAGCAGTTGTTACTGACGACATCAGGGAGCCTGCGCGCGCATACTTTGAGGATCAGCCAAACCACTTCCACTCGACAGGCGGCCCAACAATTAAGCATATCCAAAACATCATTACAAAGGCTAATGAAAGCAGTAGAATTGTGTCCATACAAGATCCAAATGTGACAACCGCTAAAGGATGGGGGGGGGGGGGATACTGTGCAGCGGAGAGATTTCGCAAACCACATAATCGAGAAACTTAAAAATGGTTCCATCAGTGAATACAAGACCTGGTTCAGTGATGAGACCCATTTTCAGTTGAATGGTTTCGTGAACAAACAAAACTGGCGCCACTGAGGTACGGAAAATCCTCATCTCAGCGCCATCTCTTCACTGCATCCACAAAGGTTCATGGTGTGGTGTGCCATATCGTCGAAGCAGATAATTGGTCCGATATTTATTGATGGTGTGGTCACAGGAGTGAAGTATCGAGAGTTGCTAGAGCGTCACTTTGGCCCTGATGCGAACCATCTCAACAGGACATGACGGTACTGGTTCAAGCCAGATGGGGCTCGTCCCCAAAAAACTTCTGACGTCTTCACGTGGCTTGAAACGACGTTTGGTCAGCGTTTGATTGCATTGGATGCAGAGAAATTCATGGGGCACGGGATAGAGTGGACCCCATACAGTCCGGACCCAAATCCGTGCGACTTATTCTTATGGGGTTACATCAATGTTAGAATCTATAGGAATAGCCCTGATTCACTGGAGGACCTAAAATTGGCTATCAGAAGTGAGATTGATGCACTTGATTACGACACACTCCAGCGCATTATGACAGAGTTTCGGAACCGGCTTTATGACACTATAGTCGGGGACGGTAGACATTTTAAGCATCTTGTATATTAAATGTCATTCATATCTTTATTCAATAAAATATGTTTCATGTTCTTGCATGTTGTCTTTTTTCCACAATGATCGCTTATTTTCTATCATGTTTTTCGGACCACCCTGTAGTAGAAAATAAATAGAAGTAGAGGACTAGAGGACTATAACTTCCTTCGTGAACACTGCTCGAACCTTTTGAGGGGTTAGGAAGCTAATTTTCCGAGTTTAAATTTAGAAGTATCCACTACTAGTACAGGTTCCACTACTAGTGCTTTTATTTTAGTTAATTTAAATTACTTTCCTAGAATGTCATGAGTTATTATTTCATTACTTTTCATTATAAATAAAAATTGCACTATCGATATCCCTATCGAAAATCACAACGCTGTTTTTCATATTCTACTTCAGCCCACCAGCGGCCGAGCGGTTCTGCGCTCAAAGCTGGTAGATGGGAGGTGCCGGGTTCGATCCCAGGTCGCGCTCATCGACCTAGCCGTTCGGAGTTTTCCGTGGTTTCCTCCGAAACTTGCGTAAATACGGGCTAGGACCCCTTAGAAAGACCCCCACGGAGGGCATTCCACCTCTTGGCCTAGGACACATCAGGAGTCAATCGGCCTTAAATCCTACAACCAACCAACCATATTCTACTTCAAAAGCATCTCGATATTTAGCAGATCTCCTTTATTGAAGCTGGAAATAATATTAGAATTTTTCTGCATATCAGATAGCTTATTACATTAGATTCCTTTTTCGCTTGCCGTTTTTGCACTTATTTTGAGTTGAATTAATATTCTTGCTTTTGCAGAATTTCATTTAAGTATTTCATGGATTTTTCTCTTTTTCAGCTGGAGAATATATTTAATATTAGCCATGCATATTAAGATATTAACAAAAAATAATAAAGTTTATTTTTTTTCATCAAACATTTTTCGCTTTCTTTCAAGTAAAACATAAATAAATTTTTTTTAAAAAAAAAAGGAAAAAGAAAAAGAAAGAAAGGAAAAGAAATTTTTTAAAAGATTTATTTTATATTGTGTATATTTAAAGTGTTATTTATCATCTTTCTTAATTCAGAAATAGTTGGCAATTTTTCAAATTTATTTATCTGATTTTCATTTACAAAACATTCTTAAGTTTAACCGAAGATGAAGTGGGGTAAGTGCAACCACGGGCAAACATTTATATAATATTACTCTATCGTGAATTAGTTACGATTGAAATTTTTTTTAAACAATACGATAGTGACATGAGGTGTTACATGATTAGTCAACTCAGTTTCGATTGATCAATACATAAATTCGGTTGCTATATAGAGATTTCGGTTACAAAAATTTAACCAATACACTTGAAATGCACATTTACTTAAAGAAATGGAAAAAAAAATTATTAACATTTTGTGATAAACATATGCTCGAAATCCCATATTTATAAGCAAAATTGGATGGATTTAAAGCCAGTTACGCCTAGCATTTCGATCGGGTATTCAGCAAGTCGGTGGTATCGCCATCTATTTTTCGAAATCGAAATCATCATATTAAGATACATTTTTCCTTTCTCTTACCCATAAGGTAGAGAAAGTATTGTTTTTGGGTCAAATTTTCGAACGCGAGATTTTGTTATATTTACACGTTTTGAGGTCCCCTGAATACGAAAATCATGTTTTTAGCAAATGGTCTGTGTGTATGTCTGTGTGTCTGTGTGTCTGTGTGTCTGTCTGTTATCAGCATATCTCAAAAACAAATTATGGCAGAAAGTTCAAACTGCACTAAACCAAATGAAACGAATATATATTTTTTGTAATAGAGACAGTTAACTGGGAAAAAATATTTTTGTATGTAGGAGCCTCGCCTCCCCCCCCTGGGGGGGAAGTCCCCCCTCGAGGAGAGTAAATTTTCATGATGGGTATCTTTCAAAAGAGCTCGCCAATATCTTTAAAACGAATGGTTGAACAATCGATCTGCGATAATTTAAAACAAAGTTATCGATTTTTTTTTACTTTTAACGAAAAAAAAACTTAGAAAAAAAATCGTACTTCTTTTTTTTTTTTTTTTTTTTTTGTATTTTTTTTAAAAATATTGAGAATAAAATGGACATTTTTTGGATATTTGGTGTTATACTACTTCTCTAATATCGAAATCGTCTGCCTTATCATAAAAGATAATTTTTTTAAATAATAATTTAAATAAATTATTTTTTAAAAAGAGAATTATTTTTTAATAACCGAATTATATTCTATATAAATGTAAGTGCATTAATGAAACGGGGGGTTGAGGGGGGCGGTAGCCCCCCTCACACAGAACTAATTATCATATAAAACTCTTCAGAAGCCTAATATGAATTGCTTAACATAGGTTTCCACAACAGTACTCGTTATCTTGCCTATTAATCTGCAACCTGTATTTATAGTACTAAATTTCAGGGTAAGAGAAAGTCGTGTGAGTGACACACCAGATTATTAAAGTGCGATTCTAAATACATTTTTGAAAGTCAAAATTATGTATGTTTTAGGTTTTTCTCTTTGATAAAATAAACGTTATAACTATTTTTTATGTTTATTATTTACTTGTTTTATAGATACATTTATTAACTATGGAATTTCTGTTGTGCATGATTACATGGTAATTTAATTTCGTCAATTTGATTTTTAATATAACGGTAATTGATTTTAATTCTAGGAATATTTATCTTAGCAGCAGAAAAAAATTATTTTCTAAAATTGAAATTTTAATGCAAATATCAGAGATTTAAATCTTTTTTATTTGGAAATTAATCTGGTGTGTCACTCACACGACTTTCTCTTACCCTGACATTTAATACTATAAATACAGGTTGGAGATTAAGAGGTAAGATGACGAGTACTCTTATGTATAGTGCGACCACGTTTCCTGCGACTAGCAGTGAGGCCGAGTCCAAAAGTTTAGAGGTATGCAAAATTGGCCGAGAGATGATTATTTGGCAAACATCCAGTTATTCTGTGTTCCCTTATCGCTTGTTTTCTCTCAGTCACCCCTATTTTAACACTGGACTCGTTCAATCCGAACTTGCGCAGATCCATGGTCGCAAAAAATGTGGTTAAAGAATAAACCTATGTTAAACAATTCAAATTAGGCTTCGGAAGAGTTTTATATGATAATTAGTTCTGTGTGAGGGGGTGGGGCTACTGCCCCTCACAACACCCCGTTTCATTAATGCACCTACATTTATATAGAATTTAATTCTGTTATTAAAATTACAAGTTTACTTAAAATTATACAGACAATGTTTGCACGTAACATTCATTGAAACTTATCAATCTTGATCAAACTTTTCCAGCAACAAAATTATACTAACTTTAAAATACAACATTTGGACCTCCTACAATTATTCGTTTTTAAGTTATTCTAAGAGACACAGACAAAGATCAAACGTTTAAAAGACTTGACTACGGTAATCAGGAAGCCTCAAAACGTGTAAATATACAAAAAAAGCGATGAATATTTAGCTTAAAACATACACTATTTACCATATCTCTATGAGGAATTTATTTCAATTCCCGAACAGCTTTCCTGGAAATGGTAAAATATTATTAGTAACATCCACTAACAACAAATAACTAGTGTGTTGTGGCCACCACACGACTTTCTTCTATATTTTCCAATACAAATACACTCTATAAATAATTTATTAAAATTTTTATTTAAAAAAATTATCTTCCATGATAATGCAGACGATTTCCATATTAGAGAAGTAGTATAACACTAAATATCCAAAAAAAGTTAAATTTATTCGCAGTATTACATTATAATAATAATAATAATAATAATAATAATAATAATAATAATTATTATTATTATTTATTTATTTATTATTATTATTATTTTTGTTAAAAATGAAAAAAAATCGATAACTTTATTTTAAATTATCGCAGATCGATGGTTCATTCATTCGTTTTAAAGGTTTTGGCGAGCTTATTTGAAAGATACCCTTCATGAAAATTTACTGCCCTCGAGGGGGGACTTTCCCCCAGGGGGGGGGGGGAGGCGAGGCTCCTACATACACAATTTTTTTTCCCAGTTGACTATCTCTATTACAAAAAATATATATTCGTTTCATTTGGTTTAGTGCTGTCTATAGATGTTAAACTCTACTTAACTGCAATTTCCCCCGTAGACGTAATGTATTTGAATACTTTTGAGTGTCCCTGCACACGATACATTTGCTTCATCTCAACGAAAATCTTAGTTTAGCATCCCTATATGATACACATTTAGAATACCGAGTTTGGAATTTCTGCTACTATTTGTTCTTGAGATATGCTGATAACAGACAGACACACACACAGACCATTCGCTAAAAACATATATTCAGGGGACCTCAGAACATGTGACTATAACAAAAACTCACGTTCGAAAATTTGACTCTAAAACAATACTTTCTCGACCCTATGGGTAAGAGAATGTAAAAAAGGAAAAAGTTGAAAGTGACTATTCGGCAAGACGGTGGTGTTGCCATCTACTGATCGAAATTTCGAAATAGACATCATCAGAATAAGATACAATTTTAAGATGCTATTCTAAATAAATTTTTGAAAGCCAAAATTATATATATATATATATATATATATTAGATTTTTCATTCATTATACAGTCGGCAGCAAAAATATCCAAGCACTAGCCAATAATTCCGATGTCAAAAAGGTACACTTAATACTGTTTTGTTAAATAAATCCTTGTCGAATCATGTTTTTAGACTGACTAAGAACATGACTTTAGAAGGATTTATTTAACAAAGCAGTATTAAGTGTACTTTTTTTATACAGGGAGTATTGCTAGTGCTCGGATACTTTTGCTGCCGACTGTAAATAGAATGAACTTTATTTCTTTTTATATATTTATTAGCGGAATATTTAAAAATTAAATATTTAAAAAAAAATATTATATATTTATAAAATTATTTATATATTTATAAAATTATTATAAAATTATAAAATTATTTTATAAAATTATTGTAAAATTAAAAATTTATTATAAAAATTAAAATTAATTAAAAATTAAAAATTATTATAAATTTTTTTATAAATTTATTATAAAATTATACATTTATAAAATTATTATTATGTTTAAAAAAATTAAAATCATAATGGAGATATCAAAGATTTAACTTTTATTGAAAAAAAAAAAAAAAAAAGGAAAAACTGAAATTTTCAAATGATTTTATTTATGAGATTTTTCTGAAAATCTTATTAGTATGTCTTATTAGTATTTATCACGCAGATCTTCTGCGCGGAAAAAGCTATCCGGCTTTTAATGCAATCGTCGAGCAGATATACTAGTACATTCGGTAACAAAAGTGTCCGAACACTAGCAAAAATTACTATGTAACAAAAATACGCTTCATACGGTTTTGTTAAATAAATCCTTATCGAATCATGTTCTTAGACTGACTAAGAACAGGATTCGACAAGGATTTGTTTAACAAAACCGTATGAAGTGTACTTTTTTTACATCGGAATTTTTGCTAGTGTTCGGACACTTTTGTTACCGACTGTAGAGTACGGATTCTTTATACTGGGTATGGAGAAAAATTCCCGGAACATCACTGCTGTTTTTGCGTCTTTTTTTTTTTTTTTTTTTGGCGATAATCGCTTTCTTGGCAACTGGTTCTTGGGTTTTTGCATGTTTCAAATGGTTTGTTCCTCTTAGCACCGAAACTCCAAAGAAAAGTTAAACAGAACAGCTTTCAGTCAGTAACAAGGATTAGATTACTTGCTTTCCATTTTAGCTAGTATAGGGTGTGTTAAAACCCGAGTAAACTACTACGTCAGAAACGCCAAAGAAAAATATTGGAAATGCATACAACTGGGAGGAAAATCATAATTTTAAATTTAATTCAGTTAAAATAATTTGCAGACCTAAATCCATTCATGAACTCGATTTCTTTGAAGCTTTTCACATTTATAAAAATTTTAAAAACCTTGTAATTGTGATTTCGCTATTCCCCATTTGTCTGACTGTTGGAAATTTTATATTCAGTCCACATTTTCTTAATTTTTCTACTGTTTACACAGCTAACTTTCCTAAATTCTTATTGGCCACTCTCCCCACCTTTCCCGTAATCCTATTGGTTGAACTAAATCCGGCCCCTTTCCTATATATACGAGCACCTCTCCTGATTCAGAATCCTTTTTGCACTGAAGAAAGTACGCTATAGGCTACCGAAACAGCTGTATGCATCTCAAATATTTTTCTTTGGCGTTTCTGACGTACAGTCGGCTGCAAAGTTATTCGAGCACTAGCAATAATCCTTGCCAAAAAAAAAGTACACTTAATACTGTTCTGTTAAATAAATCCTTGTCGAGTCATGTTCTTAATCAGTCTAAGAACATGATTCGACAAGAATTTACTTAGCAAAACAGTCTTAAGTGTACTTTTTAAATATAGGAATTATTGGCTAGTGCTCGAATAATTTTGCAGCCGACTGTAGTAGTTTATCCGGGTTTTAATATTCCAACGCCAAGTCTCCTGTTCTTATTAGTATAGGTTGTAGATTATATTTAATTTACACCCAATCGAAATAGAAAACAGCGATAACAAAGGTTCAGGAAACTTGCCTTGGTGGAAGTGCAATGTCGGTTTTGCGTTAGAAAAGTCGGTTTGTAGAATGAATTGGTTGATTGGTGGGGATGTGATGTTGAGAAGCAAAAAGGTTACTAGTCCGAGGTCTACTCTAATATCTCGTCGATGAGTACAACCGATAAATTTTGTACCTAATAATCAACATATCTGTTTGCTTGAATCTCTCTTTCTTATATTTTACTTTTGGAAACAAAATAAAATGTAAGACAGTGATAGTTTCAAAAATTTGAAAAATATATCTATTCTGATATATCTTGATATATCTATTCTGAAACTTGTTAGGATTGCATGGTTTTTGTGTGGATTTGAAGTATTTTCATTTGCTGAAGAAGTTGATACGGCATTCATTAAATTTTTCATATTGTTTATTAACTTTTTTTCATAAATCATTAGTATTAAATTAAATTTTATATCTATGTAAGCATTACTAATCATTTTAAATTATAGGGAAAAAATAAAAAGGGTCGGCTCATTAGTGGGTAATGCAAATAAGATATTGACGCTCCTAATCTGCGGATCCACTAGTTTAACTTTTAGAGCACTCACTTTATTTCGTTTAGAAAATAATTTATTTCGTTAAAAAATAAATAATAATCATGAAATGCTAAAAAATGTACAAAAATTTCATATTAAGTATTTATTAAATGCCATAATATTTTTCAAAGTTAATAATTAATATATCTTTTTTTTTTTTTTTTTTTTCCCAGTAAGTAATAGTAATTTAAATCAATTTTAAAATAAATTAGTTTTAAAAAGTTATGGTTTAATAGTTTTAGTTCGGAAGGAAATAATTACTGTAATGTAAATCTAATATTCATAATTCAAAATGGAGTTTCACGAGAGACAGCTTTTAATTAAGATTACATTTCATTAATAAAATGCAGACCCTTATCAAACTTATATTGACAGAATTATAAAAGATAGAAATAAAATCAAAATTAAAACAATTATAACTTACTTGTTACTTTAAATTTTGTGTTAGTCATAATAATAAACCTAATCTTGGCTTCCATCCTCCACATTTTGTTTGCGTTTGCCGTTTGTCGCCGTCGCCGGTTGGTTTATCATCATAGCGTAGCGGAAGTGCGGAAGGGAAAGGGTAAAAGTTTTAGTTTTGTTTGAAGGTCATTCGCGTATCTGTATCACATGGCTGTTTGACGTCATAGTGAATGTAAAAAAAACTAAGGCTCGAAACAAACGTTTGAACTTTAACGGTATTGAAACCGTTAATCTGCAGATTACCTAGTTAAAATGCGGAAAACTCTTTATTCCGCACTTTAACGGGTCATTTTAGTTAATCTGTAGATTAGCTAGGTAATCTGCAGATTAACGGATTTCGCGTTTTAACGGTAACATATATATAGAATGCTTAAAAATATTTTATTACCATCGATGATAATAGCTTTAGTAAATGAAATGTAAAAATGCAATATCCTCAAGCGAAAAAGGTCTATGAATATTTATGATGTACTTGAACACATTGTGAAATAGTCATTATATATAGGTTATTCGAAAAGTATATTTAATAGATATCCTTTAAAGAAACAGAAAATAAGATAAGTATTTTTCTACATATCAGATAGCTTATTAAATTAGATTACTTTTCCGTGCGCTATTTCTGCCTTTAACTTACCTAGAAATAATATTTTAACTTTTGCAGAATTCCATTCAAGTAATGACATAAATACATTTTTTCCCTTGAAGGAACTATACTGTTAATCATGCGTATCCAGGTCCAGGTACTAGAAGGTGGTTTCCTCCGAAACTCGCGTAAATACGGGCTAGGACCCCTTAGAAAGACCCCCACGGAGGGCATTCCCCCTATAGGCCTAGGACACATAAGGAGTCAATCGGCCTTAATCCTCCAACCAACCAACCAACCAGGTACTAGAAAAATGTTACAGTTTCTATTTTTATTTTTTATTTTTTTTTCTATTCACGCAATTTGCAGTATTTAGTCTTTCTTTATGGTAATGATTATATATTTTATAAACCAGATATACATTTCGAAACACGTTCATATTTCAATGTGTATAAAAAATGAACTCTTTTTTTTTTCCTCTTTCTCTCTCTCTCTCTCTCTCTCTTTTAAGGGGGGGGGGGGGGAGGGAGAGCTGTGGAGAAAAAAATAGAAATACAGTTTGATCGTTCAAAATTGGTATAGATAGATTTTACAGGCCTGCAAGTCGAATGAAGATATTTTTGAAAGTGTAAAGTTATTAGGAGGATCAGAAAGCAAGGGGTGGGGGGGGGGGGGTAGCGGAGGGGCAAAAAAATAAAACTAGAGTTAAACCGTTTAAAATTGGTACATAGAGGTTTTTGATACTCACAAAGCGATTGAGGATATTTTCGAATTTGCAAAATTATTAGGATAGACGGAAAGGGGGAGGGGGTGGAGGGGCAAAAAAATAAAAATAGAGTTAGGTCGCTCAAAATTGGTACATGGAGGTTTTTGATACCTACAAATCGATTGCGAATATTTTCGAATTTGTAAAATTATTAGGATAGACGGGAAGGGGGGTGAAATGGCAAAAATATATAAATAAGAGTTAGAACGCTGAAGATTAGTGTTGTTAGGTTTTGAGGCCCGATAAATATATTGCGGATATTTTCGAAAATACAGAATTATTACAAGGGGCGGGAAGGGGGACGGGCGCAGGGGTAAAAAGAAAGAAATTTAGATAGAATGTTAGAAATTAGTATTATTAGGTTTAAAAGCCAGAGAGAACGATTGAGAGGATTTTTAAAGTTTAAAATAATTTGGAGGGGCAGGAAGGGTAGGTGAAGGACTATGCACGCCGGTGCGTGCCTGTATACGCTGCCGCAGGAAGTGGGGGCCAGGACCGATTATTCCACCGATATGAGAATATATATATATATTTGTATTTTATATTTATGTTTTCCCTTACGATAATATAGTTATTCATTAAGAGTGTCGAACATAAATGCGCGCGCGCAGCGCACAGTGGCCTGCGCTGCCGAAGGCAGAGGGTAGAATTTGCGACAATTTTTCCAATCAGAATATTTCTCTCTTTTTTTTTTTTTTTTTCTTTTTTCCCATGATAAAAATTAATGCAATTTTGAGAATTCATTAACTATAGTGATTCCTTTTAAAATAGTGGTCAGCGAAGCGGGCGTAGCCTGCTAGTATGTATATATAGAGAAAGTATCGGATTCGTGAAATTTTCCGAACTCCAGTTTTTGATGGATTTATACGTTTTGGGATGTCCTGAACACGATTTGACTGTTTTTAGAAAATGCTTGTCAGTCTGTGTGTCTGTCTGTGTGTGTGTATCACAAATTTTGTGGACGCTGTATCTCACGAAGCAACGAACGGAATAAAACCAAACTTCGTATTTAGTTAGACCTAGACATAAAATGGTGCTGATTAGATTTGTAGAACAAATACTCAACAGATGGCGCTATGATCGCATTTTTTCTAAATTTTTAACATGGCAGTATAGGACTAAATTTCGTATAAATGTATATAATGAGAGTTATTTTAAACGTGTTATTGTAAAATTAATGTGAATTATTGATAATAGTTGTAGTTAACTAGGAAAAAAAATGGTGTGCATGTGGGAGCATCGCTCCCCCTCTTCCTGGGGGGGAAGTACACCCCAGGGGGAGTACATTTTCAATATGGGTATATCTTTCGAAATATCTCGTCAATACCTTTAAAGCGAATGATTGAACTATAGATCTGTGATAATTTAAAACAAAATTATCGATTTTTTTAAAAAACTTTTTAACGAAAAAAAAAAAAAAAAATTGTATTTCTTCTGATAATTGCAAAAAATTGACTTTCTTTCGGCATTTAGTGATATATATAATTCTGTCAGATAAAAATCATCTGCATTTATAATGGAAAATAATTTAATAAATAATTCGTATTGAATGAATTTTGTGTAAAATTATATAGAAGAAAGTCATGTGGTGGCCACATCATACTAGTTTTAAATTAAATGAATTTATTTATCATTAAACTTTTCTATTTATGGTGTTTGCTTTCAAAGTTTTTATTTAGTAGATACGAAACTATTTATTAGCAGGCTTTGACTGCTTCGCTAGTGTCTATATTTAAAGGAATTTCCAAAAACCATTAATTACTATATTTTAAATACTATTATTTAAAATATAGTAATTAATGTTATTTTTTTTTTTTTTTTTTTTTTTGTTTAAAAAAAAAAAAAAAAAAAAGTTTAATTGAAATCGCTTAAAGTTTAGGGGCCCCGCTTCCTTCGGCCGTGTCTTCCCCGCCAACACTATACTGATTCCAATTCCCTACTGCTTGCTAACGGGACGATAAGTGACGTTGTTATTATTTAAGAACTTCGTTTTCTGACAAACATTTCTCAGACAGATCATCTTCACTCTATGACAAGACAATCTTTCCAGATGAATTTTTTTTTTTTTTTTTATTGATTAAAAAAAAAAAACTAGTATGTTGTGGCCACCACAAGACTTTCTTCTATATTTACCTATACATATCCAATCAGTAACAATATTTAAAAAAAAAAAAAAGTACGATTTTTTTTTTTTTTTTTTTTTGTTAAAAGTAAACAAAATCGATAACTTTGGTTTAAATTATCACAGATTTATCGTTCAACCATTCGTTTTAAAGGTATTGACGAGATCTTTCGAAAGATACCCATCTTGAAACTTTGCCCCCCCGGGTGGGAACTTCCCCACCGGTGGGGGGGGCAACCGATGCCCCCACATGCACAAAAATTTTTTCCAAGTTAACTATTACTATTATTAACGAGACCTTTCGAAAGATACCCATCTTGAAAATTTACTTCCCCGGGGGGGGGGGGAACCGATGCCCCCCCATGCACAAAATTTTTTTCCTAGCTAACTACTACTATTATCAATAATTCATATTAATTTTACAATCACACGTTTAAAATAACTCTCATTATATACATTTATACGAAATTTAGTCCTATACTGCCATGTTAAAAATTTAGAAAAAATGCGATCATAGCGCCATCTGTTGAGTATTTGTTCTACAAATCTAATCAGCACCATTTTATGTCTAGGTCTAACTAAATACGAAGTTTGGTTTTATTGGCCCCCACTTCCTGCGGCAGCGTATACAGGCACGCACCGGCGTGCATAGTCCTTCACCTACCCTTCCTGCCCCTCCAAATTATTTTAAACTTTAAAAATCCTCTCAATCGTTCTCTCTGGCTTTTAAACCTAATAATACTAATTTCTAACATTCTATCTAAATTTCTTTCTTTTTACCCCTGCGCCCGTCCCCCTTCCCGCCCCTTGTAATAATTCTGTATTTTCGAAAATATCCGCAATATATTTATCGGGCCTCAAAACCTAACAACACTAATCTTCAGCGTTCTAACTCTTATTTATATGTTTTTGCCATTTCACCCCCCTTCCCGTCTATCCTAATAATTTTACAAATTCGAAAATATTCGCAATCGATTTGTAGGTATCAAAAACCTCCATGTACCAATTTTGAGCGACCTAACTCTATTTTTATTTTTTTGCCCCTCCACCCCCTCCCCCTTCCCGTCTATCCTAATAATTTTGCAAATTCGAAAATATCCTCAATCGCTTTGTGAGTATCAAAAACCTCTATGTACCAATTTTAAACGGTTTAACTCTAGTTTTATTTTTTTGCCCCTCCGCTACCCCCCCCCCCCCCCCCACCCCTTGCTTTCTGATCCTCCTAATAACTTTACACTTTCAAAAATATCTTCATTCGACTTGCAGGCCTGTAAAATCTATCTATACCAATTTTGAACGATCAAACTGTATTTCTATTTTTTTCTCCACAGCTCTCCCCCCCCCCCCCCCTCCTTAAAAGAGAGAGAGAGAGAGAGAGAAAGAGGAAAAAAAAAAGAGTTCATAATGCAAAAAAAAAAATTGAATTATGATTTTTAAAAATAAAATTAATACAGAATTAAAAGAATTGTGCGTCTCCATTTCTGTTTTACCACACAAATAAAGTTGTAACAGTCCAACATTGTTGGAAATTGTCTTACTAACTTAAACAAGGTTCAAACAATCATACTTCAATGTAGAATAGTTGCCACATCCGTCAGATTTAAGTGTTATAAGAAAAACCCACGGGTACTCTTTTAAACTGATCATCCTGTAGAACATTTAATATAATCTTTATACTGCAGTAGTTTGAAAATCTAGCAAGTATTTAGCTAGATGTTCTATAAAACACCTAAATTCAAAAATATCCATGCATATTAAATTGTAATTGTTGGCCTATAACTTTGATAAGGGAATTTAACTTTTTACAAAAATTTTATATTATTTATTATGATACACGTCTGCGATGATTTTATTATTTTTTTACACATTATTAGTTCCCCATCATACTATAGGTATGGGGAACTTAGGTAATCGTGAAAAATTTCGACCTCGGTTTTTTAACTTTTTTATACGTTTTCAGGTGTGAGGAATCCGAAAATGACAAAATTTGTATGGTATCTGTCTGTAGGGTGTCTGTTAGTGTGTCAGTCCGTTAGTGTGGTAGTCCGTTAGTCTGTTAACACGATATCTCACGAACAAATGATCGCAGAGAGGTCAGATCAGTTTTAAAATATTACTTTCGATACTGGCAAGAACCCTATTCATTTGCAACATTCGAATTTAAAAACTGCGGAAGTTATTAGAAATTTACGATCTTCTTAACATGGGAGAATAGGACAAAAATTCACTTAAACGTGCATTAAATGGAAACTTTTTACTGTAAAAATGTCGGACCAGTTTCAAAATATCAATTTTGATGCCGGAATGAACATCAGTAACTATAAATATGCTACTTTGAAAATTTCGCAAGTTCTTAGAAATTTACGAATTTCTTAACATGACAGTATAGGGCAAAATTTTACATAAACGTCAATTTTGAGAGATATTTTCATCGAAAAGATGTCAGGCTACTTTTGAAATATTATTTAGAACAATGGCATGAATATTAATGAGTATGAATTTTCCAATATAAAAATTTCGTAAGTTATTGGAAAATTACGAATTTCTTAACATGGCAGAATAGAGCAAAATTTCACATAAACGTCAATCTTGAGGGATATTTTCATCGTAAGGATGTCAAACCATTTTTTAAATATTATTTTGGATACTGGCATGAATATCATAGACTATGATTTTTCCAATTTAAAAAATTCGTAAGTTATTTGGAATTTACGATTTACTTAAAATGGCAGAATAAGGCAAAATTGAGCTTAAACTTCCATTTTGAGGATCATAAATACATTAGACAACTTCAAAATTACATTTATGATATTTGTTTGAACATGATTGAATACAAATATTCTAATAGGAAAATTTCGTAAATTATTCGTAATTTACGATTTTATCAACATAGCGAAATTGTAAATTTTTCATATAAATATGAATTTTGAGGATTATTGCATTGGAAATAGTAGCATGAAAACTAAACAACAGAATTGACCCTGATAAAATAAATTAATAGATTAGAATAAGATAAATATATCGAAGTGAACGGTGGATAGCCTATTAGGCGGGGATTTCATTCTGTCACTGTATCAAGCTTTGGTCAAATTCATTTCTTTTAACATGATTATAATATGTCTCCCACTAGAAATTTATGAGAACATAAATATGATAGGGAACTGAGCAGAGTCCATCTATGCCAACTATTTTTTTAATGCGATGTGTTTGTTTGGCTTATTTTTTAATGCTGATTAAGGAAAAATATTTAAAAAATTACCATCACGTACAGTGTTAAAAGCTTACTTTTGAGAAAAAAATCGATTAATTATATTATTTATACTAAATTGTATTAAATTCGATTAATTGTACGATAATAAACATGCCATCCAAATTTTATGTTTGTATGTTAATTCGTTTAAAAATCATGAGTAACAGAAGAAAACGAGAAAACGGGTAATTACTTTAATTTTGTACACCAGTGTATATTGTTTCAATAACCATATGATCAGCACACGGTTTGCTGAATTTACTTTCTTCTTAATAGTGACTACATGATTTTGAAGTACTTAGGTAAAACAAGCTCATTACCAAACTTATCCTGCAAATTGTAGCTATACAAAAGCGTATTACTAAGTGGCTATTCTTTGTAGTAACTTCAAAAGGAAGTAAAAGAGAAATAATCAATTGTTTGTCGGTACATTCTTTGTCATCTGATAAAAGAGTTTCTCCTTTTAATTTCCAACTAAGTTTTCGTTACAAAGTTTCATTACTGCATGATCATTTTATTTGAGAGCGTAAGCATATATGTTTATAATGGTTTTATCGAACTTCTAAATATAAGAGGGCTAATGAAAGCAAGTATGCACTTTAGTATATATAAAATTATCATCAGTTTTGTGAATTAAAAAAAGAAATGAATTACAATGTAAGAATTGTTTACAATGAACAAAAATGTCATTTTCATTCAGAATTCACAGATTTATTTCTGAAAGCAAGTAGATAATAATAATAATAATAATAATAATAATATATATATATATATACAGGGTGATCATAAAAAATCTATCCCGATATATGAGACCATAGCTATCATACCGTTCACAGAAACTGGACAAAAATTTGGTGGAAAGTATTTTAAGGTATGCGCTCAAGAATCATATAAAAAACAACAGTTAAACTCTAACAGTTACGATTACAGTGAGAAAATTTCAAAAATTTCAAATGGCAACACCAACTTTTTTTTTTTAATTATTGAAATGGGATCTCCATAGCAAAAAACCATAAATAGCGTCGGAACGGTGCCTGTAGCACGAAAATTGCCAGCGCTATCAGGCTAAGTAAAAAAAAAAAAAAAAAAAAAAACTTATATGCCTACCAGAGAACGACTTTCATTTTTCTATTGACGTCGCATTTCACACTGAGTCTTTGTTTCAGACTAAAGTCTACTGATTTTGCTTCGAAACGAGAAGAAGAGACCATAGTATCCTTAATTTCGTCTAGGTCTACTGAATAAGGGTTTTAATTTCATTGTTAGTCGTAAGACACCGTCATCGCACTAAGTGAAAAATAAGGCATTGTGAAATGCGTGATGTGTATCTTGCTTTCTTGCTCTGTGAACAATATGCCGCTTATTGGGAATCATCATCATCATCATCAAAATCGATTTTGATTGCCATTTCACAATGCCCTATTTTTCACGTAGGGCGATGACATCAGTCATGACGGCGTCTTACGTCTAACAACAAAATTAAAGCCCATTATTCAGTAGTTTTACACGAAATTAACTATACCGTGGTCTTTTCTTTCTGTTTCGAAGCAGAATCAGTAGACGTCAGTTTGAACCAAAGACTCAGTGTGAAATGTGACGTCAATAAAAAAAATGAAAGGTCGTTCTCTGGTAGGCACATAAGAGTTTTTTTTTTTTTTTTTCATTTTTTCTTAGCCTGCTAGCGCTGGCGCGATTTTCGTGCTACAGGTACCGTTCCAACGCTATTTATGGGTTTTTTTTTTTTTTTGCTAAAGAAATTCCATTTTAGAAAAAAAAAAAAAAAAAAAAAAAAAAAAGAAAGAAAGAGAAAATAGGTGTTGCCATTTGAAATTTTTAAATTTTGTCACTGTAATCGTAACTGTTAGAGTTTAACTGTTATTTTTTTTATATGATTCTTAAGCGCATACCTCAAAATACGTTCCACCAAATTTTTGTTCAGTTTCTATGAACGGTATGATAGTTATGTTCTCATATATCAGAATAGTTTTTTTTATAATCACGCTATATATAATTTTTTTAACGTTTAAATAACATAATAAATAGAAACACATATGAGCAAGTAAAATAGCTTCTATAATGAATGATCTTCCCTAATTTAAAATTCAAATAGAGAGCGCTAACGCCTTTCTTGGCAATGGTAACCCTTGACATGGTCCAACATGAGTCATGTGACATAAACCATCTATGCGTTGTTTCCCTTGGTAACAACTTATTTTCAATAAGTTTCTATGGTAATTATTTAAAGACTATATTTGGCGAAAGTCATAACTGTCAATGTGTTTGTTTATTTACAAAATTTAATATTTTTTTGTTCAAAATCATTTGAGTTTTTATTTTATTTCTTTTTAATTTCGTTTACTCAAAATTTAACCAGCAAAATTTTTCAAAATAGTTGAAGAGTTATTATTTGTATTTAAATTTAGCTCTTTTAAGAGTATATCAAACTAGTAGATTTGGAGTTCAAGAGTTCCCATGTTCCATTTACTTTTTTTTTTTTTTTTTTGCTAATATTTAATATAGATGAAATTTATTTCAGTCAAAGGGCTGTCGTGTTAATAATACTGATAATTTGCCAAATTTAAATTTTAAATACCGAAACGGGATCAATCTATTTTTTTTTACTCTGGTTCATATCACATGGTTCATCTGGTTCATATATTTATCCTGAACCATGGAAATCTAATCCCTTTACCCATTGGATCAGCACTCCACTTTATTTATCTCGTTGGTCAAAATGTACGTTTATTTTTTTTTTTACCAATACTAAACAAAATGATTTGAAAAGAGTTGATAATTCGATGTTAGCTGTTTGTTCCTTGGAGGAATGACATAAGTGAAGTTGGCATACGGCGTATCTAACGTATGCGGGCAACTGAAGTTAACTGTTGGATACTCAAGATGGTTGTCGCAGCAGCAGCCAAGGCTACCGAAGAAGCCATATTTGATCTACCAAACCATTGGCTAGTACCGTGTTACTTTATTTATTTGATAGCTTTCAGACCTATAGTTACAATGACTTTCGTCTCGAATGTTCCATATTATATCATTTCACAATAACAATGCAGAGTTTCTAATATAACTGTGTTATTTAATGGCGTCTGCGGTTACAATTTTGGCTTTATGTTTTTTCCGGACAGTCTATCTCCTCGTATATCATTCGTCCACAGTTTGTTCAGCAATGTTATTAAAGCCAGTTGTACTTTAAGAATCGAAAAAATTCTCTTCATCTATTACGCGTGAAAAACCTAAAAGCGATTGTAAGTAGCTTTATTTAATTTTATTGATGTCGTTTGTGTTTTAGGAAGTCTTTCAATAAAATAACTTTTTTGTAATTGATAATTTTTAACACTTTCTATCAAAGCTGAAAAGTATTCATGGATTATGTTGCTCATTTTTGTCTATCCACCTATTTGTGGATTATATACCTTTATGTCTACGCTCTCATTTCTCTAACTATTTTGAGAATGCATTAAAACTAACACATGTATGTTATTTAGGTTTACTATGTCATTTTTCTTTTTGAAAATAGTATTAATAAATAGATAACTGGTGGTTATATGTACAGGGACAAAATAATTCAGATACATTTCCATAACACTATTACAGTTTTTTTTCCCCCCTTAGTTTAGTTATACAGTGCCATTTATGTCTTATGGGTTAACATACACAAGCATTTTATCAACATAGATTGTCACAATAAATGTATGTAATTCGGTAAAATTTTATAGAATAGTTGCTAAATTATAGCCGCCTAAAAAATTGCAGAAAGTAAGCCCTGTGTCGGCCGATATATGGCCAAATTAAATCAGCATAGCTTTTTCATAACGACCTTCTCACATATCATGTTTAACTTACTTACACACTATAGAAGATGAGATATAGCCTTCGCATAAACTGGGTAAATTGTCAGATAGCACTGCAGCACTATATTTCAAAATCTAATGAGCACCAATTTATACCAAAGTCCAAATAAATATAAAGTTTTGTATAACACTGCCCAGCTGGAAAATTGCTTCTGACACCATTTCAGAATATTCTTATGTAAAATGACCTCCTGAATTCGAATATGAAGCCCATTTTGCCCTATCACCCACCGTATTTTAGGAACAGCCCCCTATTTTTATCATTTTTCGGTGTTTTATGGCTATAAGTTTGATTTTTAGGAGGGGGGGGGGAGTACTATTTTGACCGTTAAATATCTTCTGAGGGGTTACAGAATTGGAAAATTCTAAAACAGACATTTGCGACAAGGGAATTTTTTTTTTTTTTTTTTTTTTTTTGGAGGGGGGCACCAATTCAAATCAAAAAGATTTGCCCCTGAAATTATGCATTATATATCTTATAATTTTTTAATCTGTTATTAATGTTATTTTTTAAACTTTATATCTATATCTATCTATCTATCTATATATATATATATATATTTGTTTTTAGGTGTTAAATTAATTCTTTTTCATTCTTCAAATCAAATTCATGGCCATAAAATAATCGAACAGGGGAAAAAATTGCGGAGGGGGTGGTGTTTCTAGAAAACGGTGGGTGACTGGGCAAAATGAGAGTCATATTCGGATTCAAGAGGTCATTTTACATAAGAATCAGCAAAAATGGTATCAGAACGCGATTTTTTTTTTTTTTTTTTTTTTTTTTTGCAGAGCAGTGTAATTTTAACCAACATTTCGGGAGATCTGACAGTATTTTGGTAACTTACAGAGAGACAGAAGTTTTTAAAATATTTTTAAATTGTATTCACGGCATCTGAAAATATGCCATTACATCGAATGCCAGAAAAAAAGTCGAAATTTTTAGCAAATTCAATATATATATATATATATATATTTTCTACATATATAGAAGAAAGTAAAAACAATAAAAAAGAGAAAGAAAAGCAACACATTTCAGAATTAAAAAAAAAAAAACAAAAAAAAAAACAGTGCTGTCGTAAAAAGTCATATATGGTTATAAGCTAAAGCGGTATATTAGTTAACACAATTCCTTATATTAAAATATTAAAACTTAGTAAAAAAAAAAAAAAATTATAAACTCTACATACAGTTTTTTATTTAGTTACATTCCTTGAAATAAAAAATTAAAACTTAAAAAAAAAAAAAAAAAAAAAAAAAAAAAAAAAAGGAACTTTCCGTAAAGTTTTTTATTTAGTACCTCATAACATTTGTTGCATTTTCTTGTTGAACATCTGTTGTGTGCGTCAACAATATTTTATGAATAAAACAAAAATGGATACCTCTTTTAAAAGACGATGTCTATAATTAAATAGTGTATTTCATTTTTATCGCGTTAAACTAATGAAAAATACGAAACACATTTTTTTTTTTCCCTACACATCTTATACAAAAATTTAAACATATAAAATAATTTCTTAATGATATTTTATACAAAGTATATACCATAACTTGTTTGAAGATTTTCTTTTTTTCTGTACTCGGATAAAATTCATTTACATCTGTTGTGCTACTTCATAAAACGGAAGACAACTTATTAGTAAAAACAATTTATCGTACGAAAAATTCCTTTACATTGAATAACTTCCCATTTAACAACAAAATAATTAAATTCACTGGCTTACGGCAGGTTTATGTAGAAGTTAATTTGTTTCTAGAAGTTAATATGCAAGTCATCTTGTATGTGACACTGAGTATAAATTAAGGAATTCAGTTAATATTTAATTCTCCAACAAATTATTTAACTTGTTTCTAAATGAATTTGATTTTTTTTTTTTTTTTTTACTTGCTTTCGCTATTACATACGATGATAATGACACAAAAGACAAAAGCAATAAATAACATTAATTAACCATTTTAATTATGAAGCAGAAAATACTTGAATTTGTGTTAATATTATTGTTCAGAACAGATTGTTATTTTGTAAACGCGATAAATAGTTATCTATCTTTAATGCAATAAAAAAATATATGTATTTAAATAAAGAAAATGTAATATATATCTAACTAGTTTTAATTTAATGAAAAATGAACATTTAATGTGATGAATTAACTTATCTTAGGTTTCTTCATTCATGACGATCATTTTGTTTAAAAAGTTTAAAAGACGGAAAAAAACCACTCACCATCACCACTATTCAGTGGTTTGGAGCGATTTTCAGTCTCCCCAGTTATTATATATATAAAGAAAAAAAATAACATGATCAGCCGGGCAAAACCCCCACTCGTAAAAAGGGCAGAAATAGCACAAATCGACTGCGAAATGGCACCAGGCAGAGGCGAAGCGCCCACGGAAACGATGGAAACAGCGCTTCCCCTATTTAAGATTTTTAAAAAGTAATCAAGTAACGTCGCCTCGTCAAAAGACTGAATTGATTCTTCCTCTGCTTTTGGAAGCGCTTCACCTCGGCGCTCCCATAGTTTTCTGGAACCACGCTTCGCCCCTGGCGCCGGGAGAACACAACACAATCCCGCTAAAAGAATGATAGCTACTACGAGAAGTAAAGAAAAAAGTGGTGTTATGATGTTAGATTTGATATCTCTCAGAGATACACAGAGATTTTTCGAAAATTCATTTCAAAGATGTGGACAATCAGTAATAATAGTTAACCAGTTAGTTGGGATGAGATTTGGAGAAACCTTTCGTTGTTGAAATCGACACATCGTAAATTAAATCATTTGTAGTACTTAGATTCTTCTTTTTCCCTCTGTATCTTGGTTTTAACATTTCCCGCCATTTGACGCCAGTTAGGATGGGATCGTTGTCGTTACATGCATTTTTATTGGTTAGTATTTAAATGGTTTATCTTTTAATGACACAGTAATTGTTCTTAATTGGCGAGTTTCTTATTAATGTTACTAAAATCTTTTTTTTTTCATTAGTTTTTGTTAGCGCTGTTGTTATTTTGTTAAATTTTGTATCATTCTAATGTTCTCCCACTCGTTTTCTTATTTTTCGTTTGGTCATTCCAATATATACACCTTTTTATTTACTATATTGGTATAATTATTTTGATAATTCCTTCGTATTCAAGTGGCTAGATCCAGCACTAACCAAAAAGAAAACCTAAAAATAGATTTTAATAATGTTAAACAATTCGCCAATTATAACAACAATAACTATGCCATTAAAAAATAAACCATTGAAATATTTACCAACAAAAGTGCATGTAACGACAACGATCCCAACGCCAAATGGCTCGAAATGATAAAGCCAAGATATAGAGGGAAGAAGAAGAATGTCAGTGTACAGAAGCTTCATCTGATGATGTGTCGGGCCTGACAACGCAGGGATTCTCATGAAT
The DNA here is from genome assembly GCA_963930645.1 of Salticus scenicus. Taxonomy (NCBI): domain Eukaryota; kingdom Metazoa; phylum Arthropoda; class Arachnida; order Araneae; family Salticidae; genus Salticus; species Salticus scenicus. Next base: position 20,450 of record CAWVNO010002559.1, on the reverse strand, counting down.
AAAGAAACCCAATGCAAATCAGTTCGTCATATTAAATGTAATATATATCTTTAGATAAAGTTCCATATTGAATGACTTTTTAAAGAAGATTGATTTATTCTAAATTACAAGGCTTGCGGATTTCATTATGTAATTGATTAAAAGAAAAAAAAAAAAAAAAAAAAAAGAAAAGAAAAGAAAGAAAAAAGATTCAGCATGTTTTTGTACACCCTCTAAAATAAAATGAAAACACTTTTTCTACTAATATTTTATGGGGGGGGGGGGGGGAATTAAACAGTATTAAAAGGAAATATACTTACTTTCCCCCTCTTCTCATGTTTTTCTGTATATATGTCGTGTTTTCCCTGGTTTCTTTTAAATGAAGAGGACTCAGGGGCGGCTATGGGGAACGATTGTTCAATTGGTGATTAAAGCACCCAATCTAGGGGTACAGCGTCTAGAATAAACAGTGTGGCAATCGCCTATAACCGTGATGTTAAAATGATGCTAAAAAAGTTAAGCTTACCCAGATGTCGCTGTGATCGAAGCTATTGCTCAAATCGAAGACCTGATTGGCTTTTTCCAGTTTCGTCAGTTTAATCACGTGATCTAGTCACATAATTAACCAATAGGGAGTCTCGGTTTTGTTGTCGTGACCCTAGCTTCGATTACAATGACATCTGGTGACAGGCTTAATTTTTTTTAGTACAATTTTATTCGCCGCTTTCCACACTGTTTATTCTAGACGCTGTACTAGGGGAGTTAATGTTTGAAACACGTATAATGCAAATACTACCAGAAGAACTTTGGCCAGAAGCTCCTTTTACGTATTTCCGGCAAAAACAAAATGTCCGCCAATACGCATTATTGTATTGTGTTAATGGCTGTATTTTCGGTTTTTCTAACGATAAACAGATGTTTTTGGTGTCGAATATTACATTTTCCAGGTTAAGGAATGTGGTTTTGTTAGAACTGAATTAATAGTACCCACCTAAAAATCCAATATGGTCGCAAAAAACGGTAAAATGCTTATTGTAATTGTAAATTTCTGGGACAATAACAATATTTCCAAATTTTTGTAATTTTTTGTAGAATATGACATTATTAAATTATACATCTACTGTTAAATACTGCACATTCACTACGTTTAAGTCCATCGTCCTTTACAAAAGCAGAGTGCAGCGCACAATAATTCGGCTTTCAAGCAGTTGCAGCGTGATGGCTATTAAGATTTGTAACCACAGCAGATGAGTTCTTAACAACATGCAGATGGTTCGAACAAAGCAGCCGAACACGGGGTCCATTTTTTATCTACCTTATGCCAGCCAAAAGCCAGGGGATCTTAATAAATAAAGTTTGGTAAGTGACTTGTCGACCACAACTGTGATTGTAAATAAGCTCCCAATATACGTTGGTATAAAGCCCGCTTACTTGTGGAAGTATGCCCGTTACTGCGTTTCTTTATGTAAATAAAGAACTTCGAATTTCACTTACTAGTTTCACTATTAGTCTTATCAAACATGATTATAACAAATAGTTCAATATTACGAACATATGCGTCAGTTAATTCCATGTTGGGTGTGGAAACTTCCATGAATATATCGGTTATCAGCGGAAACAATTAATATGCTTTTTATACTCGTGTTTTCCCATGTCAAGTAAACGCTGGTAGTGTGTTACAACTCACAGACGTAGGAAAATACAGCAATACTTTCGAACGTACTGAATCAATATGTTGAATTGTATCTGTTACATTAATGGCGGTATCATTCGAGAGATTTTCGCTCAACTTTTTACTAAACACAACATTACAACCAATACACTTAACCTGATCTTGTTCAAGGACACCACATTTTCGGATGATCAACTTTTACGACGGCCTTTCGAAAGAGTTCACTGTGTTCAGCGTTCTCACGAAAATTGATCAATAGGAGGGAAGGACACTACTTTTTTCTGGAATATCTCACGCTATGAGTTCATGGAAATCCTACGGACAGCTGCGTGTTTGTTAATAACATTCTAACCCATCCAAAAGCTGTATTTTATCTTGTACTATAGTGTTTGGCGCAGCATGTCCTATTGTGGACCTTGTGCCATTAAGAATCAATCAATCAACCAACCAACCTACGGACAGCTGACTGGTTTTCTCGTTCGTTCAGCTTCCGCCTCTTCAAACGACGCTGAGTGAACATGTTGAATACATTATTGTGTTGAGTACATATGCTCCCCTGTGATATGGCCATAGCGAAAAGTGCTACCTTTTCGTAAAGCCATGGTACATGGCTTCCAATGATAGATAACTCTGCAAAGTATGCAACCGAGGGTACATACCCCATCAGAATTTACAGTTTGAATGATAATCAACATGTTTGGTGAACAGCGTGAAGAATTACCCATGTATCCCTTAATTTATCATCTCATGGCTACATGTCTGACGCATCTAAAATGGGCTTAACGTTACTTACACATCAGTGAACACATTATTGATACAACCTGTCAAAGGTTTGTAGAATAAAGTATTTTTTTTACAGCAATGTTCAGAAAAGGTATAATTACTGTACCTGCTCGAGACAATACTGAAGAAGACACAAATTCTACACTATTCCAACAGTCATTTCATGGAAATGTTTTGTCTCTCTTTCCACCAATCACTTCCAATGAAGAAGGAAAATTAAATTGTTGATAAATACAAATGCCTTTGCACGGAACTAAAAAAACTTGCAAACAATTAGGTCTTTATTATGAAGTGAAGCCATGCCCACCTGCACCAAAGGGAATTACAGTTCCTGAAACGATGTTAAGCGATGATGATTCTTTAACTCATATTTATATCGTAGAATCAACATTTAGTTCAAGAATGATTAGGTTGGCTGAAACATAATAGGAACATTTAACGAAGAAAGGTACCGCTATGCTAATATCTAGGGTGATTTTTGCAGATATTTTGTAAAAAATAAAATAAAGGAAAATTTATTTCACAGATGTTAATTTTTGCAGATTCATTCTATCAATTTTGGTCAATTCAGAGAAAATACATAAAATTTATTTTGTTTTTTAGAAAAATTCTGCAAAAATCACCTTAGATATTAGCGCAGCTAAAATATTGACGAAAATTGTAACTTATTTTTTGAATTTGAAGAGTGCAGCGTCACGTATTGACACAAATAATTAAGTGGCGTTGTGCATTGCGAAAAAAAAAAAAAAAAAAAAAAAAAAAAAAAATCTGAGTTACTATTTTTATCAATAATTGCGCTGCGCCAATATCTAAGGCTATTTTTGAAGATTTTTTGTATAAAACAAAATTAATTTTACGTGTTTCGTCTGGATTGATCGAAATTGATAGAATGAATCTTGAAAAATCACGTTAGATATTGGAGCAATTCCACCTACTGACGAAGATTTAAACGAATTTTTTTTTTTCGATTTTCGCAAGCGCATTACTTGTACTACAGTCGGTAACAAAAGTATCCGAACATTAGCAAATTCCTATGTAAAAAAAGTAGAGTTAATACTGTCTTGTTAAATAAATCCTTGTCGAATCCTGTTCTTAATCAGTCTAAGAACAGGATTCGATAAGGATTTATTTAACAAAACAGTATCAACTCTACTGTTTTTTTATATAGGAATTTTTGCTAGTGTTCGGATATTTTTGCTACCGACTGTACATACTTGTGAAATTTTGTTCCGTTTGAAGCCATAGAACAGGCCTACACTGGAAAAAAAAAAAAAAATCAAACCAGATTACGGGCAACGCCCGATAGCAGAGATTCCATGCAAAGTCCGTAAAAAAAAAAAAAAAAAAAAAAAAAAATGGAACATAAATGATGTATTCCTCCGTAATTTTACGACGTGACAAATATATGACTGTGGATTAAATTAGGAAAAAAATAGCTCTTTCATATCAATAGCTACTTGTATGAATTTATAAATAAATTCTTTCAACCAATAAAACTACAATTATATTTTCAGGTTTAAATACGAAGTGATTCTTGTATGACGTCACTGAAAAGCTAACACTTTACATTTGAAGGGATTTGACCTTAAAAATACAGTTTGGTGGCAGATTTGAGCAAATTACGCCGATTAACAACTTTTGCCCGTAAAAATATGCCACTATTAAAAAATTATACTTTCATGGCATCAATTTACGGGCTTTGATCGTTAAGCTAGCCAAACGGCCATTTCCCGTAAAATTATACGATGAAATGTCGTGATTTTACATTTTTTTTTTTTTTTTTTTGAGTGTAGAGTTTTTTGAACAGGCGAACTTTAATTTTAACAACCCTGTATATATATATATATATATATATATATATAATTCAAATGTTACAGTTCATTCAATAGAAGGTAAATTCACACATGAAAAGAATTCTAAAATATATATAATAATAACATCTGAAAACGAGAATTTCATTTAACTTTGGACGAAACTCATTTCCTAAACATGTTTTGATATATTTTTCAAAATGGGAAGAAAATGGCAACGGAATAAAATAATTACAAACATGAAAATTTCCTTTAAATTATGCTGCCTAACTTTTGATAGTAAAATTAATTAAATGAGTTTCTTTACGACTTGTACGTGCCAGAATCACTTTGTTTCCAAACAAATTCGCGAGTTATCTGGAAAGTTAGGAAATTAAATATTTATTGAATTTCTTAATTTACTCTGAAATAAATTATTCGACTAGTTGAATTAAATTAAGCTTTTAATGTTTCTTGATGTAGCAATTACGTAACTCTGACATCGACAAAAGTTTTAATTTTATAGGAAATAAAATAATTTTCACGTAAGACAGAAAATATAGTTTCAGTAGACGACTGCTGCAAAGAATTCAAGACAGCAAATTATATTTTCGTATTTTCTCTTTTTTTTTTTTTTTTTAAGTATCACATTTACTTTTTTCCCACGTTCCAAACTGCAACAATTAATTTTTTTTTTTTATTCTTTAAAGGGTATAGAAGTACAGATTATTATTATTTATTTAATAGTTTATAAAGCCACCTAACATATGGTGTGGTGTGCTGTTCAATTTAAGCCGATTGCCTCTGTTGAAAAATCAATACCAAGCATATAAATTTATATGCAAATTTATGCAGTAGTCCCTGAATATAACTTTCCTTACACTTGCAGAAATCCCCGTATAGCAGCACCACCTGTTGAGAAAGTTGACAGGCACTAATTTAGATCAATGTGCATCTACATATAAATTTACATACAATTCTCTGTAGTAGTTCCTGAGGCATAATCGCCACAAAATTTTTGTTGCACACACAGGCAGACAGACATTTTCTAAAAATGTTCAATTCATGTTCTGGACCTCTCAAAACGTGTAAATTTATTGAAAACCGGAAGTCAAAATTTTTACGAATCCAATACTTTCTTCTATTGAATATAGAAGAAAGTAAAAATGGAAGTTTAAAGAGCTTTGAAAATTAATAAGACAATCCAACTCAAAATTCTTAAGAAATTCAGAGCGATGATTCTTTATTTCAAAAGGTCTCCAGAGTTTCATAAGCTCTTTTTTATAAGCAGAAAATAAATTCAGAAATTTTCTAACAGATCAGATTACTTGTTTAATACAATGAAATCAGATGGACTTATTATAATTTGTGTTCAAACTGCATAAAGTTTTTTTTTTTTTTTTTTTTTCATATTTTTTGCTTTTTTAAAATGTAAAAGTAAAAATACTATTAAAAAAAAAAAAAAAAAAAATCTGTTCCTGTGAACGTTTAATTTAAAAGCAAAATCCGAACTTCTTATTTTAACACAATGAATAAAAATGTTACACAATTAATAAAAATAACCAACTCAAAATTCTCTAGAAATTCAGAGCGATGACCTACTCTTCATTCAAAAGCACTCCAGAGACTTTTAAGTTCTTTTCCAGAGCTGCCAACATTTTTAACTTTTAAATCAAAATTGACACCAGTATTTTTAAATGGAATATGTTATATATATTTTCGACGATTATTATTACGGAAGACAGCTGTAAAAAATTTCCGGTTTGAAGTCTCCCTTGAAAAACGGGAGACTTGGCACCTACGTCTTTTCTCATACAGGGTGGTCCGAAAAACATGATAGAAAGTATTTTAAGTTTCTGATTTCAAATGTATTGATACAAATATAATTCTTCCATATTATCAGCAGCGGCGACTTTGAAAAATTTCTGGGGGGGCTCGAACCAAGGCCGTAGCCAGGATTATTTTTTGAGGGTGGGGGGCATCACATTTCTAATACAAGGTCATCAAATATGGTGTAATAATGTACACACGCTTACCCAAGGAAAAGAACATATGCACACACAAACAACGGCCTGATTAACACAGGGGCACGTGCCAGGGGCTCTGAGTAGCAAAGGGCCCCAAAACTGGACCTGAAAATGCCATCATAATCTTTGCCATTTAGTTTATGTAAATCGAATTTATATGGCAGTAACTTTTGTAAAAATAGTTATATTACTTTGCATCGATGTTTCTGAAAACTTTTGCTCCTCATGCACAAACCATAAGTGATTGGGATTCCCGTAGCACAGTAAAGGGAATCATCTTCCTCTGAACTCCCCCCTCCCCCCCGCGCCCCATACAGAGACTTTCAGCCTCTCTTGTTTTTCTTTCTTTTTTTCTTAGTCGATTTATGTCCATTTTCAATTGCAACAACCTTACTTTACAGCTATGATTTTGGTAAAAAACTAAATAAGAAATAGAGGAAAGAATTTCTTGTTTAATAGAGAATCAGTATTCAAAATTTCTTGGGGGGCTGATCCCTTACAGAAAATTTTCTGGGGGGGCTCGAGCCCTCGAGCCCCCACATAGTCAGCGCCACTGCATATTATAATAGCACATATATAGTGACATTTCAGTTGAATGCTTAATTACCGGAAATAAAGAATAAGCAATATAGAATCACAAACCTTTTAAGATCGATTATATATCGTAAGAAAATTTTATGAGAATAACCGATGTAATGTACCCGTTCGACGGGCATGTCGTTCAGAGTTCAAAAAGAAAAGGACGCTTAGTGAAGAGATAATCGCGCAGTAAGTTATAGCACTCTAAAGTCGCAGTGATTTTTAAGCCTTTAGATGACTGATGTAATGGTCCTAATCTCCCACTGATTTTCATCGTTTACAGGTTGATGGACAGATATGAATCTACAGGGAGTATTTAGGATACAAAAAGAAAGGCGTCGGGACGAAAATCAGCAGTTGTTACTGACGACATCAGGGAGCCTGCGCGCGCATACTTTGAGGATCAGCCAAACCACTTCCACTCGACAGGCGGCCCAACAATTAAGCATATCCAAAACATCATTACAAAGGCTAATGAAAGCAGTAGAATTGTGTCCATACAAGATCCAAATGTGACAACCGCTAAAGGATGGGGGGGGGGGATACTGTGCAGCGGAGAGATTTCGCAAACCACATAATCGAGAAACTTAAAAATGGTTCCATCAGTGAATACAAGACCTGGTTCAGTGATGAGACCCATTTTCAGTTGAATGGTTTCGTGAACAAACAAAACTGGCGCCACTGAGGTACGGAAAATCCTCATCTCAGCGCCATCTCTTCACTGCATCCACAAAGGTTCATGGTGTGGTGTGCCATATCGTCGAAGCAGATAATTGGTCCGATATTTATTGATGGTGTGGTCACAGGAGTGAAGTATCGAGAGTTGCTAGAGCGTCACTTTGGCCCTGATGCGAACCATCTCAACAGGACATGACGGTACTGGTTCAAGCCAGATGGGGCTCGTCCCCAAAAAACTTCTGACGTCTTCACGTGGCTTGAAACGACGTTTGGTCAGCGTTTGATTGCATTGGATGCAGAGAAATTCATGGGGCACGGGATAGAGTGGACCCCATACAGTCCGGACCCAAATCCGTGCGACTTATTCTTATGGGGTTACATCAATGTTAGAATCTATAGGAATAGCCCTGATTCACTGGAGGACCTAAAATTGGCTATCAGAAGTGAGATTGATGCACTTGATTACGACACACTCCAGCGCATTATGACAGAGTTTCGGAACCGGCTTTATAACACTATAGTCGGGGACGGTAGACATTTTAAGCATCTTGTATATTAAATGTCATTCATATCTTTATTCAATAAAATATGTTTCATGTTCTTGCATGTTGTTTTTTTTCCACAATGATCGCTTATTTTCTATCATGTTTTTCGGACCACCCTGTAGTAGAAAATAAATAGAAGTAGAGGACTAGAGGACTATAACTTCCTTCGTGAACACTGCTCGAACCTTTTGAGGGGTTAGGAAGCTAATTTTCCGAGTTTAAATTTAGAAGTATCCACTACTAGTACAGGTTCCACTACTAGTGCTTTTATTTTAGTTAATTTAAATTACTTTCCTAGAATGTCATGAGTTATTATTTCATTACTTTTCATTATAAATAAAAATTGCACTATCGATATCCCTATCGAAAATCACAACGCTGTTTTTCATATTCTACTTCAAAAGCATCTCGATATTTAGCAGATCTCTTTTATTGAAGCTGGAAATAATATTAGAATTTTTCTGCATATCAGATAGCTTATTACATTAGATTCCTTTTTCGCTTGCCGTTTTTGCACTTATTTTGAGTTGAATTAATATTCTTGCTTTTGCAGAATTTCATTTAAGTATTTCATGGATTTTTCTCTTTTTCAGCTGGAGAATATATTTAATATTAGCCATGCATATTAAGATATTAACAAAAAATAATAAAGTTTATTTTTTTTCATCAAACATTTTTCGCTTTCTTTCAAGTAAAACATAAATAAATTTTTTTAAAAAAAAAAAAGGAAAAAGAAAAAGAAAGAAAGGAAAAGAAATTTTTTAAAAGATTTATTTTATATTGTGTATATTTAAAGTGTTATTTATCATCTTTCTTAATTCAGAAATAGTTGGCAATTTTTCAAATTTATTTATCTGATTTTCATTTACAAAACATTCTTAAGTTTAACCGAAGATGAAGTGGGGTAAGTGCAACCACGGGCAAACATTTATATAATATTACTCTATCGTGAATTAGTTACGATTGAAATTTTTTTTAAACAATACGATAGTGACATGAGGTGTTACATGATTAGTCAACTCAGTTTCGATTGATCAATACATAAATTCGGTTGCTATATAGAGATTTCGGTTACAAAAATTTAACCAATACACTTGAAATGCACATTTACTTAAAGAAATGGAAAAAAAAATTATTAACATTTTGTGATAAACATATGCTCGAAATCCCATATTTATAAGCAAAATTGGATGGATTTAAAGCCAGTTACGCCTAGCATTTCGATCGGGTATTCAGCAAGTCGGTGGTATCGCCATCTATTTTTCGAAATCGAAATCATCATATTAAGATACATTTTTCCTTTCTCTTACCCATAAGGTAGAGAAAGTATTGTTTTTGGGTCAAATTTTCGAACGCGAGATTTTGTTATATTTACACGTTTTGAGGTCCCCTAAATACGAAAATCATGTTTTTAGCAAATGGTCTGTGTGTATGTCTGTGTGTCTGTGTGTCTGTGTGTCTGTCTGTTATCAGCATATCTCAAAAACAAATTATGGCAGAAAGTTCAAACTAGGTATTCTAAATGTGTATCATATAGGGATGCAACAGTAAACTTTTCGTTAAGATCAAGCAAATGGTTCGTGTACAGGGACAATTAAGAGAATTCTAATACATTACGTCTATGGGGGAAATTGCAGGAAAATAGAGTTTAACATCTATAGACTGCACTAAACCAAATGAAACGAATATATATTTTTTGTAATAGAGACAGTTAACTGGGAAAAAATATTTGTGTATGTAGGAGCCTCGCCTCCCCCCCCCTGGGGGGGAAGTCCCCCCTCGAGGAGAGTAAATTTTCATGATGGGTATCTTTCAAAAGAGCTCGCCAATACCTTTAAAACGAATGGTTGAACAATCGATCTGCGATAATTTAAAACAAAGTTATCGATTTTTTTTTTACTTTTATTTTTTTTTTTTTTTTTTTTGTATTTTTTTTAAAAATATTGAGAATAAAATGGACATTTTTTGGATATTTGGTGTTATACTACTTCTCTAATATCGAAATCGTCTGCCTTATCATAAAAGATAATTTTTTTAAATAATAATTTAAATAAATTATTTTTTAAAAAGAGAATTATTTTTTAATAACCGAATTATATTCTATATAAATGTAAGTGCATTAATGAAACGAGGGGTTGAGGGGGGCGGTAGCCCCCCTCACACAGAACTAATTATCATATAAAACTCTTCAGAAGCCTAATATGAATTGCTTAACATAGGTTTCCACAACAGTACTCGTTATCTTGCCTATTAATCTGCAACCTGTATTTATAGTACTAAATTTCAGGGTAAGAGAAAGTCGTGTGAGTGACACACCAGATTATTAAAGTGCGATTCTAAATACATTTTTGAAAGTCAAAATTATGTATGTTTTAGGTTTTTCTCTTTGATAAAATAAACGTTATAACTATTTTTTATGTTTATTATTTACTTGTTTTATAGATACATTTATTAACTATGGAATTTCTGTTGTGCATGATTACATGGTAATTTAATTTCGTCAATTTGATTTTTAATATAACGGTAATTGATTTTAATTCTAGGAATATTTATCTTAGCAGCAGAAAAAAATTATTTTCTAAAATTGAAATTTTAATGCAAATATCAGAGATTTAAATCTTTTTTATTTGGAAATTAATCTGGTGTGTCACTCACACGACTTTCTCTTACCCTGACATTTAATACTATAAATACAGGTTGGAGATTAAGAGGTAAGATGACGAGTACTCTTATGTATAGTGCGACCACGTTTCCTGCGACTAGCAGTGAGGCCGAGTCCAAAAGTTTAGAGGTATGCAAAATTGGCCGAGAGATGATTATTTGGCAAACATCCAGTTATTCTGTGTTCCCTTATCGCTTGTTTTCTCTCAGTCACCCCTATTTTAACACTGGACTCGTTCAATCCGCACTTGCGCAGATCCATGGTCGCAAAAAATGTGGTTAAAGAATAAACCTATGTTAAACAATTCAAATTAGGCTTCGGAAGAGTTTTATATGATAATTAGTTCTGTGTGAGGGGGTGGGGCTACTGCCCCTCACAACACCCCGTTTCATTAATGCACCTACATTTATATAGAATTTAATTCTGTTATTAAAATTACAAGTTTACTTAAAATTATACAGACAATGTTTGCACGTAACATTCATTGAAACTTATCAATCTTGATCAAACTTTTCCAGCAACAAAATTATACTAACTTTAAAATACAACATTTGGACCTCCTACAATTATTCGTTTTTAAGTTATTCTAAGAGACACAGACAAAGATCAAACGTTTAAAAGACTTGACTACGGTAATCAGGAAGCCTCAAAACGTGTAAATATACAAAAAAAGCGATGAATATTTAGCTTAAAACATACATTATTTACCATATCTCTATGAGGAATTTATTTCAATTCCCGAACAGCTTTCCTGGAAATGGTAAAATATTATTAGTAACATCCACTAACAACAAATAACTAGTGTGTTGTGGCCACCACACGACTTTCTTCTATATTTTCCAATACAAATACACTCTATAAATAATTTATTAAAATTTTTATTTAAAAAAATTATCTTCCATGATAATGCAGACGATTTCCATATTAGAGAAGTAGTATAACACTAAATATCCAAAAAAAGTTAAATTTATTCGCAGTATTACATTATAATAATAATAATAATAATAATATTAATAATAATAATAATAATTATTATTATTATTATTATTATTATTTATTTATTCATTATTATTATTATTTTTGTTAAAAATGAAAAAAAATCGATAACTTTATTTTAAATTATCGCAGATCGATGGTTCATTCATTCGTTTTAAAGGTTTTGGCGAGCTTATTTGAAAGATACCCTTCATGAAAATATACTGCCCTCGAGGGGGGACTTTCCCCCAGGGGGTGGGGAGGCGAGGCTCCTACATACACAATTTTTTTTCCCAGTTGACTATCTCTATTACAAAAAATATATATTCGTTTCATTTGGTTTAGTGCTGTCTATAGATGTTAAACTCTACTTACCTGCAATTTCCCCCGTAGACGTAATGTATTTGAATACTTTTGAGTGTCCCTGCACACGATACATTTGCTTCATCTCAACGAAAATCTTAGTGTAGCATCCCTATATGATACACATTTAGAATACCGAGTTTGGAATTTCTGCTACTATTTGTTCTTGAGATATACTGATAACAGACAGACACACACACAGACCATTCGCTAAAAACATATATTCAGGGGACCTCAGAACATGTGACTATAACAAAAACTCACGTTCGAAAATTTGACTCTAAAACAATACTTTCTCGACCCTATGGGTAAGAGAATGTAAAAAAGGAAAAAGTTGAAAGTGACTATTCGGCAAGACGGTGGTGTTGCCATCTATTGATCGAAATTTCGAAATAGACATCATCAGAATAAGATACAATTTTAAGATGCTATTCTAAATAAATTTTTGAAAGCCAAAATTATATATATATATATATATATATATATATATATATTAGATTTTTCATTCATTATACAGTCGGCAGCAAAAATATCCAAGCACTAGCCAATAATTCCGATGTCAAAAAGGTACACTTAATACTGTTTTGTTAAATAAATCCTTGTCGAATCATGTTTTTAGACTGACTAAGAACATGACTTTAGAAGGATTTATTTAACAAAGCAGTATTAAGTGTACTTTTTTTATACAGGGAGTATTGCTAGTGCTCGGATACTTTTGCTGCCGACTGTAAATATAATGAACTTTATTTCTTTTTATATATTTATTAGCGGAATATTTAAAAATTAAATATTTAAAAAAAAATATTATATATTTATAAAATTATTTATATATTTATAAAATTATTATAAAATTATAAAATTATTTTATAAAATTATTGTAAAATTAAAAATTTATTATAAAAATTAAAATTAATTAAAAATTAAAAATTATTATAAATTTTTTTATAAATTTATTATAAAATTATACATTTATAAAATTATTATTATGTTTAAAAAAATTAAAATCATAATGGAGATATCAAAGATTTAACTTTTATTGAAAAAAAAAAAAAAAAAAGGAAAAACTGAAATTTTCAAATGATTTTATTTATGAGATTTTTCTGAAAATCTTATTAGTATGTCTTATTAGTATTTATCACGCAGATCTTCTGCGCGGAAAAAGCTATCCGGCTTTTAATGCAATCGTCGAGCAGATATACTAGTACATTCGGTAACAAAAGTGTCCGAACACTAGCAAAAATTACTATGTAACAAAAATACGCTTCATACGGTTTTGTTAAATAAATCCTTATCGAATCATGTTCTTAGACTGACTAAGAACAGGATTCGACAAGGATTTGTTTAACAAAACCGTATGAAGTGTACTTTTTTTACATCGGAATTTTTGCTAGTGTTCGGACACTTTTGTTACCGACTGTAGAGTACGGATTCTTTATACTGGGTATGGAGAAAAATTCCCGGAACATCACTGCTGTTTTTGCGTCTTTTTTTTTTTTTTTTTTTGGCGATAATCGCTTTCTTGGCAACTGGTTCTTGGGTTTTTGCATGTTTCAAATGGTTTGTTCCTCTTAGCACCGAAACTCCAAAGAAAAGTTAAACAGAACAGCTTTCAGTCAGTAACAAGGATTAGATTACTTGCTTTCCATTTTAGCTAGTATAGGGTGTGTTAAAACCCGAGTAAACTACTACGTCAGAAACGCCAAAGAAAAATATTGGAAATGCATACAACTGGGAGGAAAATCATAATTTTAAATTTAATTCAGTTAAAATAATTTGCAGACCTAAATCCATTCATGAACTCGATTTCTTTGAAGCTTTTCACATTTATAAAAATTTTAAAAACCTTGTAATTGTGATTTCGCTATTCCCCATTTGTCTGACTGTTGGAAATTTTATATTCAGTCCACATTTTCTTAATTTTTCTACTGTTTACACAGCTAACTTTCCTAAATTCTTATTGGCCACTCTCCCCACCTTTCCCGTAATCCTATTGGTTGAACTAAATCCGGCCCCTTTCCTATATATACGAGCACCTCTCCTGATTCAGAATCCTTTTTGCACTGAAGAAAGTACGCTATAGGCTACCGAAACAGCTGTATGCATCTCAAATATTTTTCTTTGGCGTTTCTGACGTACAGTCGGCTGCAAAGTTATTCGAGCACTAGCAATAATCCTTGCCAAAAAAAAAGTACACTTAATACTGTTCTGTTAAATAAATCCTTGTCGAGTCATGTTCTTAATCAGTCTAAGAACATGATTCGACAAGAATTTACTTAGCAAAACAGTCTTAAGTGTACTTTTTAAATATAGGAATTATTGGCTAGTGCTCGAATAATTTTGCAGCCGACTGTAGTAGTTTATCCGGGTTTTAATATTCCAACGCCAAGTCTCCTGTTCTTATTAGTATAGGTTGTAGATTATATTTAATTTACACCCAATCGAAATAGAAAACAGCGATAACAAAGGTTCAGGAAACTTGCCTTGGTGGAAGTGCAATGTCGGTTTTGCGTTAGAAAAGTCGGTTTGTAGAATGAATTGGTTGATTGGTGGGGATGTGATGTTGAGAAGCAAAAAGGTTACTAGTCCGAGGTCTACTCTAATATCTCGTCGATGAGTACAACCGATAAATTTTGTACCTAATAATCAACATATCTGTTTGCTTGAATCTCTCTTTCTTATATTTTACTTTTGGAAACAAAATAAAATGTAAGACAGTGATAGTTTCAAAAATTTGAAAAATATATCTATTCTGATATATCTTGATATATCTATTCTGAAACTTGTTAGGATTGCATGGTTTTTGTGTGGATTTGAAGTATTTTCATTTGCTGAAGAAGTTGATACGGCATTCATTAAATTTTTCATATTGTTTATTAACTTTTTTTCATAAATCATTAGTATTAAATTAAATTTTATATCTATGTAAGCATTACTAATCATTTTAAATTATAGGGAAAAAATAAAAAGGGTCGGCTCATTAGTGGGTAATGCAAATAAGATATTGACGCTCCTAATCTGCGGATCCACTAGTTTAACTTTTAGAGCACTCACTTTATTTCGTTTAGAAAATAATTTATTTCGTTAAAAAATAAATAATAATCATGAAATGCTAAAAAATGTACAAAAATTTCATATTAAGTATTTATTAAATGCCATAATATTTTTCAAAGTTAATAATTAATATATCTTTTTTTTTTTTTTTTTTTTCCCAGTAAGTAATAGTAATTTAAATCAATTTTAAAATAAATTAGTTTTAAAAAGTTATGGTTTAATAGTTTTAGTTCGGAAGGAAATAATTACTGTAATGTAAATCTAATATTCATAATTCAAAATGGAGTTTCACGAGAGACAGCTTTTAATTAAGATTACATTTCATTAATAAAATGCAGACCCTTATCAAACTTATATTGACAGAATTATAAAAGATAGAAATAAAATCAAAATTAAAACAATTATAACTTACTTGTTACTTTAAATTTTGTGTTAGTCATAATAATAAACCTAATCTTGGCTTCCATCCTCCACATTTTGTTTGCGTTTGCCGTTTGTCGCCGTCGCCGGTTGGTTTATCATCATAGCGTAGCGGAAGTGCGGAAGGGAAAGGGTAAAAGTTTTAGTTTTGTTTGAAGGTCATTCGCGTATCTGTATCACATGGCTGTTTGACGTCATAGTGAATGTAAAAAAAACTAAGGCTCGAAACAAACGTTTGAACTTTAACGGTATTGAAACCGTTAATCTGCAGATTACCTAGTTAAAATGCGGAAAACTCTTTATTCCGCACTTTAACGGGTCATTTTAGTTAATCTGTAGATTAGCTAGGTAATCTGCAGATTAACGGATTTCGCGTTTTAACGGTAACATATATATAGAATGCTTAAAAATATTTTATTACCATCGATGATAATAGCTTTAGTAAATGAAATGTAAAAATGCAATATCCTCAAGCGAAAAAGGTCTATGAATATTTATGATGTACTTGAACACATTGTGAAATAGTCATTATATATAGGTTATTCGAAAAGTATATTTAATAGATATCCTTTAAAGAAACAGAAAATAAGATAAGTATTTTTCTACATATCAGATAGCTTATTAAATTAGATTACTTTTCCGTGCGCTATTTCTGCCTTTAACTTACCTAGAAATAATATTTTAACTTTTGCAGAATTCCATTCAAGTAATGACATAAATACATTTTTTCCCTTGAAGGAACTATACTGTTAATCATGCGTATCCAGGTCCAGGTACTAGAAGGTGGTTTCCTCCGAAACTCGCGTAAATACGGGCTAGGACCCCTTAGAAAGACCCCCACGGAGGGCATTCCCCCTATAGGCCTAGGACACATAAGGAGTCAATCGGCCTTAATCCTCCAACCAACCAACCAACCAGGTACTAGAAAAATGTTACAGTTTCTATTTTTATTTTTTATTTTTTTTTCTATTCACGCAATTTGCAGTATTTAGTCTTTCTTTATGGTAATGATTATATATTTTATAAACCAGATATACATTTCGAAACACGTTCATATTTCAATGTGTATAAAAAATGAACTCTTTTTTTTTTCCTCTTTCTCTCTCTCTCTCTCTCTCTCTTTTAAGGGGGGGGGGGGGGAGGGAGAGCTGTGGAGAAAAAAATAGAAATACAGTTTGATCGTTCAAAATTGGTATAGATAGATTTTACAGGCCTGCAAGTCGAATGAAGATATTTTTGAAAGTGTAAAGTTATTAGGAGGATCAGAAAGCAAGGGGTGGGGGGGGGGGGGTAGCGGAGGGGCAAAAAAATAAAACTAGAGTTAAACCGTTTAAAATTGGTACATAGAGGTTTTTGATACTCACAAAGCGATTGAGGATATTTTCGAATTTGCAAAATTATTAGGATAGACGGAAAGGGGGAGGGGGTGGAGGGGCAAAAAAATAAAAATAGAGTTAGGTCGCTCAAAATTGGTACATGGAGGTTTTTGATACCTACAAATCGATTGCGAATATTTTCGAATTTGTAAAATTATTAGGATAGACGGGAAGGGGGGTGAAATGGCAAAAATATATAAATAAGAGTTAGAACGCTGAAGATTAGTGTTGTTAGGTTTTGAGGCCCGATAAATATATTGCGGATATTTTCGAAAATACAGAATTATTACAAGGGGCGGGAAGGGGGACGGGCGCAGGGGTAAAAAGAAAGAAATTTAGATAGAATGTTAGAAATTAGTATTATTAGGTTTAAAAGCCAGAGAGAACGATTGAGAGGATTTTTAAAGTTTAAAATAATTTGGAGGGGCAGGAAGGGTAGGTGAAGGACTATGCACGCCGGTGCGTGCCTGTATACGCTGCCGCAGGAAGTGGGGGCCAGGACCGATTATTCCACCGATATGAGAATATATATATATATTTGTATTTTATATTTATGTTTTCCCTTACGATAATATAGTTATTCATTAAGAGTGTCGAACATAAATGCGCGCGCGCAGCGCACAGTGGCCTGCGCTGCCGAAGGCAGAGGGTAGAATTTGCGACAATTTTTCCAATCAGAATATTTCTCTCTTTTTTTTTTTTTTTTTCTTTTTTCCCATGATAAAAATTAATGCAATTTTGAGAATTCATTAACTATAGTGATTCCTTTTAAAATAGTGGTCAGCGAAGCGGGCGTAGCCTGCTAGTATGTATATATAGAGAAAGTATCGGATTCGTGAAATTTTCCGAACTCCAGTTTTTGATGGATTTATACGTTTTGGGATGTCCTGAACACGATTTGACTGTTTTTAGAAAATGCTTGTCAGTCTGTGTGTCTGTCTGTGTGTGTGTATCACAAATTTTGTGGACGCTGTATCTCACGAAGCAACGAACGGAATAAAACCAAACTTCGTATTTAGTTAGACCTAGACATAAAATGGTGCTGATTAGATTTGTAGAACAAATACTCAACAGATGGCGCTATGATCGCATTTTTTCTAAATTTTTAACATGGCAGTATAGGACTAAATTTCGTATAAATGTATATAATGAGAGTTATTTTAAACGTGTTATTGTAAAATTAATGTGAATTATTGATAATAGTTGTAGTTAACTAGGAAAAAAAATGGTGTGCATGTGGGAGCATCGCTCCCCCTCTTCCTGGGGGGGAAGTACACCCCAGGGGGAGTACATTTTCAATATGGGTATATCTTTCGAAATATCTCGTCAATACCTTTAAAGCGAATGATTGAACTATAGATCTGTGATAATTTAAAACAAAATTATCGATTTTTTTAAAAAACTTTTTAACGAAAAAAAAAAAAAAAAATTGTATTTCTTCTGATAATTGCAAAAAATTGACTTTCTTTCGGCATTTAGTGATATATATAATTCTGTCAGATAAAAATCATCTGCATTTATAATGGAAAATAATTTAATAAATAATTCGTATTGAATGAATTTTGTGTAAAATTATATAGAAGAAAGTCATGTGGTGGCCACATCATACTAGTTTTAAATTAAATGAATTTATTTATCATTAAACTTTTCTATTTATGGTGTTTGCTTTCAAAGTTTTTATTTAGTAGATACGAAACTATTTATTAGCAGGCTTTGACTGCTTCGCTAGTGTCTATATTTAAAGGAATTTCCAAAAACCATTAATTACTATATTTTAAATACTATTATTTAAAATATAGTAATTAATGTTATTTTTTTTTTTTTTTTTTTTTTTGTTTAAAAAAAAAAAAAAAAAAAAGTTTAATTGAAATCGCTTAAAGTTTAGGGGCCCCGCTTCCTTCGGCCGTGTCTTCCCCGCCAACACTATACTGATTCCAATTCCCTACTGCTTGCTAACGGGACGATAAGTGACGTTGTTATTATTTAAGAACTTCGTTTTCTGACAAACATTTCTCAGACAGATCATCTTCACTCTATGACAAGACAATCTTTCCAGATGAATTTTTTTTTTTTTTTTTATTGATTAAAAAAAAAAAACTAGTATGTTGTGGCCACCACAAGACTTTCTTCTATATTTACCTATACATATCCAATCAGTAACAATATTTAAAAAAAAAAAAAAGTACGATTTTTTTTTTTTTTTTTTTTTGTTAAAAGTAAACAAAATCGATAACTTTGGTTTAAATTATCACAGATTTATCGTTCAACCATTCGTTTTAAAGGTATTGACGAGATCTTTCGAAAGATACCCATCTTGAAACTTTGCCCCCCCGGGTGGGAACTTCCCCACCGGTGGGGGGGGCAACCGATGCCCCCACATGCACAAAAATTTTTTCCAAGTTAACTATTACTATTATTAACGAGACCTTTCGAAAGATACCCATCTTGAAAATTTACTTCCCCGGGGGGGGGGGGAACCGATGCCCCCCCATGCACAAAATTTTTTTCCTAGCTAACTACTACTATTATCAATAATTCATATTAATTTTACAATCACACGTTTAAAATAACTCTCATTATATACATTTATACGAAATTTAGTCCTATACTGCCATGTTAAAAATTTAGAAAAAATGCGATCATAGCGCCATCTGTTGAGTATTTGTTCTACAAATCTAATCAGCACCATTTTATGTCTAGGTCTAACTAAATACGAAGTTTGGTTTTATTGGCCCCCACTTCCTGCGGCAGCGTATACAGGCACGCACCGGCGTGCATAGTCCTTCACCTACCCTTCCTGCCCCTCCAAATTATTTTAAACTTTAAAAATCCTCTCAATCGTTCTCTCTGGCTTTTAAACCTAATAATACTAATTTCTAACATTCTATCTAAATTTCTTTCTTTTTACCCCTGCGCCCGTCCCCCTTCCCGCCCCTTGTAATAATTCTGTATTTTCGAAAATATCCGCAATATATTTATCGGGCCTCAAAACCTAACAACACTAATCTTCAGCGTTCTAACTCTTATTTATATGTTTTTGCCATTTCACCCCCCTTCCCGTCTATCCTAATAATTTTACAAATTCGAAAATATTCGCAATCGATTTGTAGGTATCAAAAACCTCCATGTACCAATTTTGAGCGACCTAACTCTATTTTTATTTTTTTGCCCCTCCACCCCCTCCCCCTTCCCGTCTATCCTAATAATTTTGCAAATTCGAAAATATCCTCAATCGCTTTGTGAGTATCAAAAACCTCTATGTACCAATTTTAAACGGTTTAACTCTAGTTTTATTTTTTTGCCCCTCCGCTACCCCCCCCCCCCCCCCCACCCCTTGCTTTCTGATCCTCCTAATAACTTTACACTTTCAAAAATATCTTCATTCGACTTGCAGGCCTGTAAAATCTATCTATACCAATTTTGAACGATCAAACTGTATTTCTATTTTTTTCTCCACAGCTCTCCCCCCCCCCCCCCCTCCTTAAAAGAGAGAGAGAGAGAGAGAGAAAGAGGAAAAAAAAAAGAGTTCATAATGCAAAAAAAAAAATTG